>BQMB01001453.1:0-67500 GCA_027943415.1 Closterium sp. NIES-67 | reverse complement strand
GAAAGGCTGAGAAGAGAGTATGACTTGTGAGAAGTGTTAGGCTTTTGAGAATTCTCAAAATCAAGAAAGACGGAAAGGAAGGCTGAGAAGAGAGTATGACGTGTGAGAAGAAGATGTGAGGGCGCGGGAGGCGAAAGGAAAATGGACGAGGAGGGTTGCTGGGGAGATGACTGGGTGACAAGAGTGAAGCGAGTGGATAGGGTATTGTGGGGGCTGTGAAAAACACCAGGAGTACTATGTGTTCGAGGAGGTTAGACTCTACACCTGAAGCCCGACATTGGAACACACTGTTTGCGAATCGCGTTACTGATTGGGACTGACTGCAAATCACTGTATTTGGACGAGAATATGCGTCAGGGGGGGACTGATTGGGACTGACTCGAGCATGGCATTTTGTGGACACCGGGTGTATAATGGCAAGGCGAGCTTGAACCCGGTTGACTTTGAGTCGACTCAAAAGTCACCACATTGTGGGTGCTGTGAAAAACACCAGGAGTACTATGTGTTCAAGGAGGTTAGGCCGTATAATGGCAAGGCGAGCTTGAGCCTGGGAGGTGCATGAGGGGTAGGCTTTACCTTGAGCTTCTTGGCCGAATCTCGGAAAACGGATTCCTGCAGATCAGAAGGGGGCGAAGGGAATGCAAGCAGTGGGGATCAATCAGACGAGAATGCCCTGTGCCTGGAGGGTGCATCAGAAGGGATGCTCGGAAAGGAATGGAGGTAAACGAAACCCTGTGTATGGGTTCCTTCTCAAGAACAGCTGATTATGAAATGAGAAGGAACGCCCACCTTAATAATAGAGGAAGCTGCGGGAAACGCGGCGGATAACATAAAGAGAAGGGGCCACTGGACAGCTGTGGATGATAGCGAGGCGGCCAATGACGAGGATAGCGAGGAGGTGGGAGGCCCACTGTGGCGTTGGTGTGGGAGAAAAGGGAAGGGAAGGAGAGAGGGTGGGAGGGAAGGGGGGGGGATTTGGTTGGAGGGGAAAACGGAGACAGGAACAGATGAGGATAAAGAGGAGATAGGGTCTATTCTAGTGTGGTGTTGGTGTGGGGGAAAAGGAAGGGGTGGAGGGAGGGAGGGGGATGGGTGGGTTTGGGCTGGATTGGATTGGATTGAAGAAAGGAGGGAGAAAGTGTTACCACCGTGAGAGGACATGGGTTGATGTTGCATGCCGTATGCAGAGCATGGCATGGCATGGCATGGCATGGGATGGCATAACAGGACATGGCATGGCATGGCATGGGATGGCATAACATGACATGGCATGGCATGGCATGGGATGGCATAACATGGCATGGGATGGCTTGGCAAGGCCCAGCAAGCCACACATTAGTACCTGGTCGTCACCACCACCACGACCCCCATAATCACGAGGAAGCATCCAATAAGCTGCTGCAGCGAGTAGCGGCGGCCAAGGAAGAGCGAGGAGAGGGAGAGCTGCCAGACCAGGAAGACCTGTTGGGGTTGGTGTTGAGGCATGTTGTGTGGGAAAGGGAGTGTGTGTGATGTGAGGGGTGCACGGGGGCGTATGACAGCTGGCACCGTTGATTTGCCGCAAGTGGTGGCGGCTGAGGAAGAGCAAGGAGCGGGAGAGCTGCCAGACCAGGAACACCTGTTAAAAGAAGGTTGAGGAGGGGAGCGTGAGGGGTGCATGGGGGCGCATGGCAGCTGGAAAGGTTGTGAGATGCGGCGAGTAGTGGCAGCCGAGGAAGAGCGAGGAGAGGGAGAGCTGCCACACCAGGAACACCTGAGGTGGGATGGGGAGCGTTAATGGGGTGAGGGGTGGGGAGTGTTACGGAATTAGGGCACCCAAGTTGAGGTGCGGCGAGTTGCGGCGACCGAGAACGCCGCAATTATGACAGCGAAAGGTACTTGTGAATTTCCAACGTTTAAAGGAAAGACAGGGATGCGGGCAGAAATTATAACAGCAAAAGGTACTCGTGAATTCCCACCGTTTAAAGGAAAGACAGGGAGGGGAAGGGGGAATGCCTGCGAGAGGACTGGGATGAGGGCTCCAGGCATGTGCGCTGCAGATGGCAAGGATGTAGAGCCAAAGGAACTTTAAAAATCTCAACAACCCCAAGCCAAGGGAAAGACAGGGAGGGGAAGGGGGAATGCCTGCGAGAGGACTGGGATGAGGGCTCCAGGCATGTGCGCTGCAGATGGCAAGGATGTAGAGCCAAAGGAACTTAAAAATCTCAACAGCCCCAAGCCAAGGGAACGACAGGGAGGGGAAGGGTGGGAGAATACCTGCGATAGGACGGGGATGAGGGCTCCAGGCATGTGCGCTGAAAAGGGCCATCAAGGCAAAGATACAGCAGGAAAGGGGGTGAGGGGGTCAGGGGATTAGGGTTAGGGGCAAGGATGCGGTGTTGAGGGAGTGAACTGACAGTCAGGGTAATGATGAGGCGCAAAGAAGTGAGATGAGTCGATTTTTGAGTCGACTCATTACACACGGTGTTGAGGGAGTGAACTGACAGTCAGGGTAATGATGAGGCGCAAAGAAGTGAGATGAGTCGATTTTTGAGTCGACTCATTACACACGGTGTTGAGGGAGTGAACTGACAGTCAGGGTAATGATGAGGCGCAAAGAAGTGAGATGAGTCGATTTTTTAGTCGACTCATTACACACGGTGTTGAGGGAGTGAACTGACAGTCAGGGTAATGATGAGGCGCAAAGAAGTGAGATGAGGAGAGCGAGAGAAGATGACCGCTTTTTTTAGTCAACCCCAGAGCTTTTAAGTCAAGTTAAGCGTCGAGTTTTGAGCTTTCGACGGGTAAGAAAGCGATACAGTAGAGAGGAGGAGTGAGATGGAGAGAGCGAGGGGGGACTGCTTAAGAGCTTGGAGTTAACTGAAGAGCTTGTGAGTCAAGTTGAGTGTGACGGTTAAGAAAGCGATGCAGTAGAGAGGAGGAGTGAGATGGAGAGCGAGAGGGGACTGCTTGAGAGAGGGGACTGCTTAAGAGCTTGGAGTCAACTCAAGAGCGTTTGAGATGTTTTGAATGTGACGGTTAAGGAAGCGATGCAGTGCAGAGGAATGAGACGGAGAGAGCAAGAGAGAACCCATAGTAGGGAACACCGGAGACCAGACACCAGCATCAAGAAGACCTCATGCTGACTCATGCTGACGTCATGCTACCATCATGACGTACCGGCAGCAATCATGCCTGAGGTGAGCCCCAGAGAAGAAAGGGACACTTGGGTTTCGGGTGTAGGGTACATTAGGGTTTCGGGTGTAGGGTACATTAGGGTTTCGGGTGTAGGGTACATTAGAGTTTTGGGTGTAGGGTACATCATATATATCAGCACCCAGCGTACCAGCAGCCGTCATGCCTGACGTGAGCCCCAGAGCTACCATGCCCATGAGCACAGCCATGGGCAGAGCCATGGGCAGAGTCTATTTTTGAGGCGCCTCAAAAATAGATACCAGGCCCATGAGCAGAGCCATGGGCAGAGCCCCAGACCCATGAGCAGAATTGAGCGCATGGGTTCCGAATGTAGGGCATATCAACATTAAAACCAGATCAGCACCAAACATGCCAGCAGCCATCATGCCTGAGATCAGCCCCACGGCTCCTAGGAGCCCCATGAGCAGGACAGGCGCTTGGGGTAAGGTGTAAGGATGTCACGCGAATTGTCATAATGAATGTGTTTGACAATTCGCGGGACAACTCGAGAGGGTTACGCGAAAAGAATTGGGGAAGGAAAGTGGTGTACAGGCGATGCCGGTAAAAGAGGTTGTACAGTGATGGGTGTCCAAATCGAGGATGGGGAGCAGAGGAGCGATTCGCCAGTTGGCAGGTAGGTGAAAGGAGCAAATCAAGAGGGGCATGCAGGTGGGGACAGTTGAGTGGTGGCAGGAAAGGTGAAAGGGGGAAGGCATGCAATGCGGCGAGGGGCAGCGTCGATGGCAAAGCGGCAGGGAGCCATCACGGCGGACGAAAACCCGAAACGGTTTGTGGCGGGAAGCATGGGAGGGAGGGGCAAGCGTTCCTGAGTGAATCTGCCTGGAGGTAGCCACAAAACTGCGTGTGCGTAGTTCTGTAGCGACTTCTGTTTGTTCTCTCGTGATCATAGGAAAGCGTGTATGCCCTGTGCGTACTGGATTCATTCAGGAGCATAAGCTAGAACTATGTAGAGAGGCCAGACAGGGTGGGTATTGAGTAAGAAGAGCTTTTGTGGAGAGCTTCTTAAGGAGCAGGAGAAGGCAGTGACAATCACGTATCAGAGGAAAAAGGGGAAGGTGCTGGAAAAGCCGAGCTAGAAAAATATGAGGGGATGCAGGGAGACCCAAGTTAAGCGACAAGGATACATACACCACGCAAAGCTGTGCGAGCACCATACGTACCAGCAGCCATCATGCCTGAGGTCAGCCCCAAAGCTCCTAGGCGCCCCATGAGCAGGAAGGGGCGCTTAAGTTAGGGACCCAGCATACCAGCAGCCATCATCCCTGAGGTCAGCCCCAGAGCCTCCGCAAACCCCATGAACAGGAAGGGGCGCTTGAGTTACGATCCAAAGGTGCATACATCATGCATGGCTATGATGTCAGCTCTACGGAGAGGGACGATGAGAGGGACAAAGATTGAGGACGTGGTCGTCGACCTGGGACCTGGTCGGATCAGGCATGGCGGTGCGTGAGTTTTTGCCAGAGGAAATGGGAGATAACAGCGAATATGTTCACACCAGTTGCAGTGAATTACTTTCTTGTTCTTACTTTTCATCTCTCATCTCTCTTTCCTCCTTAGAACTTTTTGTGCTTTCCTTCCGTCCATTCATTCTAAGTTGTTAAGTCCTAGAGAAGACCACATCTACAACATATACTGTGATCGCAGGCTTCGGACTAACGAAGAAAATAAACGGTGGAACGAGTACTTAGCGGATCAAGAGGCCGTGTTTGACCACAAAGGAGTTTTTTCGACCTCAATGGTGAGCAGTCCGTGTCCTTGTCGCACTATCTACTCTCAGTTCTTCTCAAGGTTATGGAGCTGCCATCTCCGTGCACCTCGTGCTCGCATGCGTGGACCCAGAGGGTCTCTCTACCTTGCACCCTCCCCTCGAAGGAGGAGCTGGAGTGAGCTGCAGTAGGCTTTCGAAAGCCCACGAGCTGCACGGAGATGGCAGCTCCCTAATCTGAGTAGAACCGAGAGTAGATAGTGCGACAAGGACACGGTCTGCTCACCATTGAGGTCGAAGAAACTCCGTTGTGGTCGAACACGACCTCCTGATTCGCTAAGTACGCGTTCCACCGTTTATCTTCTTCGTTAACCCGAAGCTTGCAATCACAGTAGATGTTGCAGATGTGGTCTCCTCCAGGGCCCTACAATCTAGAGGGAAATGACGGAAGGAAAGTACAGGAAGTTCTAAGGAGGAAAGAGAGATAAGAGATAGAAAGGAAGAACAAGAAAGTAATTCACTGCAGCAAGAGTGAGCATATTCCTTGTCATCTCTCTTTCCCCCAGGCAATAATTCACGTACCGGCATGCCGGATCCGACCAGGTCCCAGTTGACGGTCATGTCCTCAATCTTTATTGCTGTCCCTCTCAGCGCCCATCTCGGAATGCGATGGAGAGAGCAAGAGAGAACCCATAGTAGGGAATACCGGAGACCAGACAACAACATCAAGAAGACCTCGTGCTAATTCATGCTGACATCATACTGACATCATGCTGACATCATGCTACCATCATGACGTACCAACAGCCATCATGCCTGAGGTGAGCCCCAGAGCCTCCAGTTGCCCCATGAGCAAAAAGGGGCGCTTGGGTTTCAGGTGTAGGGTACATTGGGGTTTAGGGATTCGGGTGCAGGGTACATTAGGGTTTCAGGTGAAGGGTACATTAGGGTTTCGGGTATAGGATTTGCATTAGGGTTTCGAATGTACGGTACATTAGGGTTTCGGGTGTAGGATACATCATACATATCAGCACCCAGCGTACCAGCAGCCGTCATGTCTGACACGAGCCGCAAAGCTTCCAGGCCCATGAGCAGAGCCATGGGCACAGCCCCGGACCCATGAGCAGAATGGGGCGCATGGGTTTCGAGTGTAGGGTAGGGCATATCAATATTGAAACCAGATCAGCACCAGAAGTACCACCAGCAGCCATCATGCCTGAGGTCAGCCCCACGGCTTATAGGAGCCCCATGAGGAGGAAGGGGCGCTTGAGTTAGGGTGTAAGGGTACATACATCATGCAAAGCTATGCCAGCACCACACCTACCAGCAGCCATCATGCTAGACGTGAGCCCCAGAGCCTCCAGCTGCCCCATGAGGAGAAAGGGGCACTTGGGCACGGCGAGCATGTCGGGAGTAGGGGACAACAATACATAACCATATCCAAAACAATACATAACCATATCCAAAACAATACATAACCATATCCAAAACAATACATAACCATATCCAAAACAATACATAACCATATCCAAAACAATACATAACCATATCCAAAACAACACCCCAGCGTACTAGCGGCCATCATGCCTGACGTGAGCCCAAGAGCCTCTAGGAACCTCATGAGGAGAAAGGGGCGCTTGGGCAGGGCGAGAATGTCGGGTGTAGGTGACATCAATACAGAACCATATCCAAAACAGCACCCCGCGTACCAGCAGCCATCGTGCCAGATGTGAGCCCCACGGCTTCCAGGAGCCCCATGAGCAAAAAGAGGCGCTTGGGCAGGGCGAGCATGTTCGGTGTAAGGGTACATCAATACACAACCATATCCAAATCAGCACCCAGCGTACCAGCAGCAGCCATCATGCCTGACGTGAGCCCCACGGCTTCCAGGAGCCCCATGAGCAGGAAGGGGCGCTTGGGCAGGGCGAGCATGTCGGATGTAGTAGGGTACATCATACATAACCTAATCCAAATCAGCACCCAGCGTACCAGCAGCCATCATGCCTGACGTGAGCCCCACGGCTTCTAAGAGCCCCATAAGCAGAAAGGGGCGCTTGGGCAGGGCGAGCATGTCAGGTGTGACTATATTGAGGGAGGCGCGGGTGAGGAGGATTATGGAATAGATGGCCACGTAGCTGGAGGGGATAAGGGGGAGAGAGCAGCGAGAAGGGGGGGGGAGGGGGGGGGAGGGGCAGGGAGAGCATGTCAGGTCCGGTGTGGCTATGTTGAGAGATATGCGTGTGATAAGGATGATGGCATAGATAGCCACGTAGCTGGAGAGGGGGAAGGATGAGAGGGGGGGAAGAGCAGAGCATGGCATGGGAGGGGCAGGAAGAGCATGTCTTGTCGGGTGCGGCTATGTTGCACCAAGAGATATGCCCTCGGGTGGAGTAGATAGCCAGGTAGCTGAAGGAAAGTAAGACGGGACAGGAGGATCAGAAGGATGCAGGGGGGTGCAGGGGGATGCAGGGGGGTGCAGGGGGATGCAGGGGGGTGCAGGGAGAAGCAGGGACGGATATGGGAGAGGAGGGTAGTGGCGCTTCAGCAGAAAGAGCATGTTGGGTGTGATTATGATGAGGGGAGGAGGCATGGGTGATAAGGATGGTGGAATAGATATCTGGTCACGTAGCTGGAGGAAGGAGGCGAAAATGCAGGAGAAAGCAGTGCAAGAGAGATGGGAAGGGAAGAGAGAAAGAGGACAATCAAAGATGACAATCAGGAGCAAGTCTCGTTTGAGCAAAAGAATTTGAGTTTCAAGGGCAGTAAGGAACAAGAGGCAGGGAACGCTACCGAAAGGTGGTGGGCTGAGCAATGGAAGAAGGGAAAGGGCCAAATGTACTGGACTAGGAGTCTAGTTTTGAGGCGCCTCAAAACTAAAAATGGAAGAAGGGAAAGGGCCAAATGTACCGGAATGTCAGTCGGGCACATCAAGTAAGACAAAGGCACGCATCCAAGCCTTACCTTTCTTGGATGTGGTGGAGGGCTAATTAGAGAGGAAAGGCTTACTCGAATGAGACAACTTTCGAGACGCCTCAAAAGGCGGAATGTCAGTCGGGCATATGAGGCAAGACAAAGGCACACATCCAAGCCTTACCTTTCTTGGATGTGGAGGGTTAAACCCTAGGCCCAAAACCCTGAATTAGAGAGGAAAGGCTTACCCGAATGTGGTCAGCTGCGTGAGGAAGAAGGGGCAGGGTTAGAAGGGAATGAGGGCGCAAGAAGCATGGCTTGTTACTTGGATGTGGCCTTAAATGAGCAGGTCAGTCATATGAGGCGCAAGGCTAGATTTGAAACGCCTCAAAAAATGTTACTTGGATGTGGCCTCGAATGAGCAGGTGAGACATAGAAGGCGCAAGGCTTACCCGAATGTGGTCAACTGAGCGAGGAAGAAGGGGTAGGGCTTTAAGGGGATGAGGGCGAGCTTGTAGAGCACCCGATTGGCCACTCCCAGGCACACCGCCAGCAGCGCCACTAGTAACAGCTGGTTGGCGGGAAACAGAAGGGGGGGGGTAGAGGAAGAAGCTGGGAGAGGAAGAAGGGGCCGGGCTTCAGGGGCAAGGGGGCAAGGCGATCTTGTAGAGAGGGACGACTCGGTTGGCCACTCCCAGGCACACCGTCAGCAGTGCTGCTAGAAACAGCTGATTGTTGAGGGGAAGGGGTAGAGGGGGCGGGAGGGGACGACGGGGTAGAGGGGGCGGGAGGGGACGACGGGGTAGGGCATCAAAGGTATGAGTGTGAGCTTGTAGAGCACCTGGTTTGCCATGCCCAGACACACCGCCAGCAGCACTGCTAGTAACAGCTGGTGATGGGCGGGAAGGAGAAGAGGGAGAGGAGGAGGGAAGGAAACTCGGTTGGCCACCCCCAGGCACACTGCCAGCAGTGCCGCCAGGAGCAGCTGGCGTTGGGGAGAAGGGGGGAGGGAGGGAGGGAGTGGTCAGAGTAGAGAAAGAATGAAGTGAGCGGGTGGAGGTAAAGGGCGCGAGTCTATTTTTTAGGCGCCTCAAAAATAGACTCCTCACGTGGGGGCGAGCTGCGAGCTGCGAGCACTAGGGTTAGTTGCTAGAGCACTCGCTTGGCCAAGCTCAGACACACAGCCAGCAGTGCTGCTAGGGGGAGAAGGATTCGGGGAAAAGTTAGGAGAGGGAGGGAGAGAGTGAAAGATAGGGGGGGAGGGACAGGGGGAGGGGGAGATGAGAAGTGAGACATAGCTGTCGAGCCGTATTTTATGTCTGCAGGGAAGTGAGGAGTCTATTTTTTAGGGGCCTCAAAAATAGACTCCTCACGTATTTGATGTCAGCAGGGAAGTGAGTGAGAGGTAGGGCGAGACAGTGGGAGGGAGAAAAGGCAGCGTGGGGGGGTGAGGGTGGGTTTGGGGGGGAGGGGGGAGGGTGGGTGGAGAGAGGGAGGGGGAGGCACCTCTATCCGATGCTGTGGCCGAACCAGAACAGCTGCTTCGTCAACCGCTGCTGCTGCCACTCCTAGGTTCACCTCCCCACCACCACTCTCCCTTATCCCATCCCCCCCTCCCGCTCCTCCTCCCCCCCCTTCCACCCTTCCTCCTGCTGCTGCTTCTGCTGCTACTGTTGCCCTGCTGCTCTCACGTCCCGCTGCCAATGGATTTCCTCCACGTGGCAGTCCTGATCCGCTGCCATGAGCACGAGTTAGGAGCCTCGCTTCGCTATTGGTGACGGGAGAGGAGCGCTCTTGTCTGGGTGACACGTGGCGATTTTGGGACGGCATGTGACTGAATCGAGAGTCTGGTATGCGTGTGGCTCTGGTCGCGCCACGTGGCACTACAACTGGCCTTGGAATTGCCGAGGAAACGGGAGTGGCAAAACAGCGGATGGTAGAGGCAGCAGCGGCATGAGCCATGGGAAGATACGTTGGGTGTCCCCTGATAAAACGGGGGGTAATTGCGAGGGTTCCCCTGATAACACGGGGGGTAATTGCGAGGGGTGTCCCCTGAATTACGGTCCTTCGCCTGGGATGTAAAGGCGGGAGAGATAGAAGGGCCGGGAAGCTGACAGCTCAGTCGAGCGGCGGTTTCGAGCAGAATATCAGGCCAACATATTACCGTTGCGCTTATTCTCTGATATTTCCGCTTATTTTCTCATACGCAGCCTAAGTTGCTAGTAGGTGGTGTCATTCGAAAGCCGCAGCAGCAAGGTTCAGTTGAGAGGCGCAGCTATCGGACGTGGCGATGCTGGGCAGCTGATGCTGCAGGTTGGTGGGTGACGAGACGACCCGTTGTAGCCCACTGGAACTGAGCATTTTGTGCGCGTTATAGGCTGAAATCACGGTTTCGTTTAAAATCAGATCATTCACTTGCGTGCTATCACGTATTAGTTCACTACTTCACATCTAAGTGATCAACCAAGCATGAATCACTTACAAATGTACAATGGGTAATTGGTGTTAAAGGCGTAGCTAGCAGTAATCAGTGGCTGACAGTGAAAACTAACGGTTGATCCCAACCATATGTACTCATCTAAGACTTGAAATGGTAGCTAATTGCTTGTGACTGTAGATGAGCTGTAACATTTAAACTTTCAACCATGGGCTCTCCTCTGCTGTTGACCATCACCACGCACATGCCCCCGTTGTTGACGTCCATGGCTCTGAACCTGGTAGGGAAAGAAACGCAGGGATGGGGAAATGGAATGAGGAACAAGAATGGGGGAAGGGCCACCCATTACCACACACATACCCCCATTGCTGACGTCCATGGCTCAGAACCTGGTAGGGAAAGAAACGGAGGGATGGGGAAACGGAATGAGGAACTGGAACGGGGGGAGGGTCAGTCAACCATTACCATGCACATGCCCCCATTGCTGACGTCCATGGCTCTGAACCTGGCAGGAAATGGAGATGGGGGAAGGGAAGCAGAAAGACGTGTATATTGGGGAAGGGGGGGGCAAACGATGAGAACCGGGCAAGTAACCATCACCACACATGCCCCCACCGTTGACGTCCATGGGCTCTGAACCTGGTAGGAAATTAAAATGGGGAGGGGTGAGACGTGATCAGAGAAAGGAAAGCAGCAAGGAATGGGAGGCAGCAAGGTGAGAAAAGGAAAGCAGAGCAAGATCTTGTGAACGCTGTACTAGACACATATGCAAAACGTTCTGGGTGCAAAATGCTAAAAGTGAGGCATCCTTGTGAGACGTTTTTTCACACAAGGCCCATCTCAAGATTCGGCAGAATCTGAAATCCTGGGCGGGGGATTTCCATAAGCAGTGCCCCGCAAGGCCCCTTCTTCGACAGTGCCTCTTACTTGTCCAGGCCCGTGCCAAGAGCAGTGCAGAGCAGAGCTCGCAGTTTGCGTCAACTCAAAAGGTGTATTTCGAGTTGACTGAAAATCCACATGAGAGAAAGCCTCTTACTTGTCTGGGCCCATGCCAAGAGCGGTGCAGAGCAGAGCTCGCAGAAGGGACTTGTGAGTTACCACCAGTACTTGAGAGCCCTGCTCGGAGGACGGATGGAGGGAAGAGGGAAGGGAGCAGAGGAAGGGCCACGAGCAGGCGGTTAGGGGGCTTGAGAGCGGGGCGCAGGGAAGGGCTCGCAGCAGAGAGTTGTGTGCGACCACCACCAGCAACTATCTGCTGTGACCACCACCACCATCATTTGAGAGCCCTGGAGTCAAAGGAGGAACAAAAACACTGTCGCGAAATGATGACGGGTATGAGTGCAATTTGTTGCTACAGAACAAAGGACACAATATGGTTCCACTTGTTGCAATAAAACACGCTACAGTCACACTCGCTGGGCTCTCCAGCAGCTCTCTCCACGTGTTCTTGGCCTGATCTCACAGCTGGTGCACCAGGCACACCCCATCTACTCCAGAAATAAATAATATTCGTTTTTGCATCACTCACTATAAGTAATAATCCCTACAGTCACACTCACTGGGCTCCCCAGCAGCTCTCTCCACGTGTCCCTGGCCTGATGGCACAGCTGGTGCTCGGGATGCACCCCATCCACACCAGTAATGCTCCATCCCCATCCCCATCCACACCAGTGCAGAAAAAAAAATCTCGATAAAGTAATGCTCACTACAGTAATATTCGATACAGTCACACACACTGGGCCCTCTAGTAGCTCTCTCCATGCGTCTCTGGCCTGATCCCACAGCTGGTGCACCAAGCACACCCCATCCACTTTAGAAGAAAAGATAACTCGATGTAGCACCACTCACTACAGTAACACCCACTACAGTCACACTCACTGGGCTCTCCAGCAGCTCTCTCCACGTGTCCCTGGCCTGGTCCCACAGCTGGTGCACTGGATACACCCCATCCACTAAAGAATAAAATGATACTCGCTTTAGCACCACTCAGTACAGTGATACTCACTGGGCTCTCTAGCAGCTCTCTCCACGTGTCCCTGGCCTGGTCCCACAGCTGGTGCACCGTACACACCCCATCCACATTGAATCAGAAAGAACTGCTTGATGAAGTACCGCCCACTACAGCAATGTTCGATACAGTCACACTCACTGGGCTCTCTAGCAGCTCTCTCCACGTGTTCCTGGCTTGATCCCACAGCTGGTGCACCAGGCACACCCCATCTACTCTAGAAAGAAACAATACTCGATATAGCACCAGACACTACAGTAATAATCCCTACAGTCACACTCACTGGGCTCTCAAGCAGCTCTCGCCACGTGTCCCTGGCCTGGTCCCACAGCTGGTGCACCGGATACACCCCATCCACACAGAAGTTCGCCGGGTCTTCCCGCCAGGCTCGGAACAGGTCCGGATACAGCCGCTTAGCCTCGGCTGGAGGTTCAGCAGTGAAGGGAAGGGCAGGTCCGATCAGGGGGAGAGAAGCAAGGGAAGAAGAGAGGCAGATGGGTCAGAAGAAGAGCATCCATACCAGAAAGGCTGTGTGACTGGGACTTCATCGGGTAACGGGCCATGCCTCAAGAGAGGTATGAGCCGTGTGATGGCAAGATTTCATGACTATTGGCAGGATGTCCCCACCAATGCTCCGAGGATAGTGCAAACAGCCCCCCCTAAAAAAATATCGTTGTGGCCATAAGTACCAGCAGGAGATCACAGGTATCTTGTAAGAAATATGATATACTCACAGTTGAGCATGCCTTCCAGGAAGTGCAGGTGGGCTTCGCTAAAAAAGGCAAGTATAATCACAGGCATGCACAATGCCTGTATCTTCTACCCTTCAGCCCCTCCCACGGGCACCCCGCCACTCACAGCTGAGCATGCCTTCCAGGAAGTGCAGGTGGGCTTCGCTTAGAGAGTCCAGGAGCACGAGGGTCTCCTTGCGCCCGCCCCAGATGATCTCTGCCGACAAACCCTGCCAAAACCTAGCCCCTCCCCACCAGCACCCCGCCACTCACAGTTGAGCATGCCTTCCAGAAAATGCAGGTGGGCTTCACTTAGAGAGTCCAGGAACACGAGGGGCTCTTTGCGCCCCTGCCAGATGATCTCTGCGCTGCGCTGGTGGGCGCAGGGGGTAGGGGGGAAATATAGGGGGAGTGGAGGCAACAAATGAGAGGCAGCGCAAGCATGACAGACGGAACAGCAAACGAGAGCTCAGAAACACAAGAGGCTCCTCGCGTTGCGCCTCTCCCAGATTATCTCTGCGCTGTGTTGGTGGGCACAGGGAGTACGGGAGGCGTGTGTGTGTGTGAGGGGGGGGGGGGATGTTGAGGGGGAAGCGGGCAACGGATAAAACTGAGGCAAACAGCCCCTGAGACTGCAGAAACGCGAGAGGCTCCTTGCGCCCCTCCCAGATGATCTCTGCGCTGCGCTGGTGGGCACAGGGCGTAAGTGTGGCAGCGGAATGGGCAGAGCAGAAGGGTCTCCGACAGTCAGAAACACCAGAGGCTTCTTGCGCCACTCCCAGATGATCTCAAAACTGCTCTGCTGGGCGCAGGGGATATGGGAAGTGTGGGCGGAGGAAATTAGAGGCACCCCAGAACAGAAGCATCATAGCCAGGAGAGAGCACCCTCATGCACTCCCCTGCACCCCGCCCCCCGCCGCCTGCATCTCATATCCCCAGCCTCTGTCAGAACGGACTCGTCCGACCGGTCCTGGGACTCTACTCTCTCCCCTCCTCGTTCACTGCTCACCTGTACCTCTCCCCATCCCACACTCCTCACCTTAGCCCGCGAGATGGGGCTGGCATAGCAGCAGTCGAAGGGAGAATCCCTCAGCGCCTCTCGGCACCTCAGCGCCTGCACCTCCCCAGTCACCGTCAGACCAGACTCGTCCGACCGGCCCTGCACCCTCCCCTCCGCGTTCCACGAGCTCAGCCCGTGCCGGATCAGCACAATGCGCTTCTGCAGGCCCTTCGCCTTGGCTTTCGACGAAGGGACTAACGGCGTTGTCGCTCCAGCGAAGCCTAGAGAGCCTCCTGTGAGTTCGAGCGACACGGCTTTTGACGAGGTGAGTTGTTCGCCGGCTGAAAAGGTAGCTGTGCCATCGCTGCTGGTGGTGGTGGTTGAGGTGGTGTTGCTTCGGTTTCGGCTGCTGCTGCGCCGTGCTTGCGCCTCTTCTTCTGCTGCTGGTGCTGCTGATGCGGACGCAACAACCACGGGAGCTGCAATGCAAACGGAGAAGCAAGGGAAGGCCACGAGTGTAAGCTCACTCTACCGCGTAAGACTGCTCGTTGTGTAAAAAAACAAAGAAAAGCGCATTCCATACGGGTGTTAACGTTCCAAGGACGTTCGATATGAATATGATTAAAAAATTGGGGTGACTGCTTGTGCGGGTTACCTGGCTGGGACGATGGAGATGCTTCGGCCCGCACAGATGGACGGCCGGATCTGACTGAGCAGACTCGCGTTCGAGATGTTTTCGGAAAGGCAACGAGGGGAGACGAGAGCGAGGTGTTCGCCTGCATAGGATGCAAAGGAAGGGAGATTCAGTATTATAACGAGCAAAATTTGACCACTATAACGAGAAGGGAACAAGATGACAAGATACACGAACCTTTCTTAATGGCTCGGAAGCCTGGCTGGAAGCAGGTAGGGTAACGAGTTGACGGGAAGCGAGTCCAGCCATGGCTGGAACGGAAATATTTGCAGGATAGCTGTGGAAACAAGAAATCTGCCACGAGGTTGTTAATGGCTGAACAAGAAAGCCGTAAAATAGCTCAATAAGCCCTGATGGATGAGTAGCGGAGAAGTGGAGATGAAGATTTTAGTATTACTGTATTGCTGCCCTGGAGAGCCTTTACGTAGATTTCTTGCTGTACTGATTGGTCTGGGAGGGTGGGATTCACTACCAGAATTTGGAAGGACTACTGGAAGGGCTAGAGTTAGATGCACTTCCTGCAGGGTTGAGTTTGAGAAATGAGCCTCGTTTACGATACCAGGGTTATAGATGGTGCAAAACGTCATAGTGCGGTGAGGTGTGGTACAATAATTCGCAGCGGCTCTTCATCAAATCCCCCTGATCTTGCACCTGATGCAACGCGGCCAGCAGAACTCCAAGGCTCGCCCGAACATTGGAGTTTACCCCGCGTTACAGTCACGCTGATACTGTATTGTCTTCGATCTTTCCATGCCACGCCGACACGATTATGCGACCAATCCGTTTCCTTCCTCCCACAGATTCTCCAGCGATACAGGAAGATAGGGGCCGTCATTTTTGGCGTGTATTTGTGGGCATCGGCAGAATGACCGATGCTGGCATCGATCAAGCATCGGTCTGAGACCGATACCCAAGTAGGGTTACATGATTTGTTGAGCGAGCGAACTCTCACGGAAACACATTGAAAGTTGAGAGCGAAAATGTTACCTTTTTTCGTCACTGTGCGAGGCGAGGCGGGGTGTATGCTGCACAAGTGGTGATCGAGCTTGAATCGATACCCACGTGCACTAAAATGACGCGCCCTAATGCACCTTCAGAACTGTATTTCACCTGATACAGTCTACACTGCAATTTCTTTTGGTCAGGAAGTGGGTATAGAACTTATATGGAGTATAGCCCACCCCTCAGCAGCAGCCTTCAGCACCAGAAAGGGATGCTAGGATCAGGAGAAACTTGGACTTGTCTTCGGTGGCCAATACTCCATGGTTCATGCTCCTGTGGCTGATCAACTTGGGTCGGGGCTGTTTGAGGTAGCCGCTACTGCGATGTACGGGATCCTGTCCGCCTAGTTACAACCCGCGGTTTTCGTTTTATCAACTAGCCGCAGTAGTGTACACCTTCCGTTCGTTCCTGTCAATCAATCGCCTCTTTGCAGCTCGATTTGTCTCTAGTAGCCTCAGTGTCTGAGTTGTATGAGTCAACCGACCTTTTTAGTCCTAGCAGTCCTCTCATCTCGATCGCAGAGAAGCCGCACTACAGGCCTTTAAATCGCAGGGTGCTCGCAACTTCAGGCTTCTAAGACGAGGCGCGTGTAGGGTACACGTGAGCATCTGAATTTCGAATCGTAGGGGACCACCTCAGCATCGGATTTCTGAATCGTGGGGTACACCTCAGCATCTGAATTCTGATTCTTAGGTGACTATGTTGTCCACTTTAAGACGAGGAGCGTTGCAGCTCGCTAAGAGGCCGGCCGGTATGGTCGGAGCGCTCGTGCTGGGAAGCCTGGGTGCCGGCGGAGCGGCTGTCGCCGTGACAGACGGCGGCCTGAAGACGGACAGCCGGCATGTTAAGCGGCTGGTGCTTAGTGCCGATGGGATTGTCCGATCGTCAAGAGCCGTTGGAACGGTGAGAGAGGAGAGGAGAGCCGTCCGATCCCAAGCCAGTAGCTCGATTCACAGAGAGCAGAGAGCGGATGGAGTGTTGGAAAGGGGTTTCTTTTGCAACCTGACCTGTTCACTGTGTTCCTCGTTCGCTCCGTTTCCCTCCCGTCCGCAGTTCGCTATAAACAGCATCGACTACAAGGTGTCAGCGGTGGCAAATTCTCTTGACAGGCTGAAGAAGGAAGCGCCAGCAGAATACGCGCGAATACGGTCAGAGGTGAGCCACCTTCTACTGAGCGTTGTTCAGTGAGGTCCCGAGACTTCCCAAAACCCGATTATTACCACAATGTGTCGATGGTAGCGAACTCTCTGGATAGGCTCAAGAAGGAAGCGGCGGCAGAATACGCGAGAATACGGTAGGAGGTGAGTCGCGTTTCCCTTGTTTGGCTCCCCAGCCAGCCGGTCCCCATGGTAGCTTCGATCAATGGCATTCGCGACCAGTCACCAGAACGCTTAGGCAAAGAATATTGATTCTTTAGACCGAGAGAGGTATGAAATGGCTGCAGCAGTTGGATAAAGAAACGGCCACTGGAACTATCCATCCCTCGGCCCCTTGTTCAGGCCCACAGCGATGAGCTGAGGAGCGGCCAGCCGGCAAGTTTCTGGGCTTTTGCAAGGCTAAAAAGCGCTGTCGATTTCTCCAGTTGAAATTCTTCTGTTGTCTTCCTGCTCCCCTCAGATCCACCAGCGAAGTGCGGACAGGATCCTGCGGCTGTGTGAGGCGAATCGGGGCATCTACATCAAGGCGGGGCAGTTCATTGCAACGCTGCAGCAGCTGCCTCGGGAATACCGCACGACCCTCACCGTGCTGCAGGACCAGGTGGGCTGAACTGAACGAGGGATGAGGTGGGGTAAGGGTGATAGGGGGTTTGCGAGCCATTGTGCAGCATCTCCATCAAGGCGGGGCAGTTCATCGCAACGCTACAGCAGCTGCCCCGGGAATACCGCACAACCCTCACTGTGCTGCAGGATCAGGTGGGCTGAAGGATACGGTGGGGTACGAAGGATTGGGGGAAAGGGGTTGGGAGGCTGTGTGGGATCTACATCAAGGCGGGGCAGTTCACTATAGAGGATGGGATGCCAATAGAGGGGATGGGACTGGCGATGCTGCCTCATGAAAAGAGCCACTGCGGTTTTAACGCCTCGCTACCCACTGGGTAAAACGAGAATTAACAGAGGTTGCCGCGGAATTGCGTGTGTGCATTAGTGGTAAAAAAGCCACTGTAACACCGCAACCACACGATGCAGAGACGTTTTAGGGTCTGGAAGATAAAAAACGACCAAAAAACACCCATCTCTTACTTCGCCATCGTGAACGCGAAGCTCCCATCCGCAACTCCAGTTTCACTGTCAGGTGCGGTGAGCAAGGATTTCAGGTGCTCTACTTCTATGGACCCACCGCCAGCGTGCTCGAGCAACGAAAATCAAGTTATGAGGATTAAGCTCAAGTACCAAGTTGACACTAATGAAGGCTCGCCAGGGATTTCCCTGCAGTCGATACATGTTTGTCCCATGTTACCTTCGCTGTTAATAGAAGAGCTCCTGATTTCCTAATACTCTTAGTTACCTAAGCAAGAGCATGTTCACACTGTCTTTCCTACTTGCTAAACCGTCTTCCTAACCGCGCTCACTGGAATCATGTCCGGAGATTTGCTCTGGGACTTGGGCTTTAATCCTCATAACTTGATCTTTGTTGGTCCAGCACGCTAGCGGTGGTTCCATAAAAGTGGAGCACCTGGAATCCTCGCTCACCGCACCTGGCGGTGAAAGCAGAGTTGTGGATAGGAGCTTCGTGTTCACGATGGCAAAGTAGGAGATAGGTGCTTTTGGGCATGTTTTCACCTTCCAGACCCTAAAACGTCTCTGCATCGTGCAGTTGGGGTGTTATAGTGGCTTTTACCAGTGTTACCACTGAAGCGTTCCTTAGATGTACACACGGAATTCTGCTGCGACCTCTGTTAATTCTCGTTTTAACAAGTAGCAGGTAACGAGACGTTATAACCGCAGTGACTCAAAAGTCATGGTGTGTGCCAATACCGCACCCTCACTCACTCAGGACCTGGTATCATCAGGTAAAGGTAGAATACAGAATAGGGGATGCAAATAGTGGGGATGGGAGTGCTGATGCTGTTTTTTGGGATACTGTGCTACGCCTGCTGCTATGCGGGCAGGAGCGTTGCAGCATCCCCAACCTGCGTTACAGTTAGCGCCTTGGCTCGGCAGTATCCAAGCATTGGATTTCAAGCTCGTAGGGAAACTGCGCCACGCTTGCTGTGCTGCCATTCACCCTCCTCCAACACCTCCTTTCACCCTCGAGTTCCCTCCCCATCTGCTATGGCTGATCTGTGCTCTGCAGGCTCGCGGTCGGCCCTTCAATGTTATTGACCGGGTTTTTAAGGAGGAATTCGGAAAGAGTGCGAAGGAGATGTGAGTATTACAAAGGCCTTGTGTCTGCTGCTGCAGAAAGAATGCCTTGTGTCCTCCCGGTTTTTTCGATTGCATTCCAAATTCGTTCTCCACACTCGAGCTGTGGGCTCTGAGATGATTCAGTAAAACCCGATGCCTGTCTGTCTGTCTGTCTGTCGCGGTGCCCCAATGTCTCCCTCTGTTTTCCTCCCCGCGGTGTTGCGCTGACCTTGCTCAGCTTGGAAAGAAGGCCATTGTGATGGAAATCTTTAACCCAAACTCCACAATCCTCTTTGTGTCGGCTCCTCTCCCCTCCCCTCCCCCCCCCCCCTTCTGTTTCTTTTTAACACTTCCACTCTTACAGCTTTGTGCATTTTGAGGAGGAGGCCATAGCAGCGGCATCGCTGGCTCAGGTGCATCGAGCAACACTGCCTTCAGGGCAGGAAGTGGCTGTGAAGGTGGGTGCCCTCTCTTACTGTATGGTTACTTGGTTTGGGCATGTGATGCATCATGCATGTGATGCATGTGTGTGTGCTTCACGAGTGAAACGAGGTGGTGCTGTGTACGAGCGCGTTTCACCCAAGCACCTTCATACAATCACCTTCACCCAAGCGATGCATGTGATGCACCTTCTCCAGCCTCTCCTCCTGGAGGCCTGGCCTCCACCACACTCTCGCGGCCCGTCTGGAGGAGCAGGCGGCAACGGACATTCCACCACATACACACAAGCACTCACCCACCCTCACACACGCACACTCTTTCCCACTCTCCCCCTCTCACGTGCAGTACCCCCGCCTGGAGGAGCAAGTGGCCACGGACATCTCCACCATGGGCTTCCTCTCCCGGGCTCTCAACTCTCTCTCTGCGTGCCCCCATCCCCTTATCCCCTTTCTCCCTCACTATCGCCCTCTCAGGTGCAGTACCCGCGCCTGGAGGAGCAGGTAGCCACGGACATCTCCACCATGGGCTTCCTGTCCCGAGCTATCTGCTCCCTCTCTCCCCCCCATCCCCTGCCTTTCACTCTCACATGCATTCGCTCTCTGTCTCTCCCACCCCCCCCTCTCAGGTGCAGTACCCGCGCCTGGAGGAGCAAGTGGCCACGGACATCTCCACCATGGGCTTCCTCTCTCGAGCCGTCAAGTGGGTGAGTGGCGTTGCCGGGTACTGGGGCGCCTCTTAGGGGCTTGAGCTGTATCTGTTGTATCAAAGCTAGTTCCTTCAGTATCTTCTGGTGTGAAGGTGCCACAGTGCCTGCCTGCCACTCACATCTACACCATGGGTGGGCTGAGCTTCCTTTCATGGGCGGTCAAGTGGTGAGTCTTGAACCGTTTCTAGCCTTGGTCACAAAAGGTCTCGTGAGGGACGCAAGCCTTGTCGCCCAGTCATTAGATCTCGCGTGCTTTTGAGTCGACTCAAAAGCTGAGTCGACACTTAAGCTGAGTCGACACTTAAGCTGAGTCGACTCTTAAGCTGAGTCGACTCTTAAGCTGAGTCGACTAAAAAACATTAAGGTGTGGTGGTGAGGGGCACAAGCCTTGACGCCCAGTCATCAGTTCTTCGCGCGTGCTGATTTGCGAGTGAGTGGGTGCGTGCATGATTCCTTGCTGCTTCTATTCCTTGCTGCACTCCCTTGTTTTCCTTTGCTGCCCCTCCCTCTCGCTTGCTGCCTGAAACCCTGTTTGCACCCCTCTTTGCTTCCCCGGCCCATCCCCGACCCATCCGTGGCTCATCCCCCGGCCCATCCCTGGCCTGTCCATCAGACAGAGAGAGCACCACTTGGTGGTGGTTTTAGCCATACGTGGCAGCGGGCTTGTAGAACACTTTTGTCTTTTTGAGAAAAATTCTTGCTCAGAAAAAGTCTCTTGAAATCGTAGGGTCAAAATTGATGGTAACTAGTTTCGGCAGGTGGCTGCCTTCATCAGACCATACACAAAGAGTAAACGAGCAAGACTAAATAGGCAGGAGCTCGCGAGTATCCCAAGGCCAAAATGCGGCTCGAGGGAATTCTCGGAGTCGAAACCTAGGCTAGAAAAAATGGAATAAGTGTAGCTACACCTAACATTTTCTAGCTGAAACTAAAAAATCCCCTGTACGCTTCGGAAGCTTCCACGCGATAATAGCACGCCGATCTTCAAATGTCTCGTGTGACAATATCCGCAGGTGATTTTTGAGTCGACTCAAAAATCCCCCGGCCCATCCCTGGCCTGTCCATCAGACATGCTCAATCTACCAGTTCTGCAGGATTGTGCCTCAGTTTTAGAGTTCCAAGGCAACCTTGCTCCGCTCCCTTGCTGCATTGTTCACCTGTTGCTGATCTCCTATTCGTCCATCAGATTTTTCTTAACCACCAGTTCAGCTGGATCGCTCCCCAGTTTCAGGAGAACCTTGCAGGCCTGGTTTGGCGCAGCATCATTCACCCGCTGCACTGCCCGTCTCCCTTGCTACCCCTGCATCCCTGGCCCATCCACCAGGTATTCCCCAACTACCAGTTCAGCTGGATCGTTCCCCAGTTCCAGGAGAACCTTCAGCAGCAATTAGGTATGTCCCTCTCCTCCATTCCTTATTTTCCCTGTAATGCCACGTCCTTATCCCTGTAATGCCACGTCCTTATCCCTGTAATGCCACGTCCTTATCCCTGGAATGCCACGTCCTTATCCCTGTAATTCGGAGGAGAGGCGCAGGAGGGACGCACTGCTGTGGTCACAAGAGAGCACTTAATGCTACTTCTAGCTTCTGCTCCATTTTTCCCTTACAATCTCTCCCCCGCCTCTCCCCTCCACATCACCGCCATGCCTTACCGTTTATTGATGTCATGAATTCAACGGTCGGACTTTGAGAAGGAGGGGCGTAATGCTGAGATCACAACAGGGAACTTGGATCTATCTTCGCTGCCTGCTCCCCTTATCCCTCTCAGACTCACGCACCGCACCCCCTCCGCTTCTTCCCGTCTTGACGCCTTCGTGACTGCTGACTGCCAGACTTTTAGAAGGAGGGGCGCAAGGCAGAGATCACCGCGGAGAACTTGATACCAACCAACCCCTGGCTGCTCCCAATATATCCCCCCCCTTCCCCGCCCCTGTTTCGCCCTTCCCCTTACCCTACACTTTTGTCATGGCACTTAAACGTCAGACTTTGAGAAAGAGGGGCGCAATGAGGAGCTGACAATGGAGAACCTTGCTCACAAGAAGGAGGCCAAAGTGCCATCGCTGGTCGATCCCCTAATTCGTACCCCCCCCCCCCCCACCCCCCTCTTCCCCCCGCCAACCCCCTCCCCCTCTTTCCCCCTTCCCCTTCACTTTTTTGCATTGGCTAGACTTCGAGAAGGAGGGGCGCAATGCAGAGATCACAGCGGAGAACTTTGCACACAAGGAGGAGGTCAAAGTGCCCAAGATCCTGTGGGTCAGTGGTGGTGGATGTGCTGATGTTGAGTCATTTTATGCGGGTATGTTTGTGAACTAGGGGGAGGTCAAAGTACCCAAGGTTCTGTGGGTCAGATATGCCTGTGCTGCAATTGAGCCATTTTATGCGGGTGGGTGGGTGGGGTGTGTTAGTGTCCAAGACAGTGTGTGGTGTGGGTCAATGGTGATGATTACTTGTGCGTGTATGCATGTCATTGACTTAGTTCTCTCATGCAGCGGCACTAGTTCTTGAGTGGAGGTTGGAGGCCAGATGCCAGAGGCCAGAGGCCAGAGGCTAGAGGCCAGAGGCCAGAGGCCAGAGGCCAGACTCTTGAGGCTTGAGGCCAGACGCCAGAGGCCAGAGGCCAGAGGCCAGATGCCAGAGGCCAGACGCCAGACGCCAGAGGCCAGAGGCCAGATGCCAGAGGCCAGAGGCCAGAGGCCGGACGCCAGACGCCAGAGGCCAGAGGCCAGACGCCAGAGGCCAGAGGCCAGACTCTTGAGGCTTGAGGCCAGACGCCAGATGCCAGAGGCCAGAGGCCAGATGCCAGAGGCCAGAGGCTAGATGCCAGAGGCTAGATGCCGGTCTTTGAACAACACGCGGGAGTGTAAGGCTAGGATGTAGTCCGTGGAGAATTCTAAAAAACGGAACACATCGTGGCTCTCTCATGCAGCCGCCCTAATTTGTGTGTGGATGATGAGTAGGTGTTTGAACAACACTAGTTGTTCATCGATCACCAAGACGTACTGCCTCTATCAGGTGTATTTTGAGTCGACTCAGAATACATTGACCTAGTTCTCTCATGCAGCCGGACTAGTTTGTGTGTGGAGGATGAATAGGTTTGAGGTTCCTTACCTTATAGGTTTAAGGACCCTAGAACACATAGTTTGTGTGTATTTTGGGTCCTTACCTTATGTGTAGAGGATGAATAGGTTTGACACACACACCACGTGATAGAAGTCTAGGTTTGAGGCGCCTCAAAACTAGACTTCTATCACGCGGTTTGTGTGTGGAGGATGAATAGGTCTGTGAGCATCACGCAGGAGCGTGAATAGGTTTTCGAATAGGTCTTTGAACAACAGCAGTTCAGTCACACAGACATACCGCCTTTATCGCCGATATTGCTGAGAATCAGTGGTGTAAGCAAATCGCCTCTGCATCTCCTGCTTCCCCACCGCCAGGACTTCGCCACCAAGGGAGTCCACATAAATTGATTCAAGGTGTGTTTTGTTTTTGAGAATTCTCGAAAACAGAACACATCGATTCATGCACCGCTTGGTGGTGAAGTCCTGACTCGCTTCACCAGGAGTGTATGAGCGGATGCAAGGCGTGCCATCGATGCATGCACACACGTACAGATCCCTGCTCCGCCCTTTGTGTCCCTGTGCCCCTCCCTGTGCCCCCTTCCTGCGCCCCTCTCTGCTCCCCTCTCTGTCTCCCGCTTTCCCACCGCCAGGACTACACCACCAGGAGAGTTTTGACCATGGAGTTTATGAACGGCTGCAAGGTACGTTCCACACCTGTCGTCTCACATGTTACATGCTTCATGTTACATTTTACGTGCTAGATGTTACTTGCTGCATGTTGCGCGCTACGTGCTACACGTTACAGGCTCCGTCTCACTCTCCCCTCCCCCCCCCCTCCCTCCATGCCCTCGATTCTCACCAGCGTGTGCCGCACCACCCACCAGTATCTAACAGCCCTCCTTCTCCCTCCTCCTGCTCCTCCTTCTCCTTCTCCCCCCCCCCCCCCGTGCCCTCAGTTCTCACCAGCGTGTGACGCACCACCCACCAGTATCTAACAGCCCTCCTTCTCCCTCTCCCTGCTCCTCCTGCTGTTCACACCCCCTCCTTCTCCTTCTCCCCCGCTCCGTGCCCTCAGTTCTCGCCAGCGTGTGCCGCACCAACCACCAGTAACAGCCCCTCCTGCTGTTCACATCCCCCTCCTTCTCCTTCTAACCCCCCCCCCCCCCCTCCCCCCCCGCCCTGTGCCCTCACTTCTCACCAGCGTGTGCCGCACCAACCACCAGTGTCTAACAGCCCGCCTTCTCCCTCTCCCCGCTCCTCCTCAGATCGACGACTTGGAGGGGATCAAGAAGCAGGGACTCAACCCTCTGGAGGTGAGCAGAGCATGCCTGGCTTTTTCCTTCACAGGGATGTGAAACTTGAAAGGGTGGCCGGGCTGTCGTCGCTGCCATTCAGATCGACGACTTGGAGGGGATCAAGAAGCAGGGACTCAACCCTCTGGAGGTGAGCAGAGCATGCCTGGTGAAGATCACAGCACAGCACAGCACAGCACCAGGTGATCCAATCAGATTGGTGGCACGGCACCTCCCCGCGGATCAATGACTTGGTTCGAGGGAATCAAGAAGCAGGGCCTCAACCCTCTGGAGGTTTTGCAAAAAAAAAAAAGGCGGTTTTTTCCTTTTCTTTCTCGGCCTTGAATGGATTTGTAGAGGTGTTTGCAGAGATTACCCTCTGCCACGGTATAGTCACTTGCACAGTGTCACCTGCTGCCCTCCCCTCTCAAGGCCACGGGCCCCGAGCCTGCTTCCGCTTCCTCCCCCCCCCATCAGCTGGCGGCGCTGCTGGTGGAGGTGTTTGCAGAGATGGTGTTCTGCCACGGCCACTTGCACAGCGACATCTGCTCCCTTTTCCTCATCTCCCCCCCCCCACCCCCAACCCCCCACCCCGGCCCCCCCATCAGGTGGCAGCGCTGCTAGTGGAAGTGTTTGCGGAGATGGTCTTCTGCCACGGCCACCTGCACGGCGACCCACACCCCGGCAATGTGCTTATCCAGGCGCATGCACCGGGCGCCACAAGAAAGGGGCACCGCAACTTTGATATCGGTGAGCGAGCCTCCGAATCTTCTTCCACTGGGGCAACGTGCTCATCCAAGTCAGGGGCACCGGGCGCCACCAAGTCAGGGCGCCACAACGTTTTTTGAGGCGCCTCAAAAACAGGGGCGCCGCAACTCTTTTTAAGGCGCCTCAAAAACAGGGGCGCCGCAACTTTGACATTGGTGAGTGTTGCGCCACAAGCAAGGGGCACCGCAATTTCGATACTGGTGAGTGGCGGTTCTTTTTTCGCCCGTGGGGAAATGAAGACTCTAGCACAGCAACCCTCGCCCGGGCAACGTGCTTATCCAGGCACACGGGCCTGGGTCTTCAAAGTGCGGACCGAACGGCGTAATCTCGATATTGGTGAGTCTGACTCACCTCTGACCTTTGATTTGACTGGGGACTGATCTGCACAGCGACCCACATCTGGGCAATGTGCTCATCCAGGCACACGCGCCAGGCAGCACAAGTCAGGGGCGCCGCAACTTGGACATTGGGGAGTCGCATCTTCTTCTTCTCAAGACAGCTGCTTCTCAATCTTCTGCCATGGCCTCCTGCGCGGCGAGTTTTGCGGTCCCTCAAAACTCGACTTATGCCACTCGGCGCTCATTTGTGGTCACTCCCTTGCTGCTGTTGTTGTCACGGCCACCAACACAGCCACCTCGTTGTTGTCACTGCCTACAACACGGCCACCTCGTTGTTGTCACGGCCAACAACACGGCCACCTCGTTGTTGTCCACCTTCTCCCGCCCTCTCTCCTCCTCATCTCCTTCCTCTCTCCTCCTCCTCTTCTCCATCCCTCCTCACCCCCCCGGCAGTGCTGCTGGACCATGGCCTGTACCAAGAAATCTATTTTTGAGGCGCCTCAAAAATGTTCTCCCCTCACCCCCCCGGCAGTGCTGCTGGACCATGGCCTGTACCGAGAAATGGACGACTCCTTCCGCAACGATTTTTGCCAGCTCTGGCGATCGCTCATTCTGTCGGACATGGGAGGGGTGCAGCGGTGGGGGGAGAGGCTGGGCGTTGGGGAGTACTCTCGGTTCCTCCCTGCACTGTTTACTGCACGACCCTTCCAAAGGTGAGTATGAGAAGGGGGTCTGCCAGCTCTGGCGCTCACTCATTCTAACTGCATGGGAGAGTTCCAGCAGTAGGGGGAGAGCCTTTGAGTGTAGAATTGACTTGTGCCCGCAGCCGCGCCAGCGTATGACTCCTTTGTCTTCCTTCCTCCTCTGTCTTCCTTCCTCCCACTCCACCACCTCCCCCCTTTCCCCCTCTCTGACCAGTGACCAGGTTTTTGAGAATTCTCAAAAACCCACTTAGCGTGAGGAGTCTATTTTTTAGGCGCCTCAAACTTAGCGTGACTCCTCTGATTCTTCCTCCCACTCCACCATTTCCCCCCTCTCTCCATCCCTTTCCTCTCTTCCTGAGAAAGAGCTGTCGCTAGAGGAGCAAAAGAGGTTGAGAAAGGAGGTATTAAAGCCATCAGCCCACAGGACCTGACTGACAGCAGTCGGGACTTGGTACCTCTCGTCTCTTCCCTGTCTGATTCCCTTGTCTCTTCACAGCAAGACGCGGTGGGGGCAGCGCATGTCGCCAGAGGAGGAGAAGAGCTTAAGAAAGGAGATTAAAGCCATCAGCCCGCAGGACCTAACGGCGGTGGTGGAGGGGCTACCCAAGGACATGTTCCTCGTGATGCGCACCGAGTGAGTTTTGAATAAACTCGGGGCTGTGAGTGTGTGAGCCTGTGTGGGAGAGGGAGATCAAAGCCATCAGCCCGAAAGACCTGACAGCGGCAGTGGGGGGCTGCCGCAGGACATGTTAGGGGTGATGCGCACCGAGTGAGTCTTACAGTTTTTCACTAGAAATGACATGTTCCCAGCACACCACAGCCCTGCGCCCAGCACACCACAGCCCTCGAGCTGGATCACTTGTTTCGTAACTCCACTCGTTTGCCTCTGTGCTTTTGTTTCTTAACTGCAACCTGACCCGGTAGCACATCACATCACATCACAGCGCTGGGAGCCATGCCCTAGCGGAGGCTCTCACGCTGACCGTGTCTTCCATCCCCCACCGCCCTCCCCTCCTCTACCGCCCTCCTCTGCCCTACCGCACTCCCTCCCCTTGGCTGCCTCTGTGCCCGTCCCAGCAACCTGATTCGGCAACACGTTAGAGTGGTGGCAGCCACGCCCAACTTGAAGCCCTCAAGCTTCAAAGCCCGTTCTTCCATCCTCTCATGCCCTCCCCACCCCTGTGCAGGTACAACCTGATCCGGCAGCACATAACAGCGCTGGGAGCCACCACTGAGACTCTTGAGTTGGCTCTTGAAACCCGCCTCTTTTGCCCTGTGCTGCCTCTGTGCCCGACCCAGCAACCTGATCCGGCAGCACATAACAGCGCTGGGAGCCACGCCCAAGCTGCGGCTGCAGATCAACGGGCGGTTCGCCGTGGCTGGGCTGGCGGTGCGGCATTCCGAGGAAGGTAGGGCTGTCCGAGAAGGCTAATCATTGTGCACAAGCACTCTGAGGAAGGTCGTGCCAGGGCAGGGCAGGCTGATGCTTGCCCAAGCTGAGGCTGCATATCAACGGGGCAAGCTTTCGTTTTTTGGCTGCTTACATCAGGGGGAGCTGGACCTGCGAAACTAGATCTCGTTCACAACTCACGTCCCCCATCCCCTCTTCCCCACTCTTCATTTCAACCCTCCCTCTCCTTCCCTTCCCCATGCAATCAGGCCACCTAACATCCAACCTGGCAGCCTACCTGAGGGCACAGCTGGACTTGGCACATTTGTTGCTCAGAATCCGTAAGTCTTCTGCCATTCACTCCTTTAGAAGCTCCACTCTCTCGTCTTTTCCTGAAATAGTACATTCTCTCCAAATTCCAATTCTCTACCCCCCCCAATCCCCCTCCTCGCTCCCCTCTCCCCGTTGTCAACTCACTGTCTCTCAGGGGCATGGGAGATAACCCAGGAAATTATGGACATAGTTGCTCGCATAAAACACTATTTGGATTGGGAATACTTGAGGTGGCGGCAAGCCCTCTTTAGTGTGCTTATGTCGTTGAACCTAGCGGATCATAATTCAAGAATGCTTCTGTATTAGAGTGTCCGGGCGTTAGGGTAAATGCTATGGTTTGGTCGGATGGAATTACTCCATTTGTACTTGCAGCATTAATATGAGCTTTTAGATTTAGGCATGGAGCGGTGTACTTAGGTCGACGCGAAATCGTTAGATATCTCTCTGCTTCGCTAAACTGCTGCCCTCGAGAACTGCGAATTCGGCATTCCTGCTACTGCACCTTGAGGACATCCCCGAAATGTACGCTTCTGCTCGATCACCATACCCCACCGTAGTAAAAAGTGTCTGATCTCTCTTAACCAGAGGGAACCTCAACTAACCTCAATCAGATGTACGCGTCAGACACTCACTGAATCTGGTCTGGAGTTGCGCATCGCAGTTCTCCTGCTTCATCCTTCAACTGGTTAGACAAGGACGTACTCAGAATGCACTGCTGCATCCTTGAACTGGTATCTGCATCGTAATTCTTATGTGAGTTAGGTCAACCCGTCCTACCTTATATTTATCGCTTTCGGGGCCTCGTCGCGAAGCGACGTGTCGTCAGCACGGCATCGAGCTACGTGTCATTGGTGGTTGCGTGTCGAGATTCGGCCGTAATGGCACTCCCCGCCGCCCTACCAGTCGCGCTAGTAGGAGCTACGCCAAGCACGCTACTAACCACCAGGCGTTCACATGCAACTATCTCGCGGTCCAAGTGCTGCTCCCTAATCTCCCCTCGGAGAATAAGCAGTCAACGAAACGAATGCAGTCAACGCAGGCAAGCCAGGCCGGCAGTACACTGTCGAAGAGGGCTAGTGGCTCTTAGCAGTTTCGAGGCGCCTCAAATCTCGCAGGAGGCTAGTACGGCCGCAGACTCGGGTATCTCCACAAGCCGCGATAATAGCCTCGAGATCTCCGCGTCTCGGAGCGCCGATGAGTCTTCGCGGCGCACGCAGCTCGATCAGAATCTCTTAGGACTTTCCCCGAAAGTTCGTGAGGATTTCCAGAAGGATTCTCTAAGATCACTATTCCAACAGGCGGATCCTCTTTTCGCGCCGCGATCTGTCCTCGCAGCGGCCGCCGCGCTCACCGCGGCGACGGCTCTTGTCGTCTTGCACGCGGATAGCGCCGCCGCTGCTGACGTTGCCGCCGCCACCGCCACCGCCGTTGCTGGCGGCGACGCGGTTTCGGCCGCCACGTGGACCAATCCCCTTCAGCAGGTCGTGGCGGCGGTGGAGCAAGGCGGCGATGCGGCCGGGCCGCTAGGCGGCGCCGTCTATTTCGCCGCAGCGTACGCCATAGCCGCCGTGCTCCTAGTCCCCGCCTCCATCCTAACTCTCGCGTCGGGTTACCTCTTCGGAGCCGCGCGCGGCACGGCGATCACTCTAATCGCCGCGACCCTCGGCGCGTCGGTGGCGTTTCTCGTCGCGCGATACGCGGCGCGGCCGTTCGTGTCGCGGCAGCTCGCCGGGCGGCTCGGCGAGGGGCGGTTCGAGGCGCTGGACCGCGCGATCTCGGTGGGCGGGTGGCGGATCGTGCTGCTGTGTCGACTATCGCCTATCTTTCCGTTTTCGATCTCCAACTACGTATTCGGAATCACGGGTAAGATGCGATTCGTGGTGGCGGGGAGAGGGGCGCAGGACAGCCGGCATAGGCATCCTGCAGAGAAATATTCCTTCGGTTTCTCTGCTTGGAATTGGGGGGGCGGGGGCGAGGGGGGCAGGACAATGGGGGGGGAGGAGAGGGGAGGGCTAAGGACAACCGACATAGGCATCGTCCCCTCCCTCTTCGCCTTTCCCATTCCCCTCCCCCTTTCACCTCCCCCTTCCCCTCCCCCTTCCCCTCCCCCTTCCCCTCCCCCTTTCACCTCCCCCTTTCACCTCCCCCTTTCACCTCCCCCTTTCACTTCCCCCTTTCACCTCCCCCTTTCACCTCCCCCTTTCACCTCCCCCTTTCACCTCCCCCTTATCCTCCCCCTTTCGCCTCCCCCTTCCCCTATGTCTACCTGGGAGGAGCGGGGAGAGTGGCTCTGGATGCGGTTACCAGTGCTGTTGTAACCACCTCCTTCCCTTGCAATACCCCCGGATGCTCCCCCCCAAAATCCAGGCATAGGCTTTTTCGAGTACGTGCTCTCATCGACCCTCGGCATGCTCCCTGCCACTTTCGCCTATGTCTACCTGGGGGGGGCGGGGAGAGTGGCTCTCGATGCGGTTACCGACGCAACTGGTAATGCTGCTGCCCAATCCGGGTTGGATCCGGTGCAGGTGGGGCTGTATGTGGTGGGGGCGGTGGCAACTGTGCTGGTAACCAGAGAGGTCTCCTCCCGTGCCACCAAGGCGCTAGAGGAAGCAGCGGCTGACGCTTCTGCTGGTGCTGCTGGTGCTGGTGGTGCTGCTGGTGCTGCTGGTGCTGCTGGTGCTGCTGGTTCTGGTGTTGTTTCCACTGGTAGCGCTGCCAGTGCTGATGGAAGCTTAGGCAAGGATGAATAAATCTGCTGCTGCTGCTGCTGTTGCTGCTGCTACTGCCGCTGCCCAATCCAGGTTGGATCCGGTGCAGGTGGGGCTGTATGTGGTGGGGGCGGTGGCAACTGTCCTGGTAACCAGAGAGGTCTCCTCCCGTGCCACCAAGGCGCTAGAAGAAGCTTCCGCAGAAGCTGCTGCTGGTTCCGCTTTTGGTTCTGCTGCTAGTTCTGCTGCTGCTAGTGGTGCTGCTGCTGATGGAAGGGTGGGGAAGGAGGAGTGATTCTGCTGCTGCTGCTGGTGACGGTGGTGGCGGTAACCAGAGAGGTGTCGTCCCGTGCCACCAAGGCGCTGGAAGAAGCTTCCGCAGAAGCTGCTGCTGGTTCCACTGCTGGTTCTTCTGCTGGTTCTGCTGCTGGTTCTGCTGCTGGTTCCACTGCTGGTTCTGCTGCTTTTTCTGCTGCTTTTTCTGCTGCTGGTTCTGCTGCTGGTTCTGCTGCTGCTAGTGGTGCTGCTGCTGATGGAAGGGTGGGGAAGGAGGAATGATTCTGCTCCTGCTGCTGCTGCTGCTGGCTGTAACCAGAGAGGTGTCGTCTCGTGCTGCCAAGGCGCTAGAAGAAGCTTCCGCAGAAGCTGCTGCTGGTTCCACTGCTGATTCTGCTGCTGATTCTGCTGCTGGTTCTGCTGCTGGTTCTGCTGCTGCTGGTGATGGAAAGGTGTGCACGGAGGAAGAGTTCTGCTGCCGGCTCTGCTGCTGCAGCTGCTGCTGCTGCTGCCTCTACTTCTGCTGCTGCTGCCTCTACTTCTGCTTCTGCTGCTGCTGCTGCTGCTGCTGCTGCTGCCTCTACTTCTGCTGCTGCTGCTGCTGCTGCCTCTACTTCTGCTTCTGCTGCTGCTGCTGCCTCTACTTCTGCTTCTGCTGCTGCTACTTCCTCTACGTCTGCTTCTGCTGCTGCTGCTGCTGCTGCATCTGCTGCATCGACCCGGTCTTTATTGTGACTTTTTTCGGGGTGCAGTTTCATCCAATGGTTCACATCCAACGGTTCACATCCAATGGTTCACATCCAACAGTTCACGTCCAACAGTTCACTTCCAGTCCAGTCGCCAGCTCAGAGCTTGTTGCTTGTCCACTTATTGCCAGATCACTCTGCATCGTCGTGGTACTGCTGGTCACGTTGTCTGTAACATGTCACCTGTTTGAATTTCGGTGCACCCTTGTCTAGCTATACATGGTGTTGGGAATACCTCGAAGACTGAAGCGTTTCTGAAGAGTAACACTACACTCGAGGAAAGTCGTATCTGTTAAAATTATATAAGTTATAATTTATATAGGCTTGATAGGTTGTTACTGAACCTTTTCTGTAGAGGGTACAAACCCCTCCTTGTACTCCTCTCTCTTCCTAATCCAACCCTCTTTCCTCTCGACATTTTTCCTACTCTCCTAGCTAAACCCCGCCGCCACAACCATGGCGGCCTCCTTTCACTTCCTCCTAGACTAGTGCTACTTTAACATGGTATTCAGAGCAGGACGTCCTTCCTGGGCCTGCTCCCCTCCGTGCTTCCGCTGCGTTCTCGTTCACTGCCTTCCGACTTCCTGCCGTGCCGCCGTGGCGGCCATGCCCGTTCCTGCCGTGCCGTCGCGTCGTGACGCGTGGCGTCGACGCCACACTGCTGTAACGGCGCCGTGCTTACCGTCGCAGCGGCGACGTCCCACCGCTGCATCGACGCCGCGATGTGTCGGCGTCGTAATGCTGCCGTGGCAGCGTCGTCGGACGGCAGCTTGCCGCGCGACGTTCATGGCGCCACCACACCTGCTGCCCGCACGCCAGCCTCAAGCGTGAGGCTGGACCACGCCCCGCCCCCCTTCCCCTGTGTCCTGTATCTTGCCGCAGCCGACGGCTGACTCCCGCCGGCCGTCCCACCGTCGCGGGGCCTGGCCACGTCACCGAGAGGTGCAAGTGCCGCCGCCGCCGCCGCTGTTGTCGAAGCCGCCGCCGCCGCCGCTGTCGCCGCTTGCGTCGGGGCCACGCAGCCGCACGCCGCCGCCGCCGCCGCTGTCGACACTGCCGCCGCTGCCGCCGTCGCCGCCGCAGCCCCTGCGGTCGACGTCGCTGCCTCACGCACCGTGGGGTCGACCGACCTAGTGTCGCTGTCACTGTGGCTGGAATGGGGGTGCTAGGTTAGGGGGTGTGTGGTGTGTTGGGTGGGTGTGTGACTACCAAGCCTAGGGGGTGTGTTAAAATTATATAAGTTATAATTTATATAGGCTTGATAGGTTGTTACTGAACCTTTTCTGTAGAGGGTACAAACCCCTCCTTGTACTCCTCTCTCTTCCTAATCCAACCCTCTTTCCTCTCGACATTTTTCCTACTCTCCTAGCTAAACCCCGCCGCCACAACCATGGCGGCCTCCTTTCACTTCCTCCTAGACTAGTGCTACTTTAACAGTATCGGGTACGCGAGTCAACAGAGGTTACACGAGGAGGTTGGGCGAAAGAATACGAGAGGGAGAAGGGACTCGAAGGGTCGCAACCGGAGGTTGCGATTGACCGTTGCAACTGCAAGAGGGGTAACTGAACAGACAATCGAGGCGCTGTGCGACTCGATAACTGTTCCTTCTGAAATAATTCGACAGGTGTTGTAGTAGACGAAGTATAAAACTGCAAACACGAACACTTGGAAAATCCTCAAGTGTTGGTCCAGGATCTTTGCTGGAATGGTAGACTAGTAAGGCAGCGGAAGTCTTGTAAAATGTAATAGTCAAGGTTGAATAACCTGAGTATGTGAACTTGTGGGTAATCAAAAGTTAATAATGAAAAGACCTAACAAGGATTTTATAGTTCTAGGAAAGGTACCTACCGTAATCTCCCGGCATGATGACCCTAGGTCTTATGGAAAATTCATTGAAAATAGTTTGGGTGGACATTTTAAAGGATGGTAATTAATAAGACCCATGTGTAGTTATGTATTACGTAAGGTGTTTGTTTGTCACATGTTCTGGTATTCCAATTGAGGTTATACAGGGGGTCCTTTGTTTCAAACGGGGGAAGTATATTCTTAGCCTCGTTTTGTCCGAGCCATCTAGATGGACACGCGTCGGATTCTTAGCATCGACGGCTGCCAACTTTACAGCGCTGGCGAATCGCGCGGGCTTCTTGACTGCCAGCAAGAGTCATTACATGGAGGGGAGAGGTTCGTTCACGAAGTCTCCCCACGGTCCACCCCATTGAGAGGTTTCTTGTGTCAGGCAGGCATGACTCCCTCCATCGTCGTGTCTCGCTCCGCCTCACGTCCCTCTCTTTTCCGTCTTCACAGAGGGGTAGTCCCTGCGACAAGTCTCATTTCCTGTTTTTCAACCAGGGTTTTTAGCAAGCTTGATGTTCCAGGAGATGGCATCTCTCCCCTCTCTCTCCGCTAAGTGTGGGATTTTTCCAAGCAACAGCCATGTCGGCTCTGCAAATGCTCATGCAGAATCGCGTATGTAGGCACACCCGTTCGCACAGCAGACCGTCCAGCTTTTCAGCAGCACCTTCACCGCCCGCACCTCCAGCGCCACCTGTGTCGCCTGCTCCCCCGCGCCTCCCGCGCCGCCAGCGCCTCCTGCTCCTCCGGCTCCTCCTGCGCCATCGCCTACGTTTGCTGGCTTTTGGGAGCCAACAAATGACGAGGACCTCACCCACCGTGAGCGTGTGCCCAACGCAGACGAATCCCCTCGTCCCTCCTTCCCCGACCCTCAATTCCCACCAGACATTCTGCGTCACGACACCGAGGCTCGGCGTCCACTTGACGCATGTGCACCAGAGTCTCGCGCCAGGAGGACAAAGCACCGCCGCACATCGCGCACCATGGCCGAGAAAATCGGCTGGCTGCACAAGATGCGCGACGAGGGGCTGACCATTCGACGGGTGGCGCGGGAAGCGGGTGTCGAGCCGGTGAGCATTCGGCGCTGGCTGAAGAAGGAAGAGGACATGACACACGCCTCGGGCTCCAGGCGTAGGCTTGTGGGCGCAGGGCGACCGTGGAGGCACCCCGACATGGAGCAGGCTGTCTATAGAAAGTTCCTAAGCCACCGCTCCCGTGGCCTTGCAGTCCCGATTTCCCTCCTTCAGGTTTGGAGCCGGCAGTTCATGAAGACTCATCATCCCGAGGTGGACTGGAGGGCCTCACCTCATTGGACCTTCAGGTTTCGCGTTCCCTGGGGTCTCACGGTGCGAGTCAAGACCAAGATTGGTCAGCGTTTGACCCGCGGTAAGCCGACCTCTCTCATTCGCGCCGAGTGTTCTAGAATGTTTTTTAATCCCACTGCATGCCGTATGGTCGTGGAATAACATGGCGTATTCACCCCTACCTTACTCTTCCGCGTATTTTTTGTTTCCACTGGTAGATTGCAAGCCAAAGAGCGAAAGCTTTTGGCGCTTCGTCCGGAAACAGGTGCTGGAGAGCGGCATCGACCCATGGAACATGATCAATGCAGATCAAACTCCAGTGTTCCTGGAGATGCCTTTCGAGCGCACACTTCACCATCAGGGGGATCGGACTGTACAGATTCGGAGCGCCGGGTATGAGAAGGAGAGGGTGACGGTGATGTTGGCGGTGACAGCGGACGGCCGGAAACTGCCTCCCATGGTCATCTTCAAAAGGAAGACGATCCCTAATATTCGAGCACCACCTGGTGAGTTTTGCTTCATGACAGCCTATTTTGTCTCCCTAGCTGTTTCCCCCTTATTATTCCTAACAGTGTGCGTGCATTACTGTGCAGGTCTCCTCATCTGAGCCCAGGAGCGAGGCTGGATGGATGGAGGCCTCGTGCAAGATTGGGTGCAGCACGTGTTGCTGCCCTTCATCCGCCCCCCCATAGGTGTCTCGAGGAGCAAGACACTGCTTGTCCTGGACTCCTACCGTGGGCACCTGACGGACGGCGTGCTTGGCTCCTTCAGGTGGCACAAGATCACCCCCGCAATCATCCCTGGCGGCTGCACACCCCTGCTGCAGCCGCTTGACGTCGTCATCAACCGCGCCTTCAAGGCGGGCGTCTGGCGGTTCTACAACGACTGGTTCGCCACAGAAGGCATTGACCTGCTGACGCCCGCTGGTGAGCCTCTCTCATGTTTGTTGGTATGTGAGTGCCTGCCCTGTTTAACTCACAATTCAGGAATCTCACCTCTCTGTCTTCCTCTTGATTGCTTACTTGAGCAGGCAATCTGAGGAAGCCGCCGCCAGAGTTGGTCCTGCGCTGGATCTGGAACTCGTGGGACCTTGTCCCCGAGGACATCATTGTCCGCGCGTTCAAAACGTGCGGCATCAGCAACAACCCCGACGGGAGCGAGGACCACCTGGTCCTTGCTCACATGCGCGACGCTGCCCAAGTCGAAGTGCACGATGACGTGCATGCTGCCGGGGCTGTGGAAGAGTGGATCAATCCACTCTACGCGGAGGCCGAGCAGGAAGACGAGGGGGAGGGAGGCGAGGAGGAGGGGGATGGGCAGATGGCTGAGGAGGAGGAGGAAGAGGCAGAGGAGGCAGCAGCAGCAGCGGCAGCAACATCGGCAGAAGCAGCGGCAGAAGCGGCATCAGCAGCGGCAGACGAAGAGGCCTCAACAACTGAGTCTTGGAGTTCCCATGGCGAGGTGGACGTCAACAGAGCCTGGGACATTGAGTCCCTTCAGTAGTGGTAGCTAGTAGCAGTTCGATGGATGTGTACCGTATCAGTAGATTCGATGAGTTGGTCTAACATGAGGTGTGCTGCCGTGGATGTGCAGTGCCTAGGACTCCCTAAGGAAGTATGTAGAGTAGGTAGGATGCAATTGGCATGAAGCAATAGTACCGGTAGGACCGTCCTAACTAATGATGTGGAAGTTGACTTTGTAGTGCATGACGCATTTTGAAATTGAGCAAAAACTGCCATGAAAACCACTTAAAACAGAAGGGGGGGGGGGTCCTCAAATGATTTACCCCAAACAGCGGGTCCTCACAATCCCTTTACGATATTAAGACCCATGGTCCGGAAAAAAGACCCAGAGTCCCTTTTTCGGGGGGGGTAATCATGCCGGGAGATTACGGTATTCGCTAATGTACCTGTTCGTCACTATCGCGCTATGCACCCTAGATGATAATGAAGAGGTGCGACTATTTGCGTGACTGAAAACGACTGTCCTATGACGAGCGCTATTTGCTGACGTCATCCTAGGGACTTATCTTCTACAGTATGATTTGACACTAACTACACTTAATCGACTTACAGAAATGCTAAGTATCAATTATATCACAACACTCCCCTTCATTTCTGGAAGTTCGATAGTGTAACTTCTTGAAGATTCCGCAGAGCTTGTTACAGTACTGAAACTTCTGTCGTGTCAGCTTCTTCGTGAGAAAATCGGCAGCCATTTCGTTGGTCGAACAGTAGACCAATCGCATCCTCCCCTTCTCGACTTCATCCTTGACGAAAAATAACGTAGAGAAATATGTTTCGTCCTGTTGACGAAACTAGGCTGATGCGCGATGCGAATTGCACCTTGATTGTCGCACTGTAGGGTAAACTGGGTAGTTGTCGTCAACTTCGCTTCTTCCAACAGTTCTTGTCGATAGAGTCCTTCGCGTGTTGCTGTGCATACAGCAATAAACTCAGCTTCAGCAGAGGAGAGTGCAATCAGCTCCTGCTTCGTAGAATTCCAAGAGATAGGTCCGATAGGCTCCAGTCGATAGATGAACCCAGTGCGCGACCGTCGATTAGTAGAGTCAGCAGCGTGATCAGCGTCGACAAAACCGTATAGGTATAGTGTTTTACAACCGATGACGTTGTAGACTAAACCGACGTCAGGTGTCGAGATAAAATATTGAAGCGCGCGGAGAAGATCAAGCTGATGCTCCTCCTCAAGACAGCGTAGGAACTGAGCGAGCTGACTGGCCGCGTAGGCTAGATCAGGACGACAAGTGACAGCGGCGAAGAGTAGACAGCCTAGCTGCTGTTGATAGATCTGTAAACCGGTTGAAGTTAACAGTGCGGTGTTCGGTTTGTGGTCGGTCGGTAGTGAGCGGTACGGTGTAGAGACTGTAGTAGGTGTGAGGTTAAAGCGGGCAGCAAGAGTTGCTGCGTACTTCGAAGCGGTGAGATGAATAGTCGTCGGTGAACAGGTAACGTTTAGGCCAAGGAACTGTGAGACTGTTTTAGTGACGGTAAGCTGTAGAGTTTTCTGTAGTTTCAGTATGAAGATATCGGCAAGAGAATCGGTAGTACTGACGAAGAGGATGTCGTCGTCGTAGGCGACAAGTAAAATATAGTTGCTGCCGTCGGTCAGTAGATACATTCCCTGGTCATGCGGTAACTGATGAAATCCGGCATTGATCAGCTGCGAGTGTAGGTACTGTTGCCAGAGTCGTGGTGCCTGTTTAATGCCGTACAGGGATTTTCTGAGACGGCAAATGCTCGGTGGGTTAGTAGTATAGGAATGCGGGTACTCTACCAGGATAAGTGCGTCGACAGGCGCGTAGAGAAATGCATTCAGCACGTCGATTTGTCGAAGTCAGAGATTACGGCAAGCGGCGACACAAAGTAGAATCCGAACGCTTGTATGTCGGCCGACAGGAGCAAAAGTTAATTCTTAGTCGATGCCGTAAGTCTGTTCGAACCCGCGGACGACCCATCTGCATTAGTCTTGACGCGGAAGACCCATTTTCCGGTAAGTACCTTCTTTCCTTTTACTTCTAAAGTCGGTATTAAATCCCATGTTCCGTGACTCTTGAGAGCTGCTAGCTCTTTATCCATGGCTCCGTGCCATTTCTCTCGGTGAGGACTCGTAAGAGCTTGTCGAACGGTTTTCGGTTCAGGTATTTTACTGACATTGTACTGTACTGCGACTGCGAATCCCAGTATCTGTAATCATGTTTATGTAAAACGCGAAAATTTCTTCTGGTCCTTCTTCCCCCCCAATTTCGTCAGGTGTAACACGAACTGCTTCGTCGGAGACAACGGGCATCGGCTGCTGTTGACGATCGCGTTCGTAACTGAGGTGAACTTCGCGAACGGCGTCTTGATCAGCATCTGCAAGAGGGATGAATTCAGGTATGCCGGTCGAAGTGACAGGTTCGGGAATGTTTGTTGCAGCAGCTTCGGAAGCTTCTGAAACATCCTCGTCCTGAACATCAGCTTCGGCTTCGTCAGTTGCAAATGCACGCGAGCCTTCGAACAGCCTGGCGGGGTTGGCAGCTGCTGACTGGTGGGCACGAAAAACGGGCAAGGTGAGTCTTTCATAGAAGAGACAATCACGTGATGGGACGATTTGGTTGGACCGGAGATCCAAAATCTTCCACGCGTAATACTGTTTTTCGATGCTGAGATTACCCCCCATTTTGCGCGTTCGGAAAATTTGCCAAGTGCTGCAGTTGGAGGACGAAACTGCACAACACACCCGAAAACTCGTAAAAGTTTTGTGCTCCCCACTGTACGTGTCCACTGCAGGTGTGGAGAAGAGAACTCGGGCAGGGACGTTGAAGAAAGAAGATTGTGTAACAGCACGGCGTGGTCCATCGCATACGGCCAAAAATGCGGTGGAAGGGCTGCCTGCGTCAGCAGAGCACGCATTTTCTCCTGCAGAGTTCTGTTCATCCTTTCTGCTAACCCCATCTGTTAATGTGCATGCGGGAGTGCCTGCTTCCGTTTGATGCCGAGTGTCTGAAGGTATTATGTGAAAGTGTTGCTGGTGTACTCCCCTGCACCATCACTCTGAAATTCTTGCAGTTTTACGCTGGACTCTCGTTCAGCGACAGCGAGCCACGCGACGAAAACGGAGTGAGCGAGATGGCGCGCAGGAAGGTTTGCTGTCCAAACATAGCGTGTAGATGCTTCGATGAATGTTATGACATACTTCTTGTCTTTTGGTCCTGTCTCAGGTAAGTTTAGAAAGTCGCTGTAGACTTTCTGCATCAGTTCATAACGAGTTGAACCAGGAAAGTGACTTGGAAATGGATCGTGAGTAAGGTTGGCAACCGGACACGTGGTGCAAACCGTCGGTCGAGACTGCGTCTTCATCTCCGTGCCGTCAGGTAAGAGAAGACTATTCTTATCAAGAACTGCTGCTCGGATTGAATGATTAAGAATCCCTTGTGATGGGTGTCCTAACCGCTGATGCCATATATCTTCTGTGGCTTTGTGTCCTCATGAGCGCAGGTAGAAATCGGCGTTAGTATAAAAAGAAGGAAGAATGAAAGGAGAAAGCGCTGGGGACTTGTCAATTTCTCCTGCGACGAAACGGGTAAGAGGTAACGTGACAGTTGAAGGTGGTGCTGCAGTTGCGAGTACAACGTTTGACACTGCTGCTGTTGATGTCGTGGCAGGTATTTCAACGACAGCTACTGGTGGACGCGGCTGCTCGGCTACTTCTTCATGTTCGGCTTCTTCAACAACGTCAGGTTCATCAGCTGCAAGACCACTTATCTCTCCCCAAAGTGGTGCTGGAGTTCCTTGGAAAGTTGCACGGGTGTTATAAAACGTTCGCCACGCAGTGGCGCTTTCATCGGCGGTATTGAACTCCCAGATATCCAACGCGGTAAGTACGGCGACTGCAGTTCGAGAAGTCGTTGGTACAGTAGTTGCTCGAAAGTCAATATCCAAGTTTTGATAATCTGTTTCTTCTGGATGATCCCAGGGACCAAGTGCAAGGACGCGTTCAGAATCACCAGAAGTTCCCTGTGCTGCGAACTGAAGAACGGACACGCCATGTTGAGTGGCGGCACGACCAAGATAAGTATTCGTCGAACTGTGCCAGAGCTCCTGATCCATTGTGTCACAATTGCCTTGTGTGCGGATTTTGTGTGACAGGAGTTGAGCCATGGAAAGAAGATTGAAGCCAAGACCAGCGACGATAAGAACATTAGTAACATGAAGTGAGTATCCTGTGTCGATAGAGTCGAGCATGACACTGCCAACTGCTCGTGCCATAATGGTTTGTCCGTTTGCGACTGTTACAGGTATTGGACGATGAAGTGGACGTTGATTGGTAATGAAGCTGGTTTCTGCGGAACACATGTGCCAACCGCAGCAATTGTCAAGATACCAAGTATCCGGACCTGAAATGATTCGAGCAAGGTTAGCATAAACTTGAGGCAAAGGAATGCCTTCAGCACTTGTGGTTTTTCAAGTTGTGTCTCGAAATCTGTTTCTGAAAAATCAACTGTTGTAACACATCCGAAAACTCCTTTTCCTGATCTGGCAGATGCGAAGACCGGCGGGCGATGCTGCGACGTTCATGAATTCTGCGACGGTTTCGGCATCTGCTGCTGCTGAGACGTTAACTGCTGCTGTGGCTGTTGTGTCTTCGGTAACTGCTGCGATCAGTGATACGGCTGCGAAGTACTGCGACGAGTTTGATGACGGTTGCGACAGTTTTAGTAAGTATGTCCTGGTTTCTTACAGAAGTGGCAGAATGGATACTTTGGTGAAAGTCGATGCTGTTGTTCTGGATTGGAGTAAAAACTTTAATGAAGCCCCTTTTTCTGATTGCGTTGTGACTGCAGGTCTAGATCTTGCTGCTCTACTTGAAGATAAGAAGAAATTTCGGCTTCAGAGAGGTTGGGGTTCATGCGTAGAAAGGCGCGCGTCTGTTGCCATTCGGGTCCAAGACCAGCCAGAAGTACCGTGAGATACATCTCACGAGGAAAGTATCCTCCACTCTTTTTTAGCTGATCGCGTAGTGTACGGACACGGTTAACGTAGTCCATGACGTTTTCATTTGTCATCATCTGCACACTTGTCAGCTGCGAAAGTATTTTACTCACTGTTATCGTATCCTTTGCCATGTATACCCCTTTCAGATGGTTCCATGCAGTTTCGGCTGGTGTAAAACTTGAGTGAAATGATCGAACTCCGAGTTGCTCCTTTGGCGACAGGGTTCGAACAAGAACTGTATATGCCCCGAGAGAGGTGTGCAAGAAACTCTGCTACTCCAGTTGTGTTCCCACGACAGGATACGTAAACTCGCCAGTGAAGAACGGCCATAGCCCAGCGGAATGCACCAGAAGCTCAAACTCAAAGCTTCAGGAGTAAAAGTCAACACCATTAAAAGGTATGGTCGTCTTGTTCTGAGTATTGTTAAGTAAATTTGGAGGCTGAAAAACAATGCCTGGCTGTTGCTGTTGTTGCTGTTGCTGTTGCTGTTGTTGTTGTTGCTGTTGCTGATATTGCTGTTGTTGCTGTTGAGCAGGGGAACGACCGAAGATATAAAAAGGATGCTGAAACTGCTGCGACTGTGGCTGCTGTACGAAAGGTGAGAAAGCAAACGAACCAGTACTTGGAGCTGTAGCTCCACGCATATAACTTGAGCCATCAAGGCTCATTCCACTAAACGCAGATGAAATCGATTGCGTTGAAACTAGTGGCTGTACTGACGCTTGTTGATGTGCTGTTGTCTGTGATTGTTGTTGTTGCGCTGCAGGTGCAGTCGATGGAGCACCTGGAGTATTTACAGAAGGCGGATTTTGCTGTTGCATACCGATATTAGCGTAGGCTGGTGGAAAGTGCCCAGAGGCTGAGAGACCAGCGGCCGTAGTGGAGGCATGTGCTCCAGTAGTCCAAGTAACTGATCCAGCAGATGGTGCTGGTGATGAACCAGTCATAGTTGACGGTAGTCTTAATTCCCGATAGCTCTCATACCATGAAATAATTCGACGGGTGTTGTAGTAGACTAAGTATAAAACTGCAAATACGAACACTTGGAAAATCCTCAAGTGTTGGTCCAGGATCTTTGCTGGAATGGTAGACTAGTAAGGCAGCGTAAGTTTTGTAAAATATAATAGTCAAGGTTGAATAACCTGAGTATGTGAACTTGTGGGTAATCAAAAGTTAATAATGAAAAGACCTAACAAGGATTTTATAGTTCTAGGAAAAGCACCTATTCGCTAATGTACCTGTTCGTCACTATCGCGCTATGCGCCCTAGATGATAATGAGGAGGTGCGACTGCTCGCGTGACTGAAAACGACTGTCCTATGACGAGCGCTATTTGCTGACGTCATCCTACGGACTTATCTTCTACAGTATGATTTGACACTAACTACACTTAATCGACTTACAGAAATGCTAAGTATCAATTATATCACAACACATTCAATTGTATTCTACAACTGCTTCATTTCTTATTTTCTATATATTGATGAATGCTTGTTTCTTTTAATCAATCACTTGCTCTCACATACTAATGCAAGGGTTCAACTAGTCAACACTTGCTCTCACATACTAGTGCAAGGGTTCAACTAATCAATCACTTGCTCTCACATCCTAGTGCAAGGGTTGAACTAATCAACCGCTGCACTACTCAAGCGCTTTGTACAAGTGGGACTTGGTCTCTGAAAAGGTCCTATCCTAAGGCTTTTTCTCAGCCCAACACATACCATATTCCCCCGGATAAAACACCCACGGGTGGCTCTAAAATTTTATGCAAAATTTAGTGGGGGTGTAATTAGTGGCACTTTTTGTATAACGCCCGGGGGCTATGGAATGACAATTTTATGTTTATGAACTATAATTGAACTGTGTTGTAGACAGTTCTTTTGTGCCGAATTTTGACGATTCTTGCACGTGATTGCGTATATGGTGAGGAGGGGACCATCGTCATGCCACGTTGCAGGCAAACAGTCATAGGTTGCCTGCGTCACAGGTTGTCAGGTTCTGTCAAATCGTAGTGGCAAGTGGCAACCTCGACGGGAATCAGGCTCGTACAGAATTGTGGTGGCAAGTGGCAACCTCCCATGAGCCTCGTACAGTATCAGGCTCGCAACATTCGCCTGAGTGACGGGAATTCCATGCATGGTAACAGATCTACACCGCATTGAACCACTTCGCGTCGAGCTTGCACTGCTCAGTGACGCGCGAGTCTGATAAGAGACACTCTGATAAGAGGCAAAATCTACAGAAATCCATTGAAAATGAACCAGGGGGGTGGTGTATAGGTTTCATGTCAAAAACTAGGGTGGTATGAATATCCAGTTTAATAAAGCACCCAGGTCCGCCCAAACCACCCATGGGTGATCAATTCCGGCGGGTGTTTTATCCGGGGGAATACGGTAGTAGGTGTAATTGCCTCATTAATTTGGGTTGGGTGCAGGGCTCCTGCTAGTTTTTAGGGCAGTCTGAAAATCAGACTGGTACTTAGAGCTTCGTCTGACCGTCAGACGGATTTTTTTTGCCTGTCTTATGATTCAGACGAAATGCAAGCACGTGTCTGAGAATTCAGACGGTTTTGCATCCTGATTTTATCACAGCTCATCAATACTACCAAGTTACCAACATACAACATGACGTCAAAAGTTAGACTACTACAGCTACTACCATACAATGAATAATCAACAGCCTATTGCAGGTGAGCTCAACTAAGCTCACTAACTACTTGTTGGGCTGAGATATTTCCAATACTACTCCTAAGAGCACTTATTTTGCTGCTACTCCTGCTAATGCCGCTACTGCTGCTGCTGTTGCTGCTGAGGCTGCCTGCTACTGCTGCTGAGGCTGCTTGGTACTCATGGTGATGCCTTCAGTCAGAGTCGGTGTCGCTGTCCACAGGGGCCTCCTCCTCTTCCTCAGAGTCAGATTCAATGGCAATCATCTTCCCCTTGCCCTTCCTCCTCCACACAGGACCAGCTGCAGCATCCTCCTCAAACACACGTGCTGCTTCCACAGCAGCCAATGCCTCTGCCTCTCGAGCTGCTGCTGCTGCTGCTGCTGCCTTCGCTGCTGCCTTTGCCGCTTTTACTGCATCGGACCTCTTCGGCTTCTTCGTCGGCCTCGAGCCCTGTGCCATCACAACTTCTTTGGCAGGGCGCCGCTTCTTGACTCCCCCGCGCCACATGGTCACCAGTTCCTCCCACTCCATCTCGTACTCCAGCAGCGAGATGGTCATCTGGTCGCTCAGGCGCGCATCGCAGAGGTTCCCGCGAAGCCAGCTCTTAATCACATTCTGTCGGCTGAAGCCGCGCTCGCACTCCACCGTGCTCAGAGGCAGCACGGCGACAGCAATCCACACAAGGACAATGTTGGGGTAGGCCACCTTCCAGTCGTCGCTTGAGAGCATGTGCTTTAGGGCAGCGTGGAAGTCGAGGTCGTCATGGTGCGTTGACATGATCGTGGTGAAGCTGGTGAGTTCCTTCCTGGCCTTGCCCCAATGGACGCCTGAGGGCGGGGGAGGGGTCGGCGGAAGGGTGGGTAAACAGAAGTCAGGAATGGGCAACAATGGAAAGCAGGGTTATACACGCGAGAGAGCAGCCACTTATAGACGCGATGACAAGGGAGCGGCCTTACCGGGCAGGGTGTCAGGGGCTGTGGGGTCGCGCTTCCATAGGTTGCGCAGAGACAACAGCCACTCCATGAACTTACGCTCGCGCCTGAACGCGGTTCGAGGATACAAACTCTGCTTGTAGAGGCGAGTGCCGTTGAGGGAGGACAAGTCGTGGAATCGGCCGCGCAGATGGCCGATCATCGCCAACACTACAGCAGTTGCCAGCTTCTGGAGTGACTCCATGTCCCCTCCGCTTTGTTGGCCTTCGATCGGTCGCTCATGAAGCTGGTACGTGTGGATGAGAGGAGTGCCGTTTGCATCTGTGCCCGAGATAGTAACGTCCTTGCTGCCAGCGTGAAGTTGCAGAAACTCGAAGAAGTCGCCCGAGGTCGGGCCAAACTGCGAGTCGTAGGTGACGTACCGGCTGCGCAGGATGAGGATGGTGTTGTCCACCATCCTAAGAACTTGCGTCACGTCGACCTGGGGGAGGGGTGCAAACAAAGAGAAAGCAAACATTATAAAGTATTCGGACATGTAAACAGAAATCATGCTAAGAATGACGCACCTGTCGACGCAGGAACTTCAGATTCAACGCGTTGAGCTCCGCGAGGATGTCAGCCAGGAAGTACAGAAGGAAGTGGAACTTCAGGCTAGTGACAACAGCATACATCTGACTATCATACTCCCGCAGCAAGAGGATAGCAGCTGGGAAGACCTCGACCAGCCGCTGAATGGCTTCACCCCGAGAAAGCCAACGGATCTGATGGATCCCCTGCATCTCGAGGTTGGTCTCGGTCACCACCTCCTGCAGCTGCTTGAAACGGTTGTGGACGACGATCGAACGGCCGAGGATATCCGCCAAGGAGCGGACCACCCTGTCGACCACAGCTAGATCAGGAAAGTCCGCTGCCGCGTCCTTAGCGGCTAGGGCCTCCCTGCATGCATGGCCACGGAGGGATGATTAACAAAGCGCGGAGAAACAGCATGATAAAAGACGGGTGGAGTGCGAATGGCTACCTATGAGCAATGCAATGGCATGATACTAGATGCGGAATCCGTGTGCGAAGACGGGCGACAAGGCCCAACTGCGCTCCCGTCATCACGCTGGCGCCGTCGGTGCTGATCCCACAGATCTTATTGAGGTCGACCCCACATGACTCCAGGTGAGTCAGAAGCACGGCTTGCAGGGAGGCGGCATCGCACTTCTCCACCGTGAGGTGCGCGAAGAACTCCGTGGCGACCTCCGTACCGCGCAGGAAGGTAAGGTAAACGATCATGTGCTTCCCTCGGCGCCGGTCCGTACTTTCGTCGAGTTGGATCCCAAGAAAGGGGCTCGCCTTGATATGGACCATCTGCTTCGCCCGCAGGTAAGCCACTAGGTTCTCGATGAGCTGGATGAAGCCATACCTGCCATTCGGGTAACACCGGAGGGCATAGGGAAGGAGTAACGCAAATAGAGACAGTAAGTTCAAACAAATATCATAAACGGCAAATGAGGAACTCGGATGAGGAGGGCTTCGCCTTAAAAACGTGGGACACTTACTCGCTCTGGTAGGTTCCTCGTTTTCAAGGGCAGATCAGGTGTACCCTGTTCTGCCATGAAATGGACAAGGGAAACGAACAGAACGATAGGTGCATCCGACTTGCAAACAAAAAGCACGATGGCCATGAGCCGCTTCAGTCGTCGAGCCTCATTGTCACCGTTCTCGAAGTCGACGATCGACTTCTGGTTCTTCATCTTCCCGTCGCGCTGCAGTTTCTTTGCCACGGCAGCCTCATGCTTCAGACTGTGATGATGCTTACGCATTGTTTGCTTCTGAATATCGATGCCGCCCTCACCGTTGCGGCCGTACTGATAGTCGGGGTCGTCGCCAAACGCCATGCAGACGCTGCACTTCATGCAGGGGCGACCCTCCTTAGTCTCGGAAATCACCAACCATGGAAAGTGGCGTAACCACTGCTCCCTCGCTTTGAGTTGGAGCTCCTCCACCGTCAGGAAGAATGGCCCGTCGTCGGCAGACGGCGGGGAGCTCGGACTGGGATCGCCGCTGCTGCTGCCGAGCTAGATAGGATTAGTCGCAGTCGAGGCGCAGGCATGCCGACCGAAGCTGAGTTTGCGCTGGATGTACTTCGCCTTGTCAGACTTGCGGGCGGGCAAGACGGGCCCTCCAGAGACGCGTGGCGGAAGGACGGGAGAAACGGTTTGCCTTGTAGGTGATGACGGACGGGAAGGCCTAGTAGCAGAGTTGAGCTCGGAGCCTTCAGCACCAAAGATGATCCATGGCTCCGTGTCCAACGGAGGCAGTGGGCTCAGAGGAGCCACTGTAGGGGGAGGACTAAGCACGGGCGAGCGGGCGGCAGGAGACGGGCTACGCGATCGTGCACATGCTGCGGGTGGCGGACTAGCGGCGGGAGAGCGAGCCGAGGGTGGAGAACTCAACGCATGCTTGTTACTCGTACTAGGACTAGCCTCTCGACGACTAGTCGTATGTCGACTAGCGGAAGCAGGCGGTGCGGGTTTGACAGGCAGAGTAGGCTCGACGGGCATACGCCTCTGATGCGGCTCAGTGCTAAGGGGAGGCGGCGCGGGTCGGGACCGAAGCAGGTCTAGCCCCGTAACCGTCGATGGTGCGGCATCTTTAGGAGGGTTAGCATTAACCTCCTCTAAGGCCATAAGATACACGATATGAGCAAGAACTAGGTGGGAGAGCCAGCCAAGAATGAAGCACTAGGACGAGGGGAGGACAAGGACACCAGAGAGAGCACTCATGGCTGCAAGGAGTGGTTCTCTAAGATGTGGTGGTCTGAGATTGGGGGCTTCTGTGGGCTGATTGTTCACCATGGCGGCTCGAAGAAGAGCGGCTTGGGGTTGCAGATTCAATACGAAACCCTCGTCGTGACGACGAGGGTGGCTTGCGGTTTCATCGGGAAATGCGCTGGCACATTGCTGCCCAGCGCTGCTTGCTTGGAACCTGGCTGGCAGCGACGGTGCCCGTAACAAGACAGTGGCGTGGTAGCAGCTAGCGTCAGCAAGCTGAAAATTTATGTGCGCTGGACTGTTTCGCTGCCGCGCTCGGGGTAGAATTGAATGCGCGTGCTGCGGTGCACATGGGACTGGGTGGCTGGCTGTGGCCTAGTGGGCATGTGCACTAGTGGCCCTGCTGCTAGAAGGGCGGATTTGTCGGTATCAGACGGAAAAAAACGGCCCGTCTGATAAATCAGATGAAAGTGTACACCTAGTCTGATGTTTGTTGGGCTGAGAAAAGCCCTTAGGATCTTTTGCAGAGACTAAGTCCCAGCTGTAGAGACTTGAGACTTGGAGTAGTGCAGCGGAAGTTGAGGCAGTTGAACCCTTGTACTAGTATGTGAGAACAAGTGATTGATTAAAGAAACAAGCATACAGCAATATATAGAAGATAAGGAAGCAGTTGTAGAATACAGTTACAGGAACGGTTTATCGAGTCGCACAGCGACTCGATTGCCGCTTCGGTTACCATCCGTGATGTTGTAACGGTCAGTCGCAACCTCCAGTTGCGACCTTTCGAGTCCTTTCGCATTCTTTGTCCGCCCCCTCGTGTAACCTCCGTTGACTCGCGTGCTCCCCTGTAATCTTCCTCGAGTACAGTGTTACACTTCAGAAACGCTTAAGTCCTTGAGATATTTCCAACACTCCCCTTCGTTTCTGGAGTGCTGGAGTGTTCAGATCCGGTGACGTTTGTTTGCCCGGTTAGGAGCATGCAGTAGTCGAATTTTGCTTTCGCCAATTTCTTCGTCAGATAATCTGCGGCCATTTCTGTCGTCGGGCAGTAACTGAGTTGAAGTCTCCCCTTCGCGATTTCATCCTTGACGAAGAAGTACCGCAGGGCGATGTGCTTGGTTCGGTTGGCGAAGCCGTCCTTGTTCGCGATTTTTATCGCAGATTGGTTGTCGCAGAGGAGTGAGAAGGTGGGCAGGGTCGCGATCTTCGCTTCTTCGAGTAACTCTCGTAGGTAGAGTCCTTCCTTGGTCGCAGTACAAAGGGCGATATACTCTGCTTCAGCCGAGGATAGTGCGATTAACTCCTGCTTGCTCGACTGCCAGGAGATAGTTCCGATAGGTTCTAGTCGGTAGATGTAGCCCGTCCTAGACCGTCGATTTTCGCTGTCTCCCGCGTGGTCGGCGTCGACGTATCCGAGTAGTCGTACGGACGATGTTGTTGCCTTGCTGTAGGTGAGCCCGATCGTCGGCGTGGAGACGAAGTAGAGTAGCGCTCGATTGAGTTCTTCGAGATCTTCCTGTTGCGGCTGCTTCAGATGTGTCGCCAGCTGGCTCGCACTATAGGATAGGTCGGGTCGGCAGGTTACTGTTGCGAATAGTAGACAGCCGAGCTTCTGTTGATACTCCTGGATTTGTTTCGCGGGGAGTTTTGTGGAGGCGCTACTGTTGTTCCCGTAGCGGTAGGGAGTTGGGACCGCAGTCGGTGTTAGACCGAATTTCTTCGCGACGGTGCTTGAGTACTTTCCAGCGTGTAGGTAGAACGCCGTGTCGTCTTCGACGACGTTCAGTCCTAGGTACTGCGTCACCTCGTCGGACACCGTGAGCGTCAGGTCCCTTTTCAGCTCCCCTTCAAACCAGGTGACGATGTCGGTGGTAGAACCGATGTAGAGCAGGTCGTCGACGTAGACGATGAGCAGAATGTAATCTCTTCCCTTCTGTAGTCGGTACATGCCTTGGTCATGTGGTAGCTGTAGGAATCCGATTTTTACGAGCCGGCCGTGAAGGTGCTGCTGCCAGAGCCGTGGGGCTTGCTTGATCCCGTAAAGGGATTTTTCCAGCTGGCATACTTTTGAAGGGTCGTCGATGAATCCGTGGGGTTGTTCGACGAAGATTTCGGCGTCCACAGGTGCGTACAAGAAGGCGTTTGCAACGTCGATTTGCCGTAGTGGTAGTTTCTTCGTGGCCGCGATGGCGAGTAGGATGCGCAGAGAGGTGTGACGGGAGACTGGAGCGAAGGTTTCTGTGTAGTCGGTTCCGTATCGTTGATCGAAGCCTCGTACGACCCATCGAGCTTTGAATCGTTCGATGGAGCCGTCTGAGTTGGTCTTGATGCGGTACACCCATTTCCCCGAGAGAATGTTCTTCCCGTTGATGCTCGTTGCAGGTACCAGTTTCCATGTTTCTCGGTCTTGCAGAGCTTTTAACTCTTTTTCCATCGCTTCCTTCCATTGTGCCTTATGTTCCCCCCCAGAGCCTGCGACAGGGTCGACGGCTCGCGCGGAGAAGGCGGCGGCGGGTGCTGGACGGAGACCCATAGTCCTAGGATCTGCAGTCCCGTGGCTGTGTGTCGAGGGGAGTTTTCATTCTCGGGATAAGCTGCTTCATCACCGTCTTCAGGATCGGGTAAGAAGTTTGGCCCGATGCGTTCGGAAATATTCGAGTCGACGGGGTGTGGTGTAGCGTAGCCTTGGTCAGCGAAGTGGTAAAAGGTGTCGAGGTTGTTGCTATCGAGAGGATTATCTTCATCGAGTGGAACAGGTACGGAGCAGTAGGGGAGTGGTCCGGCAGCCTCCGAGGCTCCAGGGACGTCTTCTTCTGCTGCGTCAGCCTCGGCAGCATGGTCAGCGAAGGAGCGAAGGCCCGCGAAGCCGTCGGTGGGGTCGTCTGAGTTGGCAATGTTGTCCAGGTAATGCTGCAGCGTCAGTCGCTCGTAGAAGATAACATCACGTGATGCCACCGTATTTTTGTCGTGTATGTCGAGAATCTTCCACGCGTGAAAATGTTTGGCGATGCCGAGGTGTAGTCCCCACCGAGCTCGTTGAGTGAAGCGTCCTGCTCGAGCTGTGTGGGGTCTGTATTGTACCATGCAGCCGAAAACTCGAAGTAATTTTGTGCTGCCCCTTTTTCCCGTCCACAGCAGGTGCGGTGATGCGTTGTTGGGGAGCGATGACGAGGACAACAGGTTGTGCAGGTGGACTGCATGTGTCATCGCGTCTGGCCACAGTGTATTGGGCAGCCTCATCCCCAGAAGCAGTTTTCGCATCGTCGTCTGCAAGGTCCGGTTCATGCGTTCTGCTACCCCCTGCTGCTGGTGAGCATAGGGCAGAGACACCAGGCGTCGGATTCCCCTTTCCGCGAGATAGGTCCTGAAGCGTTGTGACTGGTATTCCAGTGCACCGTCTGACTGGAAACTCTTGAGTTTGGTTCCTGACTCTCGTTCGGCGATTGGAAGCCATGTGGTGAAGGCCTCGAAGGCTTGATCGCGCGTTTTGAGATTGAAGTGCCAGACGTATCTGGTTGCGGCGTCGATGAACGTGATGACGTAGTTGAAGTCGGCTTCGGTGTCGTCTCGAGGCATGTTTAGAATATCGCTGTAGACCTTTTCCATCGGAGCGTAAGTGGGTGCACTTGGATTGTGATGGGCTGGGAAAGGTTGATGAGGAAGATCTGCTTCGGGGCACGTGAAGCATCGTGCTCTTGGTCGGCGAAGTTCTTGGCCGCTCGTCGTTAGAAGGGCGTTACGTTCTAACACCTCTGCTTGTATTGTTTGTAGTATCGTGCTGTTTGCAGGATGTCCGAGACGTTGGTGCCAGATGTCGTCGGGAGCGCGGTGACCGGGCGAGCGGTGGTAGATGTCGGCGTTGGAGAAGAACGCGACGACCGAGGCGGGACTTCGACAAGCTTCTCGTGTGGCGGGCATAAGTTGGTCTGCTTCCGTTGGCGGTCCTCGTGTTGATGGTGGTGGTACTCGGCTGGGTCCTGCTGCCGATACTGCAGGTGATGGTTTTGTTGGGACGCTTGCTGGTACTTGTCTTTCTTGTCTGATAACTGCTAATGCCCGTGTTCTCTCTGCTGCAGGTATGGTGTTGGAGTGCCAGAAGCCGTCGCTGTCGAAGTCGGGATCAAGATCTGGTGGGTGAGTCCAGGCGGCGAACGATACGATGCCATCGCTGTCGGCAGTTCCGCGGTCGGGGACGAAGTCCAACACGAAGACACCGGACTTCAGGAGGGCACGACCGATGAAGAGACCGCCCTTCCCGTGGTAAAGTCGGAACTCGTTGGAGAAGGAGTCGCACTCCAGGTGAATCCCCTTAGCCATTAGTTGGCTTACGCTTAGTAGGTTGTATCCCAGATTGTCGACGATGAGGACTTTGTTGAGCTGAAGAATAACGTTTGTCTCCATTGATTGTAACTGAACCACGCCTTGCCTGTTTGTTTTCAGGTTTTCGTTGTTGGCGACGGTGATGACGACGTCGCGGTTGAGGCGTCGCTCGTGTTGTACGAAGCGTCCGGAGGAGCACATGTGCTGACCGCAGCAACTGTCCAAGAACCAGGTGTTCCGCCCGGTGGGTTCGGCGTTAGCGACTGCAGCGTATGTCGGGTTGACCTGAAGTCCTTGCGAGCGCGGCGGCGGGAATTCCTCTTCGTCTGGTGCGTAAGTGGGTGGTGAAGCGGGTGCGCAGTTGTCGATGTGTACCATGCAGTTGATGATGTTGGGTGTTTGTTGTGCAGATGTTGAAGAACGCCTTGGAGGACTTGCTTGAGTGGAAGCGACTTGTGGGTCTGCTGCACGGTAAACGCGAGGGCGGTTGCAGTTGACCTTGGAGTGCCCGGAAGTCTGACAGTTGTGGCAGAACGGCGGCACGATGGTGAGTCCTCGGTTGTCGCGTTGATCTTGCTTGCTGCGTCGGTTGTAGTTGTTGTCATTTCTTCTTTGAGTGTAGAAGACTAACTGCTGTTGCTTCCTTGGTTGTCTTTCCTCGAACAGATCCATCTCCTGTTGTTCAGCGTGAAGCTCGGCGCAGAGGTGCATCTCCGAAATTCTTCCGTGGGCTCGAAGAAGTGATCGTGTGGTTCTCCATTCTGGCCCGAGCCCGGCGAGGACAAGTGTCACGAAGCTTTCTTCAGTGATCGTTCCTCCGCACCGAAGCAGGCGGTCGCGGAGGGTCTGGCAGCGACTCATATACTGCATCGCCTTTTCCCCGGTCTTCATCTGTATTGTTGTCAGCTGTTGCATGAGTCTGCTTTGTGTCACGCTGTCGTTTGCTTGGTAAAGGCATTTGAGGTGGTGCCATGCGAGCTCCGCGGAGTTTCCATAACTCCGATACGTTCTGATGCTCTGCTGCTCTTGTGGTGACAGGTTTCTCAGGAGTACCGTGTACGCCAGCAGCGACTGATACGTGAAGATCTCTTGTTCCTTCCCAGTGCCGTTGCTTGGGAATGGCAGGGACCCGTTGAAGTATCCTAGAAGATGCGCGGCCTCCATCAGCAGCTCAAACTCGAAGCTCCAGGTAAAGAAGTCGTGTCCGTTGAACGGTGAGGATGTCTGAAGTTTGATCACGTGTGAGAACTGCGCCTGTAAACTTAAGATTTCATTCGGTGTTTGTTGTGAAGCAGCTGCTGTTGGCTGGGCACGGGGCGGCATGAATTCGAACGTCCCCGGCGAAGAATGATAAGGCGCAAAGGTAGGCGCTTGGTTGTGTCGCCCGAAGGATGAGTTGTCGAGGCTCATCGGCGCTAATCCCATATTCCCTCCATTGCTCTGTGTTGAGTGCGCAGGTGTCCTTGTCTGCTGCTGCTGGTCGAAGTGTGACATGAAGCTGAAGAATCTCTCCATGAGATTCGGGTCCACACTTGAAGAGGGAGACGGAGTCACCATCTCTGGTACTCTTCCCGTTGTTTCTTGAGTAGTCCCGGTCTCTGTCTGCAGTCCTGAGGTGTGCAGACCAGAGTTGCCGTGTTGAGTTTCTTGGGCGCTGGGTGAGCCCGTAGAGACTTTCTTGCCCTTGTTGTCCATGTCTTGTAATCAATGGAGTTGTTGAATCAAGTTGAGTTGCTGGTTGTTGATGGAGTGTAGTTGCTGGGAGTTTTGATCTCTGACCAGCTCTCATACCATGTTGGGCTGAGAAAAGCCCTTAGGATCTTTTGCAGAGACTAAGTCCCAGCTGTAGAGACTTGAGACTTGGAGTAGTGCAGCGGAAGTTGAGGCAGTTGAACCCTTGTACTAGTATGTGAGAACAAGTGATTGATTAAAGAAACAAGCATACAGCAATATATAGAAGATAAGGAAGCAGTTGTAGAATACAGTTACAGGAACGGTTTATCGAGTCGCACAGCGACTCGATTGCCGCTTCGGTTACCATCCGTGATGTTGTAACGGTCAGTCGCAACCTCCAGTTGCGACCTTTCGAGTCCTTTCGCATTCTTTGTCCGCCCCCTCGTGTAACCTCCGTTGACTCGCGTGCTCCCCTGTAATCTTCCTCGAGTACAGTGTTACACTTCAGAAACGCTTAAGTCCTTGAGATATTTCCAACAATGTTTCAGACGAATTCTTATAACTTGTCTGAACGATCAGACGAATATATTTGGCTCGTAAAAAAATCAGATGAAACATAAAAACCCGGTCTGATTTTCAGACCATCAGACCGATTTGGTCTGATAACGGGAGCCCTGGTTGGGTGCCCCTACGTTTTTTCTGCCGAAGGGCTTCAATCGTTTGGTGTGTTCCTGTACCAATGACTCGGGGGTTTCAAGTTCAAATATAGCATAGAAAATAGCAGAAATCATAACAAAGAGAGTGGTACAGCCTGCCATCCATCCGCACACACAGGGGGCGGATGGATGGAAGGCTGTACTAGCCAGCAAAGTAGCACAGAAACGGTAAGAACACCAACTTATAAGGGGTACAGCCTGCCATCCGTCCCCACAGCCAGAGCGGGTGGATGGATGGAAGGCTGTACATGCCTTAGAACTAAACCCTGAACAAAAACCCGAAACCCAGTCCCTGATGCCATAAGAACAGCCTTGGCTGATTCGTTATAACCATCAGCATCACTGTAGAAAGCTTCACCATAGCCTGGGAAGGTCGTCAAAGGAGAAATCTTCGATTTTCAGCTCCTGCAGGTGTGGCATGGCCATCTGCTGCATGCCTGCACCACTGCCTGCTTCCCCCCTGTCCTGCATCTCCCCTACAGCTCCAGTTATCTCCGGCTCACAGGCTCGCTCATGCTGCGTCTGCGGAACAGCAGGAGAACCCAACGCAGTACCGGCAGCATTAGGGTTTACTGCAGTGCTGACGTCAGCAGAGGGTTTCTCCTCTAGGGAAGGTTCCTGAGAAGCATCAAGAACGGGCTTGTAGATCACCTTGGCTCGGAACGGCCGCGCGTGCGAATGCTCCCCGATATAAGTCACGAGCAGATTCGTATGTGTCGCAGCTACACTCTCGTCTTCGGGCTGCTCCGGGCACCTTTCGATAACCCGTCGTGCACCGCAACCCTCCTTGCTACACCTAAAGTAACTTCTTTCATAAGGGCTCGCTTTTATCGCCTTTTGGCCATATTTTCGCCAGCGGTAACCATCCTCCACGTCGCCAACCACATCGCGACCGGTTCCCTCGACCTGCACGACCGTCATCGTAACCGTCTGTCCGTCTGCGTTTGCTCCCCCGCTTCCGCTTCCGCTTCCGCGCCCCCCGCTCCCCCTCCCGCCGGAATTCCCTCCAGTGCGCAACCTTTTTCCCCTTCCGCCGCTGCCCCCAGCGGGGGAAATGCTTCCCGGGGCGTTCCCACCCTCGCTAAACGCGGCGGAGGCACCCTTCGTTAAAGGCACAGAGTGAAGATTAGGGGATGTTGGGCTGACGGTGTTCTCTTCTTCCATCGACCGGCGCTTTTGACGGCTACCCGTGCTATTAGCGCTTCCCGTGCTGCAACTTGACGGCTCGACGGCTAAGGCGGAACCGCGCGCAAGAGCAGCGACCGCAGCAACAGCTGCGCTGTTAATCCCCGCGAATCCTGGGGCTTCCCCGCCGTAATTCCCGCTAGAGGAATTATCATCGCACTCCTCCTTAGGTTCCGAAACGGACCGGAAAAGGAGCGCGCGAGCCGCTGCCGAGTCTACTGCCGAACCTCCAGCCAAACCTGCAGCTGCTGCCGGAGCTCCGCGGTCGGAGGCGGATCGGATCATATGCCCGCGAGCCACCTCCGCAGCAGCGGTAGCGGCGGTAACTGCAGCGGTGGCGTTAACAGCAGCAGCAGCGAGATCCTTGGCGGCGGCGGTGGCGGCGGCGGTCTGCGCGTGCGCGTCTCCCCCAGCGGCGGCCCCGGCGGCGGCGGCAGCGACGCCTAAACTGCTGTCCATGACGCCGGCGGCGACCGCCGCTTCGAGCACGGCGGTGGCAGCAGCCATAGCGTCGGAGGAAAGCGCCGAGACGAGCCGCGCGAGATCCTCCGTGCTGAGGCTCTCCAGCAGCGCGAGCCCCGCTGCGGTGGAAGGATCCGCGGAGGCGGGGAAGGCGGAAGCGGCGAGATCCGCGGAAGCGGGGCAGGCGGGGGAAGCGGCGGCGGCGGGGGGAGCCTGGGGCTGCGGCACAGCGGAGTTTTGCGGAAGCTGCTGCTGGGACTGACGCGGCTTAACCGGGGAAGGCGGGATCCCGTCACACCCGCTGCAAAACCCGCCCATCTCCTCCGTGACTAAAACGCGGCCGGACGCTCCGCCCGCAGCTCCCGCACCGCCCTGCGAAGTGGGGGACACGCGGCGGCCGGGGAGAGTGCCACGTGGATGATTGTGTTCCTCGCGGTAAACGATCTCCATCGTACTCCCATCCTCCGACGACCGCTCGACCGTCTTCTTGGCGGGACAGCGGGGCACGGCGCAGCGGAAATACGCGCGCGGATACGCCGCGCCCTTCGCCGCCTTCTGCCCGTACTTACGCCAGAAGTAGCCGTCGTCCAGCGGCTCGGCGGGAGCCGCCGGGGAAGCCGCCGCCGCCGGAGATGCCGCTGCGGGCGCCTTCTGCGCCTTCTCGGAAGGTTCTTCCGTCGAGGATGCTGGTTCCGGCTTCGCGGCAGTCGTAGCGGTGGGAGCGCCGAGAGGAATAGCGACGGAGACGACAGCGCTAGCGGCGGGTAGATCGGTTGGCGGAGACGGAATAGGAACAGCAAAGGAGGCGGGAGTGGCGGCGGCGGCGGCGGCGGCAGCGGGGATGGCGGCGGAATCCGCGACCTCGTTGTAGTCATTCTCGTTAAGGCTACTCTCGTCAAAGTCACGGTCGGGCGACGAAACGTCGACGCTGTTCGGGCTCTCGATCTCCGGAAGCGCGTCGTCCATATCCTCATCCGTCTGCGGCGCGGCGACGGACTCCGACACCTGCGGCTCGGGCTGCTTCACCTGCGGCGCGGGCTGCTGCTCTACCTGCGGCACGGCCCATTGCTGCATCTGCTGCTGAAACTGCTCGAAAAGCATCGGCGACGCGAGCGGCGCGGGGGACGGCAGCGGCCGGCTGGCAAACGCCTCGAACACGCCGGCAGCCGTCGGCGACGACGCGAGCGCGCGCTTGAGCGCCTCGCCAGCGGGCGACGCGGCGATGGCGGCGGTGGCGGCGCAGCGCGGCGTGTAGAGAAGCGGAAGCAGGCTCGCGAATAGATGCAGCCCCTGCTCGCGCAGATCCGCGGGGGTCCCCGCGGTGGGGAGGGTTGACGCGAGGCTCCCCACGCCCGCGGATGAGGGGAAGGATGGGGGGAAGGATGAGGGGAAGCGGCGCTGGGGGATGGAGATCTCGAGGACTCCGCATTCGTCCTGGAGGAGCTCCTCCAGCTGCGCCACGGGGAGGGAAGGCGGGGACGGCGCGGAGGCGGAAGGCGCGTAGGCGGAAGGCGCGGAAGCGGCGGAAGCTGGTGGCGCAAGGCCTGCAGTGGCGGAAGGAGTGGTCGCGAAGGAAGGGGAAGCGGGGGCTGTGGGGAAGGTTACGCCGGATGAGGAGCAGAAGGAAGCGGAAGCGGCGGGTGCGGCGGTGGTGTTCGGTGCGGTTCGGAACGCGCTAGCTGCGCCGCAGTTGGCGGCGGGAGCAGTCTCCCACGTCGCTTGCGTCGCCACCGCCGTCGCCATGGCTGGCGCTGGGCCTGTTTGCGCGGCAAACGCGGCGGAGCCTGCGGCGGGGATTGCTGGCGCCGACGACGTTGCGAAGGTTGTCTGCTGCTGCGCCCAAATCCAGCAGGGAGAGGCCTCGTCGGGAAAAAACTCAGCGGAGGGTAAATCTAGCGCGGGTGGGAATGGCAGACGAGAGGCGTCGTTGCTGACGGGAGGTCTGTGAGGGGATCTGTGGGTTGGAGACAAGAGGAGTTGCTCCTGGAACAAGGCCAGCTGAAGTTGCTGCTGCTGCTGCTGCTGTTGTTGCTGCTGGTTGTGCTGGTATTGGTCCATGCGCGGACTCCACGAACAGGCTGTGCTGGATGACATGGACGGTAGGGTTTCCTTTGCTGCGCTGGCTTTCTCTCGGTGGTGAGATTGGGGGTGAGCTAGCAAGGCTAGGGGAAGACCATCGTCAACGCGCTGAGGTCGTGGGTACTGGAAGGATTTCGAAAAACAAACCAAAAGAAAATGGTCGGTTGCTGGGTGAGGAGAAAAGGATAAGTGGGGCAAGAGAAGGGAGGAGAAGCATTCACACACGGCCCACGTTGGGAAATGGGAAAGAAATGATTTTGGCGTCGTTGACAGGTCAACCTCTAGACTATATGGTGCAGCCAAGGCGAGCCGAGAGACGCCGCAATGCATTCCACGTTCCAATCCGACGGTTCGCATGAATTTACATGTGGCTCGACGATCCGACGGCCGTGCCTTGCCTCTCGTTTCTTCGGAGACGCGCTGAGGGCTGCCAGGGGGCTTCGTAGGAGGAGACCCTGCGTGGACTCAGTCAACGATGCTCACGGACCAGGAAACACCATCCGTCCAAAAACCGTTACCGTAAATCGTGGGCTGGGGCACCACTGCATCAAAACCATCCCGTGTTTGCCATCCTAGCTTCTACCGAGGTAAGTTTTAGCTGGCGCAGTGGCCAACGTGCAATGAGGATACCATAGCTCCTGCCACCGAAAAAACGTGAGTTCTGAGTGGATCCATGGATTTGGTGCCACGGGTTTTTGAGCTGGGCTCTTCAATGAAATCTGCGTTTCCATGAGATTTTCCTACAGTGCCAAACAGCGCTCTTAGCTAAACAAGAACACCGCTTAACTGTCGATGGCCACCGAGCAGCTTCTGACGGTCCATCCTTCAGCCAACTATGCATGATTCGCCCCAACTGTTGCTGGAAGCTGTCAACTGAACGATTCCAAACAAAACGCGGAGCCGCAGGTGGCCTCCCTCCAACATCACCTTCGGAGCAGGTGGTGGGACGCGGTTGATTGGTTCGGTCCGAGCCAAGCGAACACCAAATGACCCAGGCTCGGTGACAGGTTGGTGTCACGTTACACCTGTAATACGCTACCAAACGATTTTGTATTTCACGTGATTCGAAATCGTCATACAGAAATGTAACATCCCCCGAGCAAACAAAACATTTGGCGGAAATCTACAGCTACTCGCGCGGCTCGAGTGCTTTGGACGGAATGTTTGAGCTTCTCTCAGCACATGGTTACTCAGCTGTCACGTAGGAAACAAGGAAGTTGCCGCACGACATTGACGTGTGGCAAGTTTGATACGCCGAAAGGATTTTCGACTTTTCGCCTAGAGTGGTCAAAGCGAGTCGTGACAACTGGTATGTAGGACTGTCTGTAGGAGGCAAGAGCAGGCGAGTTTCGCAATGTCAGTCTGTCCGAATATCTGGACTGTTTCGACGAAACAGTAAGGAAGGACAGCTGTACATTGTCCCAAAGCTGACATTTGTTTCGCTCAAACTCACTCACATTGAGCGAAGCTGGAACTTAGGGATCCATATATAGCAATTCATTACCGAGGCTTCTACAGGGCGTATGACCCCAACAGTCAACCGCTGCGACTGTACCCTGGACCGTGCGAGCCAAACCTTCTTCTGTGCCTTCTCGGATCTCGCTTTGACACTTGGTCCTCCGAAGCTTACCCGAACCGTCTCATCCTAAAACCAGGATTAGCTTAGGGGTTCCTGCATTGCCTCGTCTCATTTCTTATATCGTGTCAAAAGCGAGTCGTGACAAAACAATTTTGACATCACCATCTGCACTACTCGGCAGTTACATGTAGGGTACCAAATCGACATTTAATATTGCACCAAACTTGTAAGCTTCAACTTATCAGGAACAATGTGTTGATGTGGGTCCTCCTTACAGCAGAAGCTTTCACAGGATGAGTCCGCCTTTGACCTGCAATGAAACCAAGTATAGAGACAACAGCAGGACACCTCAGTTAGGTACGTGCCTCCCTTTCATGACACCAGAGATGCTTGTGCATTGGAAGAATTTGTAAGTAATAAATAAATGTTCCAACCAATAGTGAGTGACCACTAAATGATTCAAGTTACCAGAAGACCTCATTCCTCAGCAGACATCATCAGGAGGGCGGATGACCCTCGATATGTCCCGAAAGATGGTTAATTAAACTGTGATCTAATCACTGGTCTCAGGCACTGACAGACTTGATGTACGTTTGAGTGAACCAGAAACATAGAACTGAGGGATTGCGAGCTTGCGAGCAGGGGTAAAAAGAGTGAGATGATACAGTCAGAGTGAGAGGAGAGTGAGAGAGTGAGTGAGAGTGAGAGGAGAGTGAGTGAGAGTGAGGAGAGTGAGTGAGAGTGAGAGGAGAGTGAGTGAGAGTGAGAGGAGAGTGAGTGAGAATGAGGAGAGTGAGTGAGAGTGAGGAGAGAGAGAGAGTGAGTGAGTGAGAGAGAGAGAGAGAGGGGGAGAGAGAGAGAGGGAGAGAGAGAGAGCAACCATTTGAGTCAGCGCCTCTCATCCGATGGATATCTAGTCTTTCTCATCATGGCAATCAGCTAGAGCTAATAACAGTTTGCATAATCACAGAGGCGATAGGACTCAAGAGGAAAGAAAAACCACGAAAATCTCAGGGCTCAGAGGCGATAAACGGCCCTTAGATATACACCCTTATGTCTCCCATCCCTCCCTCCCCGTTACTCCTTGCCGAGCAATTTCCCCACCTCGAGTCACTTTGTCCCATTCAAGATATCCTTTCCTCTTCCGCCAAAAAGCAGCAGAGAGGAGATTGAAAGAACCCAAGACCTCTCATGTTATTGATCTAGAACACCGCATTAACAGCCTGATTAATCAGGCGATGCTTCGGTCGGTTGCAAATTTGAATCATTGAGGCCTCAACACAATGCACTGGTGGCATCAGAGGAAACCCTATCAGTACAAAACCCTACTCACTCACTCAGAGGGGAGCCTTCTCAGCGCAGAACCCACTCGCTCAGAAAACCTTAAACCCCTCTCAGAGCAGGTCGTTCTCAAAGTGGAATAGGAACTTACCAGCGGAACGGGGCCATAGGGAAGAGCGCGTTGAGAAAGAATGCAGCCCGCAATATTGTCCGCACTCCGGAGAAGACGAAACACCAGGTGCCAGGAGATGACGACTGGAGCCCCTTCAGCGTTCACTGGCGTTGACTATTATCGACCAGCTACCAGGTTAGCTTCTAGGACCTTCCACGTCAGCGTGTGATCTGCCGTGTGGTTTCTCGAGGCCAGAGAGCCATTGACATCTGAAAGGATTAAGGAGGGAAGGAGAGATGCAACAGAATGATTCGACGAATCACGGAAAGCGCAAAGAGAAGCACAGCGGCAGCAAGCAAGGAGCATGGACGATCGATGAGACGCAGCGGGATACACGGAAGAAGATTACGTACGAAGAAAAGGTACGCGTAGAGACCTCATTCGTCAGCTGACATCATCATGAGGGTGGTTAACCCTCGATATGTCCCGAAAGATGGTTAATTGAAACTGTGATCTAATCACTGGTCTCAAACCTTGAGATTTGGTGGAAGGCGTGGTAATGAAGAGGAGAGGAAGGGCGAGGGCAAGGGAGAGAAATGACGTCAAGGGAAGAGAGAAAGATGGGAAGCGCTAAAACCACTGCGAGGGATTCAAGGCAATGTATGGCGGATCCCCCGTCCAGCAAGCCACGAGCCACCAGAGGCAGCAAGGAGAGGGCACAGAGGGACAAAACCACAGAAGGCATCACATGAATGCATGAAGGCGAGGCTTCCAAGCACATGCGAGGCTTCAGGCTGGTCTGCCTGGGGATGACGGGAGGGTGGGGATCCTCGCTGGCAGCAGCTGCTACTGCTGCTGCGGCTTCCGTTACGGTGGTTACCACCGGCGGGAAGGAGAGCAGCAGCAGCAGAGCGGGCAATGCGCACATGCAATCCCAGGGGGACGCCGGCGCGAATGCCCCCAACTCAAACCCTCTGCTTTTCCCAGGAAAATTTTTAGAGAGAGTGAGAGAAAGGATAGAGTGAGTGAGAACAAGAGACGAAGACAGACGGTGGAGCTTTTGAGTCAGCGCCTCTCATCCGATGGATATCTAGTTTTGCTCATCACGGCTTATCAGCTAGAGCTAATAACAGTTTGCATAATCACAGAGGCGAGACGAAGCGACATAACTTGAAGGAAAAACATTACCAGATCTTAAGGGTCGAAAGAACTCAACGGGTAGGCGTGAAGGAACCCAGTGAGTTTGAGAAAGATCACCATTTGAAAATGAGACGCGGACACAATAAATTTGGAAGGAGGAAACGAAAGCATAGACGAACAACTACCTCGAAAATATACCTGGAAGATACGGAATCTGCGGATAAAGGTCCGACAGAAACCAAATCGGTGCCATCCCGAATAGAATCAACTGGCGTCCACTTGAAACACTGATCTGGGAGGTTCAAGTCCGAAGGCCTTCACACAAAACACGACAGGAAACGAAGGCGAAACTAACTGATGGTTAGACGATGTTTTCGAAAGAATTGGAAAGCAGCGAGTGTGCAAAACTGCGAATCAGGACTCACCATTCTATCCAGCGGCAGCATAGTGACGGTCACTGAGGAAAGTAAGCCTCGCACGACTGCAAACTCAGCTTAAGGCGTAACCCAAACGTTGACGCTAACTAGGAAAGTCAGGAAACACCAATCGCAACAGGGCTCCATATACTTGGGCCACCATTGACATTCTGAGAGGGTTTTAGGTGGGAGATCTGTGAGAGACAGGGGAAGCGAGAATTGAAGGCTGGGAGGGAAGAGAGAACCAAAGTATTGTCAAAGCCGTTGCTCTTGTAGCGAAGGACTGGAAGGAGAAGGGAGAGCAGGTGCAGGGCAAGATGCTTGTACCGGTGCCCGAGGTCAATCGAAAGAGGTTAACTACATTCGATGTTCGATTAAGCTTTATACCACCATTACAACGTGATGTTTTCATCACCATATTTGTTATGATTTAGAAGATGTCAATGTACTATGATGAGAATACGTCGTCACTATTGCCATGAAAGCACAAGGTTATATAGGAGTGGACGTAATAGGGCGATAACCTCGGGACGTGGGTAGGTTCGGCAAATGTGGCGACGCTGTCGGGCACAACTCGAGAAAGGGTTGGGCCGAAAATGTAGGCCGAACGTGATGAGTCGAAGTGTTCGGGTGTACGCGGTAGCGGGCGACTCAGTAAGGAATGGAAATTCCTTACACTACCCCCCCCCCTCCTAAACGAGACCGTGGGCATCGGAGACATTCCGACGCTGGTAATATGCCGTTAGAATCGGATGTGATTCTAGATCAGCGAGGGGCACCCAACTATCGTCTTCGGACGTGCGATCGCGCCAGCGGATGAGGAAATCAACCATCCGACGGTTCAGCTGCGTGGTGATGCGATGGCCGAGAATTTTCAAGGGCTCGGTCGTCGGTTCCTGCAAAGGCGTCAGGTGTGGTACACCACGGTTGCGTGCCAAATCCGACGAACTCGGGACGTAGGGTCGTAGAAGACTGACGTGGACAGCCAGGTGATGGCGCCAATCAGCCGGGAGCCGAAGGTGGACAGTGACAGGTGTCACGAGGTTGGTCACTTGAAAAGGTCCGCAGAATCTGGGTCGGAGTTTGCTTGGGATCGGCAGTCGCAAATTGCGAGTGTCGAGGAGGACAAGATCTCCCACTTTGTAAATGACGTCGCGTCGATGTCGATCGGCTTGTCGGCTTGCGACCAGGTTAGCTTTCCGAATGGCCTCAGCTGCTTTGTCGCGAGTGGCGAGAATGTCTTCAGCAAATTTCTGGGACCGGGGCACTGGTGACTCGATGTTCGGTGTAGAGGGTACTACCGGGTCTTGTCCGTAGTTGAGGAAAAATGGGGATTGATTGGTTGTGGCTGAGGTCGCGTTATTATACGCGAATTCTAGTAGCGGAAGAGATTTCTCCCATGTCGATGGGTCAGTACAGGTGGTGCGAATGAGCTACTCCATGGTTTGGTTAACGCGTTCGGTCTGCCCGTCGATTTGTGGGTGGTAGGCGGATGAAAATTTGAGTTTGGTGCCGAATTGGTCCCACAGGTGGCGCCAGAAATTCGATGTGAATTTTGGGTCTCGGTCTGAAATGATGGCGGAGGGCAGTCCGTGCAGGCGGATGACGTTCGTGATGAACAGCTGCGGAGTTTGTTCGGCGGTGATTGTCTGTTGGCAGGCGATGAAGTGCGCCATTTTTGTGAGTCGGTCAACGACCACGAGGATGGCGTCGTTTCCGCTGGGGCCGGCCGGCAGTCCTGTCACGTAGTCCATCGTGACATGATGCCAGGGTCACTCGGGCGGATCCAACGGCTGTAGTAGTCCGGCTGCTCGCTGATGCGACGATTTCATGATCTGGCAGGTAGTGCAAGAGGACACGTACTAGCGCACGTCATCGGCCATGTTCGGCCAGTAGTAATTCCGCTGCAACATCTTCGTCGTTTTATCGACGCCGTAATGTCCCGAGGTAGGGTTGTCGTGGGATTCCTGGATTAGGAGGGTACGAAGTAAATCGTAGCCTGGCACCCAAATGTGAGAAGTACCACGCTTATAAAAATATGGCCCGGTGGCTGTGGTATGCTGTTGATGGATGGCTGAGCGGAAAAAGGGATCGATCTTGTAGCCGTGGGTGAATAGTCCCGTAAGTAATGGGTTGGTCTGGGCGATTAGTATCGCAGCGGTATGGACAGTAGGGCGGGTCAAGGCATCGGCGATATTATTGGCACCCCGTTTGTAGGTGATGGTGTAGTGGAAGTTGGACTCGAGGAAATCGAGCCATCGGATCTGTCGTGGGTTGAGATTCGGTTGGGCGCGCAGGTACTGTAAGGATTTTGTGGTCCGTCCGCACTGTGACATCAGCTCCGGTCAGGTAGCACCGCCAGGTCTTGAACGCGTGGACGATCGCCAGCATTTCCTAGTCGTTGAGTGTATAGTTTTTTTCCGCTCCCCGCAGCTTCCGTAATTCGTAGGCGACTGGTTTTAACCCGTCGCCGAAGTCCTGGAGGAGAACTGCACCGATGGCGATGTCGCTGGCGTCGGTGACGACTTCGTATGGACGGTTGGGATCGGAGATGCGAAGGACGGGCGGCAACGTGAGGGCGATTTTGAGTTGATCGAATGCAGCTTGCTGCTTCTCACCCCACCAAAAACAATCGTGATCCTTCAATCGGTCGGTTAGCGGTGCAGATAACCCAGCCATATTGGGAATAAAGCGGCGGACGTAGTTGACAAAACCCAGAAAACTTTGGAGTTCCTTGAGGTTGGTCGGCGGCTTCCATTCCTGTATGGTCTTGATTTTCCTGGGTCGATTTTACCGCGTTCGGTAGAGACGACGTGGCCCAAAAACTCCAACTCCTGCTTAAGAAAGTCGCACTTAGACCATTTCGTGATGAGGCGATTCTTGTGCAGCAGCGTGAAGACAGCATCAAGATCCTTTAAGTGCTGCTCCCTGCTGCGGCTGTATATTAGGAGGTCGTCGAGGTAGATAATAATGCATTTATCCAGGAGTTCGCGAAAAACTCCGTTCACGGTCATCTGGAAGGTCGAGGGCGCGTTCGTGAGTCCAAAGGGCATCACCAGGTATTCGTAACTACCGTAGCGGGTTTGGAAGGCGGTCTTGTGGCAATCCTCGGCGGCGACGCGGATTTGGTGGTAACCTCCTCGCAGATCGATTTTCGAGAAGAACTTGGCTCCGCAAAGTTGGTCGAGTAGGTCGTCGGCTCGCGGGATTAGGTAACAGGACTTGATGGTGATGCGGTTGAGTGCGCGGTAGTCGATGCACATACAGAATCCGCCATCTTTTTTCGGTGTGAACAGTATGGGGGCGGCGTATGGGGATGTGCTTGGGCGGATAAAACCTTTCGTCATGAGGTAATCTAACTGCTGCTGCAATTCATCGAGTTCCGGTTGGCTGAGGCGAAATTGTCGCTGAACTGTCGGTTGTGCGCCGGGTTCCAGTTCGATGCGATGGTCTTCAGGTCGGCTTGGCGGAAGTCCGGTGGGTAGGTCGTCCGGGAAAATCTCGGGGTATTTTCGAATGAGTTCCGCTAAATTCGGAGGAACGGCTTCACACAGCTTCGTGATATCTTCCGCTGTTATCGGCGACGTTGACTTTACCCTCCACCAACACAGGGCGATCAGCAGTTTCGTCCCCCTTATTCGTCCGGGTACGGTCGATTGCAGCAATCGGGATCACGACCCGGTGGGGACTATGTGGTTTGAGCGAAGAAGCCTGCCCGTCAGTAAGGGGCCCGGTACTTACTGACGCGACCCATTTCCCGGTCGCTCCTCCGGCTTCTTCCCCATAGAATTCTGGATGGCTATGAACTCTTGGCAGTTGCGTTTGATGTGACCCGGTCGGCCACAGTGGTAGCATAGCCCCGTATTTCGCGGAGCAACTGCGTAAATGTCCACTGCGTCCATCCTTTTTATCGTGGTGCGCTGGTACTGTTCTCGAGGGCGACCTCCGTCGTAGAAGTTTGTCCTCGGCTTCGTGAGCGAATCAGCGTCTTCAGCGAGTTGGTTTTGTAACCGTTTCACAGGTCGTTGTAATTTTATCTGGGTCTGTATTTCAGGCTTCAGCCCGCCCATGTACCTGTCGACCTTCTCCAACTCGTGCATGTAGCCACAGCGATCCACCAACGTCAAGAATGACGCGGTGTCGTCGGACACAGCTCCCAGCTGCTTCCACATGCGTAGAGTCTCGCGCGCTTTGTCTGAGTCAGGAGCATGCTCAAACCGCTTCCGAAGCTCTGCGCACCACGTTGCCCACGTGCGAATGTGAGTTGTACCAAACAGCAAATCTGCTTCATCTTCGTCGCCGAATTCTTCGGACCACTCATGCTGTCCTTCTGTGCGAGTTGCCGCTGAGTCGACGATGACCTTCCACCACTGTAGGGCGGCCCCTTGCAGCAGTGTCAACGCGTGGCCGATCCGCTTCTGGTCGTCTCGGATGCCCGCCGCGTTAAAGTAGATATTCATGGCGAATATCCACTGCCGCACCGTCACGCCTTTATTAGCTGGGTCGAAAGGAGCAGGTTGCTGATATCTCACGCCGCCACTTGTCGAGCGCGGGGCTGTCGCCGCTAGCCGTGCCAGCTCCACTGGTGTCGGTTGCTGCTCACGCGCCTCGCTTCGTGCATCGTCGCCTGGCTCCTCTGAACGCCTTTCCTGCGCCTGGCGAAGTCGTTGGTTTTCGTCACGGAGGTTGTTTGACGACGCTTGTCAAATTATTCAACTGCTCCATTAATGCTTGCAGGTCTAC
>BQMB01001452.1:0-255536 GCA_027943415.1 Closterium sp. NIES-67 | reverse complement strand
GAAGAACAGAGGGAGTAAGAACAGAGGGAGTAATAGCACAGGGAGTAAGAACAGAGGAGTAAGAACAGAGGGAGGAAGAACAGAGGGAGGAGAAACAGAGGGAGGAAGAATAGAGGGAGGAAGAACAGAGGGAGGAAGAACAGAGGGAGGAAGACCAGAGGGAGGAAGAACAGAGGGAGTAAGGACAGAGGGAGTAAGAACAGAGGGAGGAAGAACAGAGGGAAGAAGAACAGAGAGAGGACGAACAGAGGGAGGAAGAACAGAGGGAGGAAGAACAGAGGGAGGAAGAACAGAGGTAGTAGGAACAGAGGGAGTAAGAACAGAGGGAGTTAGAACAGAGGGGTTAAGAACAGAGGGAGTTAGAACAGAGGGAGGAAGAAAAGAGGGAGGAAGAACAGAGGGAGTAATAACAGAGGGAGTTAGGACAGAGGGAGGAAGAACAGAAGGAGGAAGAACAGAGGGAGTAAGGACAGAGGGAGTAAGAACAGAGGGAGTTAGAACAGAGGGAGGAAGAACAGAGGGAGTAAGAACAGAGGGAGTAAAAACAGAGGGAGTAAGAACAGAGGGAGGAAGAACAGAGGGAGTAAGAACAGAGGGAGGAAGAACAGAGGGAGTAAGAACAGAGGGAGTTAGAACAGAGGGAGGAAGAACAGAGGGAGTAAGAACAGAGGGAGTAAAAACAGAGGGAGTAAGAACAGAGGGAGGAAGAACAGAGGGAGTAAGAACAGAGGGAGGTAGAACAGAGGGATTAAGAACAGAGGGAGGAAGAACGAAGGGAGGAAGAACAGAGGGAGGAAGAAAAAAGGGAGGAAGAACAGAGGGAGGAAGAACAGAGGGAGCAGGAACAGACGGAGGAAGAACAGAGGGAAGAAGAACATTGGGAGTAAGAACAGAGGGAGAAGGAAAAGAGGGAGTAAGAACAGAGGGAGTAATAACAGAGGGAGTTAGAACAGAGGGAGTAAGAATATAGGGAGGAAGAACAGAGGGAGTAAGAACAGAGGGAGGAAGAACAGAGGGATGAAGAACATGGGGAGTAAGAACAGAGGGAGGAAGAACAGAGGGAGTAGGAACAGAGGGAACAGGAACAGAGGGAGGAAGAACAGAGGGAAGAAGAACAGAGGGAGTAAGAACAGAGGGAGGAAGAAAAGAGGGAGGAAGAACAGAGGGAGTAATAACAGAGGGAGTTAGATCAGAGGGAGTAAGAACAGAGGGAGGAAGAACAGAGGGAGTAATAACAGAGAGAGTTAGAACAGAGGGAGGAAGAACAGAGGGAGGAAGAACAGAGGGAGGAAGAAAAGAGGGAGTAAGAACAGAGGGAGTAATAACAGAGGGAGGAATAACAGAGGGAGGAAGAAAAGAGGGAGGCAGAATAGAGGGAGAAATAACAGAGGGAGTTAGAACAGAGGGAGAAAAAACAGAGGGTGTCAGAACAGAGGGAGGAAGTACAGAGGGAGGAAGAACAGAGGGAGTAGGAACAGAGGGTGTAAGAACAGAGGGAGTTAGAAAAGAGAAAGTAAGAACAGAGGGAGGAGGAACAGAGGGAGGAAGAACAGAGGGAGGACGAACAGAGGGAGGAAGTACAGAGGGAGTAGGAACAGAGGGAGGATGAACAGAGGGAGGAAGAAAAGAGGGAGTAAGAACAGAGGGAGCACGAACAGAGGGAGGAAGAACAGAGGGAAGAAGAACAGGGGGAGTAAGAACAGAGGGAGGAAGAAAAGAGGGAGTAAGAACAGAGGGAGTAAGAACAGAGGGAGGAAGAACAGAGGGAGGAAGAACAGAGGGAGGAGGAACAGAGGGAGGAAGAATAGAGGGAGGAAGAACAGAGGGAGGAAGACCAGAGGGAGGAAGAACAGAGGGAGTAAGGACAGAGGGAGTAAGAACAGAGGGAGGAAAAAAAAAGAGGGAAGAAGAACAGAGGGAGGACGAACAGAGGGAGGAAGAACAGAGGGAGGAAGAACAGAGGGAGGAAGAACAGAGGGTGTAGGAACAGAGGGAGTAAGAACAGAGGGAGTTAGAACAGAGGGGTTAAGAACAGAGGGAGTTAGAACAGAGAGAGGAAGTAAAGAGGGAGGACGAACAGAGGGAGCAATAACAGAGGGAGTTAGGACAGAGGGAGCAAGAACAGAGGGAGGAAGAACAGAGGGAGTAAGGACAGAGGGAGTAAGAACAGAGGGAGTTAGAACAGAGGGAGGAAGAACAGAGGGATTAAGAACAGAGGGAGTAAGAACAGAGGGAGTAAGAACAGAGGGAGGAAGAACAGAGGGATGAGGAACAGAGGGAGGAAGAACAGAGGGAGGAAGAACAGAGGGAGTAATAACAGAGGGAGTTAGATCAGAGGGAGTAAGAACAGAGGGAGGAAGAACAGAGGGAGTAATAACAGAGAGAGTTAGAACAGAGGGAGGAAGAACAGAGGGAGGAAGAACAGAGGGAGGAAGAAAAGAGGGAGTAAGAACAGAGGGAGAAATAACAGAGGGAGTTAGAACAGAGGGAGAAAAAACAGAGGGTGTCAGAACAGAGGGAGGAAGTACAGAGGGAGGAAGAACAGAGGGATTAGGAACAGAGGGTGTAAGAACAGAGGGAGTTAGAAAAGAGAAAGTAAGAACAGAGGGAGGAGGAACAGAGGGAGGAAGAACAGAGGGAGGACGAACAGAGGGAGGAAGTACAGATGGAGTAGGAACAGAGGGAGGATGAACAGAGGGAGGAAGAAAAGAGGGAGTAAGAACAGAGGGAGTAAGAACAGAGGGAGGAAGAACAGAGGGAGGAAGAACAGAGGGAGGAGGAACAGAGGGAGGAAGAATAGAGGGAGGAAGAACAGAGGGAGGAAGACCAGAAGGAGAAAGAACAGAGGGAGTAAGGACAGAGGGAGTAAGAACAGAGGGAGGAAAAAAAAAGAGGGAAGAAGAACAGAGGGAGGACGAACAGAGGGAGGAAGAACAGAGGGAGGAAGAACAGAGGGAGGAAGAACAGAGGGTGTAGGAACAGAGGGAGTAAGAACAGAGGGAGTTAGAACAGAGGGGTTAAGAACAGAGGGAGTTAGAACAGAGAGAGCAAGAACAGAGGGAGGAAGAACAGAGGGAGTAAGGACAGAGGGAGTAAGAACAGAGGGAATTAGAACAGAGGGAGGAAGAACAGAGGGATTAAGAACAGAGGGAGTAAGAACAGAGGGAGTAAGAACAGAGGGAGGAAGAACAGAGGGAGGAGGAACAGAGGGAGGAAGAACAGAGGGAGTAATAACAGAGGGAGTTAGAACAGATGGAGTTAGAACAGAGGGAGGAAGAACAGAGGGATTAATAACAGAGAGAGTTAGAACAGAGGGAGGAAGAAAAGAGGGAGTAAGAACAGAGGGAGGAGGAACAGAGGGAGGAAGAACAGAGGGAGGACGAACAGAGGGAGGAAGAACAGAGGGAGTAAGAACAGAGGGAGGAAGAAAAGAGGGAGTAAGAACAGAGGGAGTAATAGCACAGGGAGTAAGAACAGAGGGAGTAAGAACAGAGGGAGGAAGAACAGAGGGAGGAGAAACAGAGGGAGGAAGAATAGAGGGAGGAAGAACAGAGGGAGGAAGAACAGAGGGAGGAAGACCAGAGGGAGGAAGAACAGAGGGAGTAAGGACAGAGGGAGTAAGAACAGAGGGAGGAAGAACAGAGGGAAGAAGAACAGAGAGAGGACGAACAGAGGGAGGAAGAACAGAGGGAGTAAGAACAGAGGGAGGAAGAACAGAGGGAAGAAGAACAGAGGGAGTAAGAACAGAGGGAGGAAGAAAAGAGGGAGTAAGAACAGAGGGAGTAATAGCACAGGGAGTAAGAACAGAGGGAGTAAGAACAGAGGGAGGAAGAACAGAGGGAGGAGAAACAGAGGGAGGAAGAATAGAGGGAGGAAGAACAGAGGGAGGAAGAACAGAGGGAGGAAGACCAGAGGGAGGAAGAACAGAGGGAGTAAGGACAGAGGGAGTAAGAACAGAGGGAGGAAGAACAGAGGGAAGAAGAACAGAGAGAGGACGAACAGAGGGAGGAAGAACAGAGGGAGGAAGAACAGAGGGAGGAAGAACAGAGGTAGTAGGAACAGAGGGAGTAAGAACAGAGGGAGTTAGAACAGAGGGGTTAAGAACAGAGGGAGTTAGAACAGAGGGAGGAAGAAAAGAGGGAGGAAGAACAGAGGGAGTAATAACAGAGGGAGTTAGGACAGAGGGAGGAAGAACAGAGGGAGGAAGAACAGAGGGAGTAAGGACAGAGGGAGTAAGAACAGAGGGAGTTAGAACAGAGGGAGGAAGAACAGAGGGAGTAAGAACAGAGGGAGTAAAAACAGAGGGAGTAAGAACAGAGGGAGGAAGAACAGAGGGAGTAAGAACAGAGGGAGGTAGAACAGAGGGAGGAAGAACAGAGGGAGTAAGAACAGAGGGAGTAAAAACAGAGGGAGTAAGAACAGAGGGAGGAAGAACAGAGGGAGTAAGAACAGAGGGAGGAAGAACAGAGGGAGTAAGAACAGAGGGAGTTAGAACAGAGGGAGGAAGAACAGAGGGAGTAAGAACAGAGGGAGTAAAAACAGAGGGAGTAAGAACAGAGGGAGGAAGAACAGAGGGAGTAAGAACAGAGGGAGGTAGAACAGAGGGATTAAGAACAGAGGGAGGAAGAACGAAGGGAGGAAGAACAGAGGGAGGAAGAAAAAAGGGAGGAAGAACAGAGGGAGGAAGAACAGAGGGAGCAGGAACAGACGGAGGAAGAACAGAGGGAAGAAGAACATTGGGAGTAAGAACAGAGGGAGAAGGAAAAGAGGGAGTAATAACAGAGGGAGTAAGAACAGAGGGAGTAAGAACAGAGGGAGTAATAACAGAGGGAGTAAGAACAGAGGGAGTAAGAACAGAGGGAGTTAGAACAGAGGGAGTAAGAATATAGGGAGGAAGAACAGAGGGAGTAAGAACAGAGGGAGGAAGAACAGAGGGATGAAGAACATGGGGAGTAAGAACAGAGGGAGGAAGAAAAGAGGGAGTAAGAAAAGAGGGAGTAATAACAGAGGGAGTTAGAACAGAGGGATTAAGAGCAGAGGGAGAAAGAACAGAGGCAGTAAGAACAGACGGAGGAAGAACAGAGGGAGGAAGAATAGAGGGAGGAAGAACAGAGGGAGGAAGGACAGAGGGAGGAAGACCAGAGGGAGGAAGAACAGAGGGAGTAAGTACAGAGGGAGTAACAACAGTGGGAGGAAGAACAGAGGGAGGAAGAACAGAGGGAGGAAGAAAAGAGGGAGTAAGAATAGAGGGAACAGGAACAGAGGGAGGAAGAACAGAGGGAAGAAGAAAAGAGGGAGGCAGAACAGAGGGAGAAATAACAGAGGGAGGAAGAACAGAGGGAGAAAGAACAGAGGGAGGAAGAACAGAGGTAGGAAGAACAGAGGGAGTAAGGACAGAGGGAGTAATAACAGAGGGAGGAAGAACAGAGGGAAGAAGAACAGAGGGAGAACGAACAGAGGGAGGAAGAACAGAGGGAGGAAGAACAGAGGGAGTAGGAACAGAGGCAGTAAGAACAGAGGGAGTTAGAACAGAGGGGTTAAGAACAGAGGGAGTAAGAACAGAGGGAGGAAGAAAAGCGGGAGGAAGAACAGAGGGAGTAATAACAGAGGGAGTTAGAACAGAGGGAGCAAGAACAGAGGGAGGAAGAACAGAGGGATTAAGGACAGAGGGAGTCAGAACAGAGGGAGGAATAACAAAGGGAGGAAGAACAGAGGGAGGAAGTACAGAGGGAAGAAGAACAGAGGGAGGAAGAACGGAGGGAGTAAGAATAGAGGGAGGAAGAACAAAGGGACGAAGAACAGAGGGAGGAAGAACAGAGGGAGGAAGAACAGAGGGAGGAAGAACAAACGGAGTAAGAACAGAGGGAGGAAGAAAAGAGGGAGTAGGAACAGAGGGAACAGGAACAGAGGGAGGAAGAACAGAGGGAAGAAGAACAGAGGGAGTAAGAACAGAGGGAGGAAGAAAAGAGGGAGGAAGAACAGAGGGAGTAATAACAGAGGGAGTTAGATCAGAGGGAGTAAGAACAGAGGGAGGAAGAACAGAGGGAGTAATAACAGAGAGAGTTAGAACAGAGGGAGGAAGAACAGAGGGAGGAAGAACAGAGGGAGGCAGAATAGAGGGAGAAATAACAGAGGGAGTTAGAACAGAGGGAGAAAAAACAGAGGGTGTCAGAACAGAGGGAGGAAGTACAGAGGGAGGAAGAACAGAGGGAGTAGGAACAGAGGGTGTAAGAACAGAGGGAGTTAGAAAAGAGAAAGTAAGAACAGAGGGAGGAGGAACAGAGGGAGGAAGAACAGAGGGAGGACGAACAGAGGGAGGAAGTACAGAGGGAGTAGGAACAGAGGGAGGATGAACAGAGGGAGTAATAACAGAGGGAGTAAGAACACAGGGAGTAAGAACAGAGGGAGTTAGAACAGAGGGAGGAAGATAAGAGGGAGTAAGAACAGAGGGAGCAGGAACAGAGGGAGGAAGAACAGAGGGAGTAAGGACAGAGGGAGTAAGAACAGAGGGAGAAAGAACAGAGGGAAGAAGAAAAGAGGGAGGACGAACAGAGGGAGGAAGAACAGAGGGAGGAAGAACAGCGGGAGGAAGAACAGAGGGAGTTAGAACAGAGGGGGTAAGAACAAAGGGAGTACGAGCAGAGGGAGGAAGAAAAGAGGGAGGAAGAACAGAGGGAGGAAGAAAAGAGGGAGTTAGAACAGAGGGAGTAATAACAGAGGGAGTTAGAACAGAGGGAGTAAGAACAGAGGGAGAAAGAACAGAGGGAGGAGGAACAGAGGGAGGAAGAACAGAGGGAGTAATAACAGAGGGAGGAAGAACAGAGGGAGTAATAACAGAAGGAGTTAGAACAGAGGGAGCAAGACCAGAGGGAGGAAGAAAAGAGGGAGGAAGAACAGAGGGAGGAAGAACAGAGGAAGGAAGAAAACATGGAAGAAGAACAGAGGGAGTAAGAACAGAGGGAGGAAGAACAGAGGGAGGAAGAACATAGGGAAGAAGAACAGAGCGAGTAGGAACAGAGGGAGGAAGAAAAGAGGCAGTAAGAACAGAGGGAGTAATAACATAGGGAGTAAAAACAGAGGGAGTAAGAACAGAGGGAGGAAGAACAGAGGGAGGAGGAACAGAAGGAGGAAGAACAGAGGGAGTAAGAACAGAGGGAGGAAGAACAGAGGGATGAAGAACATGGGGAGTAAGAACAGACGGAGGAAGAAAAGAGGGAGTAAGAACAGAGGGAGTAATAACAGAGGGAGTTAGAACAGAGGGAGTAAGAACAGAGGAAGGAAGAACAGAGGGAGGAAGAACAGAGGGAGGAAGAACAGAGGGAGGAAGAAAAGAGGGAATTAGAACAGAGGGAGTAATACCAGAGTGAGTTAGAACAGAGGGAGTAAGAACAGAGGGAGGAAGAACAGAGGGAGTAAGAACAGAGGGAGGAAGAACAGAGCGAGGAAGAAAAGAGGGACTAAGAACAGAGGGAGCACGAACAGAGGGAGGAAGAACAGAGGGAGTAATAACAGAGGGAGTTACAACAGAGGGAGTAAGAACAGAGGGAGGAAGAACAGAGGGAGTAATAACAGAGGGAGGAAGAACAGAGGCAGAAATAACAGAGGGAGTTAGAACAGAGGGAGGAAGAACAGAGGGAGTAAGAACAGAGGGAGGAAGAACAGAGGGAGTAAGAACAGAGGTAGTAAGAACAGAGGGGGGAAGAACAGAGGGAGGAAGAAAAGATGGAGGAAGAACAGAGGGAGGAAGAACAGAGGGAGGAAGAACAGAAGGAGTAAGTACAGAGGGAGTAACAAAATAGGGAGGAAGAAAAGAGGGAGGAAGAAAAGCGGGAGGAAGAACAGAGGGAGAAAAAACAGAGGGAGTTAGAACAGAGGGAGTATGAACCGAGGGAGTAAGAACAGAGGCAGTAAGAACAGAGGGAGGAAGAACAGAGGGAGGAAGAACAGAGGGAGGAAGAACAGAGGGAGGAAGAACAGAGGGAGTAAGTACAGAGGGAGTAACAACAAAGGGAGGAAGAACAGAGGGAGGAAGAACAGAGGGAGAAAGAACAGACGGAGGAAGAACAGAGGGAGGAAGAAAAGAGGGAGTAAGAACAGAGGGAGTAATATAAGAGGGAGGAATAACAGAGGGAGGAAGAAAAGAGGGAGGCAGAACAGAGGGAGAAATAACAGAGGGAGTTAGAACAGAGGGAGAAAAAACAGAGGGTGTCAGAACAGAGGGAGGAAGTACAGAGGGAGGAAGAACAGAGGGAGTAGGAACAGAGGGTGTAAGAACAGAGGGAGTTAGAACAGAGGTAGGAAGAAAAGAGAAAGTAAGAACAGAGGGAGGAGGAACAGAGGGAGGAAGAACAGAGGGAGCACGAACAGAGGGAGGAAGAACAGAGGGAAGGAGATCAGAGCGAGTAAGAACAGAGGGAGGAAGAAAAGAGGGAGTAAGAACAGAGGGAGTAATAACACAGGGAGTAAGAACAGAGGGAGTAAGAACAGAGGGAGGAAGAACAGAGGGAGGAGGAACAGAGGGAGGAAGAATAGAGGGAGGAAGAACAGAGGGAGGAAGACCAGAGGGAGGAAGAACAGAGGGAGTAAGGACAGAGGGAGTAAGAACAGAGGGAGGAAAAAAAAAGAGGGAAGAAGAACAGAGGGAGGACGAACAGAGGGAGGAAGAACAGAGGGAGGAAGAACAGAGCGAGGAAGAACAGAGGGTGTAGGAACAGAGGGAGTAAGAACAGAGGGAGTTAGAACAGAGGGGTTAAGAACAGAGGGAGTTAGAACAGAGAGAGGAAGTAAAGAGGGAGGACGAACAGAGGGAGTAATAACAGAGGGAGTTAGGACAGAGGGAGCAAGAACAGAGGGAGGAAGAACAGAGGGAGTAAGGACAGAGGGAGTAAGAACAGAGGGAGTTAGAACAGAGGGAGGAAGAACAGAGGGATTAAGAACAGAGGGAGTAAGAACAGAGGGAGTAAGAACAGAGGGAGGAAGAACAGAGGGAGGAGGAACAGAGGGAGGAAGAACAGAGGGAGTGATAACAGAGGGAGTTAGAACAGATGGAGTTAGAACAGAGGGAGGAAGAAAAGAGGGAGTAAGAACAGAGGGAGTAATAGCACAGGGAGTAAGAACAGAGGGAGTAAGAACAGAGGGAGGAAGAACAGAGGGAGGAGAAACAGAGGGAGGAAGAATAGAGGGAAGAAGAACAGAGGGAGGAAGAACAGAGGGAGGAAGACCAGAGGGAGGATGAACAGAGGGAGTAAGGACAGAGGGAGTAAGAACAGAGGGAGGAAGAACAGAGGGAAGAAGAACAGAGGGAGGACGAACAGAGGGAGGAAGAACAGAGGGAGGAAGAACAGAGGGAGGAAGAACAGGGGGAGTAGGAACAGAGGGAGTAAGAACAGAGGGAGTTAGAACAGAGGGGTTAAGAACAGAGGGAGTTAGAACAGAGGGAGGAAGAAAAGAGGGAGGAAGAACAGAGGGAGTAATAACAGAGGGAGTTAGGACAGAGGGAGGAAGAACAGAGGGAGGAAGAACAGAGGGAGTAAGGACAGAGGGAGTAAGAACAGAGGGAGTTAGAACAGAGGGAGGAAGAACAGAGGGAGTAAGAACAGAGGGAGTAAAAACAGAGGGAGTAAGAACAGAGGGAGGAAGAACAGAGGGAGTAAGAACAGAGGGAGGTAGAACAGAGGGATTAAGAACAGAGGGAGGAAGAACGAAGGGAGGAAGAACAGAGGGAGGAAGAACAAAGGGAGGAAGAACAGAGGGAGGAAGAACAGAGGGAGCAGGAACAGACGGAGGAAGAACAGAGGGAGAAGGAAAAGAGGGAGTAAGAACAGAGGGAGTAATAACAGAGGGAGTAAGAACAGAGGGAGTAAGAACAGAGGGAATTAGAACAGAGGGAGTAAGAATATAGGGAGGAAGAACAGAGGGAGTAAGAACAGAGGGAGGAAGAACAGAGGGATGAAGAACATGGGGAGTAAGAACAGAGGGAGGAAGAAAAGAGGGAGGAGGAACAGAGGGAGGAAGAACAGAGGGAGGAAGAAAAACCGAGGTAGTTAGAACAGAGGGAGGAAAAAAAGAGGGAGTAAGAACAGAGGGAGTTAGAACAGAGGGATTAAGAGCAGAGGGAGTAAGAACAGAGGCAGTAAGAACAGACGGAGGAAGAACAGAGGGAGGAAGAATAGAGGGAGGAAGAACAGAGGGAGGAAGGACAGAGGGAGGAAGACCAGAGGGAGGAAGAACAGAGGGAGTAAGTACAGAGGGAGTAACAACAGTGGGAGGAAGAACAGAGGGAGGAAGAACAGAGGGAGGAAGAAAAGAGGGAGGCAGAACAGAGGGAGAAATAACAGAGGGAGGAAGAACAGAGGGAGAAAGAACAGAGGGAGTAAGAACAGAGGGAGGAAGAACAGAGGGAGGAGAAACAGAGGGAGGAAGAATAGAGGGAGGAAGAACAGAGGGAGGAAGAACAGAGGGAGGAAGACCAGAGGGAGGAAGAACAGAGGGAGTAAGGACAGAGGGAGTAAGAACAGAGGGAGGAAGAACAGAGGGAAGAAGAACAGAGAGAGGACGAACAGAGGGAGGAAGAACAGAGGGAGGAAGAACAGAGGGAGGAAGAACAGAGGTAGTAGGAACAGAGGGAGTAAGAACAGAGGGAGTTAGAACAGAGGGGTTAAGAACAGAGGGAGTTAGAACAGAGGGAGGAAGAAAAGAGGGAGGAAGAACAGAGGGAGTAATAACAGAGGGAGTTAGGACAGAGGGAGGAAGAACAGAGGGAGGAAGAACAGAGGGAGTAAGGACAGAGGGAGTAAGAACAGAGGGAGTTAGAACAGAGGGAGGAAGAACAGAGGGAGTAAGAACAGAGGGAGTAAAAACAGAGGGAGTAAGAACAGAGGGAGGAAGAACAGAGGGAGTAAGAACAGAGGGAGGTAGAACAGAGGGATTAAGAACAGAGGGAGGAAGAACGAAGGGAGGAAGAACAGAGGGAGGAAGAAAAAAGGGAGGAAGAACAGAGGGAGGAAGAACAGAGGGAGCAGGAACAGACGGAGGAAGAACAGAGGGAAGAAGAACATTGGGAGTAAGAACAGAGGGAGAAGGAAAAGAGGGAGTAAGAACAGAGGGAGTAATAACAGAGGGAGTAAGAACAGAGGGAGTAAGAACAGAGGGAGTTAGAACAGAGGGAGTAAGAATATAGGGAGGAAGAACAGAGGGAGTAAGAACAGAGGGAGGAAGAACAGAGGGATGAAGAACATGGGGAGTAAGAACAGAGGGAGGAAGAAAAGAGGGAGTAAGAAAAGAGGCAGTAAGAACAGGGGGAGTAAGAACACAGGGAGGAAGAAAAGAGGGAGATAGAACAGAGGGAGGAAGAACAGAGGAAGTAAGAACAGAGGGAGTAAGAACAGAGGGAGGAAGAACAGAGGGATTAAGAACAGAGGGAGGAAGAACAAAGGGAGGAAGAACAGAGGGAGGAAGAACAAAGGGAGGAAGAACAGAGGGAGGAAGAACAGAGGGAGGAAGAAAAGAGGGAGTAAGAACAGAGGGAGTAATAACAGAGGGAGGAAAAACAGAGGGAGGAAGAAAAGAGGGAGGCAGAACAGAGGGAGAAATAACAGAGGGAGTTAGAACAGAGGGTGAAACAACAGAGGGAGTCATAACAGAGGGAGGAAGAACAGAGGGAGGAAGATCAGAGGGAGGAAGAACAGAGGGAGGAAGAACAGAGGGAGTAAGGACAGAGGGAGTAAGAAAAGAGGGAGGAAGAACAGAGGGAAGAAGAACAGAGGGAGGACGAACAGAGGGAGGAAGAACAGAGGGAGGAAGAACAGAGGGAGGAAGAACAGAGGGAGAAGGAACAGAGGGAGTAAGAACAGAGGGAGTTAGAACAGAGGGGTTAAGAACAGAGCGAGTAAGAACAGAGGGAGGAAGAAAAGAGGGAGGAAGAACAGAGGGAGTAATAACAGAGGGAGTTAGAACAGAGGGAGCAAGAACAGAGGGAGGAAGAACAGAGGGAGGAAGAAAAGAGGGAGTAAGAACAGAGGGAGTAATAACAGAGGGAGGAAAAACAGAGGGAGGAAGAAAAGAGGGAGGCAGAACAGAGGGAGAAATAACAGAGGGAGTTAGAACAGAGGGAGAAACAACAGAGGGAGTCAGAACAGAGGGAGGAAGAACAGAGGGAGGAAGATCAGAGGGAGGAAGAACAGAGGGAGGAAGAACAGAGGGAGTAAGGACAGAGGGAGTAAGAAAAGAAGGAGGAAGAACAGAGGGAAGAAGAACAGAGGGAGGACGAACAGAGGGAGGAAGAACAGAGGGAGGAAGAACAGAGGGAGGAAGAACAGAGGGAGAAGGAACAGAGGGAGTAAGAACAGAGGGAGTTAGAACAGAGGGGTTAAGAACAGAGCGAGTAAGAACAGAGGGAGGAAGAAAAGAGGGAGGAAGAACAGAGGGAGTAATAACAGAGGGAGTTAGAACAGAGGGAGCAAGAACAGAGGGAGGAAGAACAGAGGGAGTAAGGACAGAGGGAGTAAGAACAGAGGGAGGAAGAACAGAGGGAGGAAGAACAGAGGGAATAAGACCAGAGGGAGGAAGAACAAAGGGACGAAGAACAGAGGGAGGAAGAACAGAGGGAGGAAGAACAGAAGGAGGAAGAACAAAGGGAGTAAGAACAGAGGGAGGAAGAAAAGAGGGAGTAAGAACAGAGGGAGCAGGAACAGAGGGAGGAAGAAAGGGGGAGGAAGAACAGAAAGAGTAATAACAGAGGGAGTTAGAACAGAGGGAGTAATAACAGAGGGAGGAAGAACAGAGGGAGTAAGGACAGAGGGAGTAAGAACAGAGGGAGGAAGAACAGAGGGAGTAAGACCAGAGGGAGTGAGAACAGGGGGAGTAAGAGCAGAGGAAGAAATAACAGAGGGAGTTAGAACAGAGGGAGTAAGAACAGAGGGAGTAAGAACAGAGGTAGTAAGAACAGAGGGAGGAAGAAAAGAGGGAGGAAGAACAGAGGAAGTAATAACAGAGGGAGTGAGAACAGGGGGAGTAAGAACAGGGGGAGTAAGACACAGGGAGGAAGAACAGAGGGAGGAAGAACAGAGGGAGGAAGAACAGAGGGAGTAAGAACAGAGGGAGTAAGAACAGAGGGAGGTAGAACAGAGGGATTAAGAACAGAGGGAGGAAGAACGAAGGGAGGAAGAACAGAGGGAGGAAGAACAAAGGGAGGAAGAACAGAGGGAGGAAGAACAGAGGGAGCAGGAACAGACGGAGGAAGAACAGAGGGAAGAAGAACATTGGGAGTAAGAACAGAGGGAGAAAGAAAAGAGGGAGTAAGAACCGAGGGAGTAATAACAGAGGGAGTAAGAACAGAGGGAGTAAGAACAGAGGGAGTTAGAACAGAGGGAGTAAGAACATAGGGAGGAAGAACAGAGGGAGTAAGAACAGAGGGAGGAAGAACAGAGGGATGAAGAACATGGGGAGTAAGAACAGAGGGAGGAAGAAAAGAGGGAGTAAGAAAAGAGGGAGGAGGAACAGAGGGAGGAAGAACAGAGGGAGGAAGAAAAACAGAGGTAGTAAGAACAGAGGGAGGAAAAAAAGAGGGAGTAAGAACAGAGGGAGTAATAACAGAGGGAGTTAGAACAGAGGGATTAAGAGCAGAGGGAGTAAGAACAGAGGCAGTAAGAACAGACGGAGGAAGAACAGAGGGAGGAAGAATAGAGGGAGGAAGAACAGAGGGAGGAAGGACAGAGGGAGGAAGACCAGAGGGAGGAAGAACAAAGGGAGTAAGTACAGAGGGAGTAACTGTTATAATCACAATAGGCTTAGATGTGCCTATAATGAGAGATAGAGAGCACAGTCGGATTTCCGTCAGACTGCTTCAAATATTGATATCGATCTGGTCGCTGAATGAAACAGTGATCTGCAAGTTGGATCTGGAGCGCGTTGCTGTCGTCTATCAGCAGCAAGTTGAATCATGAAATTCCATGAAGATTTGACGACGCTATGGCGGTTTGATTGGCAGGAGGTATAGCAGCCACTATAGTCTTAGGAGTACAAACTTAGCAAGAAGAGTTCGAGAGGGAGATGGTTCCCAGCCTCTACATACCCCAAGAGCCGAGGTCCAGGTTGGTGGTACACCACCACAGAGTCCCCAACCATGAAGAGTCTCGAAACCAACCCTCCAAGGGGCTACACCAAGTGAAATGTAACACTACACGAAGTAACGTTACTATTTTCACTATTTAATATTTATCCGCGTCCCTTGGGCTTGAAATCTTGAGCTCTTGTTCCTGGATCTGCAAGATAAATTCTTCTTGAGTTGATGGGGGCTTGGTGCACACACCTGCGACACGATGGACACTTCACACTCGACAAAATAGAAAAAACACATGCGACACACAAACGACGACTTGACATGCGAGTTCTAAAAACTCGCTAATGTCTTGACCGACACAAACCACATTGTGATACACCATTCAAACACACACACAAGCACTGGATAGCAATGACATAGACTCACAATTCATTCCATGCCATGCATGCACACACACAAACAAGGACGACAAGCCGAGTGCAAGCCATAGGGTTGCACCAACAGTAACAACAGAGGGAGGAAGAACAGAGGGAGGAAGAACAGAGGGAGGAAGAACAGAGGGAGGAAGAACAGAGGGAGTAATAACAGAGGGAGTTAGATCAGAGGGAGTAAGAACAGAGGGAGGAAGAACAGAGGGAGTAATAACAGAGAGGGTTAGAACAGAGGGAGGAAGAACAGAGGGAGGAAGAACAGAGGGAGGAAGAACAGACGGAGTAAGTACAGGGGGCGTAACAACAGAGGGAGGAAGAACAGAGGGAGGATAACAGAGGGAGGAAGAACGGAGGGAGGATGAACAGAGGGAGGAAGAACAGAGGGAGGAAGAACAGAGGGAGGAAGAACAGAGGGAGTAAGACCAGAGGGAGGAAGAACAAAGGGACGAAGAACAGAGGGAGGAAGAACAGAGGGAGGAAGAACAGAGGGAGGAAGAACAAAGGGAGTAAGAACAGAGGGAGGAAGAAAAGAGGGAGTAAGAACAGAGGGAGCAGGAACAGAGGGAGGAAGAAAAGAGGGAGGAAGAACAGAGGGAGTAATAACAGAGGGAGGTAGAACAGAGGGAGTAATAACAGAGGGAGGAAGAACAGAGGGAGTAAGGACAGAGGGAGTAAGAACAGAGGGAGGAAGAACAGAGGGAGTAAGACCAGAGGGAGTGAGAACAGGGGGAGTAAGAACAGAGGGAGAAATAACAGAGGGAGTTAGAACAGAGGGAGTAAGAACAGAGGGAGGAAGAACAGAGGAAGTAATAACAGAGGGAGTGAGAACAGGGGGAGTAAGAACAGGGGGAGTAAGAACACAGGGAGGAAGAACAGAGGGAGGAAGAACAGAGGGAGGAAGAACAGAGGGAGTAAGAACAGAGGGAGTAAGAACAGAGGGAGGAAGAACAGAGGGATTAAGAACAGAGGGAGGAAGAACAAAGGGAGGAAGAACAGAGGGAGGAAGAACAAAGGGAGGAAGAACAGAGGGAGGAAGAACAGTGGGAGCAGGAACAGACGGAGGAAGAACAGAGGGAGAAAGAAAAGAGGGAGTAAGAACAGAGGGAGGAAGATAAGAGGGAGTAAGAACAGAGGGAGCAGGAACAGAGGGAGGAAGAACAGAGGGAAGAAGAACAGAGGGAGTAAGAACAGAGGGAGGAAGAAAAGAGGGAGGAAGAACAGAGGGAGTAATAACAGAGGGAGTTAGAACAGAGGGAGGGAGATAAGAGGGAGTAAGAACAGAGGGAGCAGGAACAGAGGGAGGAAGAACAGAGGGAAGAAGAACAGAGGGAGTAAGACCAGAGGGAGTGAGGACAGGGGGAGTAAGAACAGAGGGAGTAATAACAGAGGGAGTTAAACCAGAGGGAGTAAGAACAGAGGGAGTAAGAACAGAGGGAATTAGAACAGAGGGGGTAAGAACAGAGGGAGTAAGAACAGAGGGAGGAAGAACAGAGGGAGGAAGAACAGAGGGAGTAATACCAGAGGGAGTTAGAACAGAGGGAGAAAGAACAGAGGGAGGAAGAACAGAGGGAGTAAGGACAGAGGGAGTAAGAACAGAGGGAGTCAGACCAGAGGGAGTGAGAACAGGGGGAATAAGAACAGGGGGAGTAAGAACACAGGATGGAAGAACAGAGGGAGTAAGAACAGAGGGAGAAAGAACAGAGGGAGGAAGTACATAGGGAGGAAGAACAGAGGGAGGAAGAACGGAGGGATTAAGAACAGAGGGAGGAAGAACAAGGGAGGAATAACAGAGGGAGGAAGAACAGAGGGAGGAAGAACAAAGGGAGAAAGAACAGAGGGAGTAAGAACAGAGGGAGGAAGAAAAGAGGGAAGAAGAACAGAGGGAGTAAGAACAGAGGGAGGAAGAAAAGAGGGAGTAAGAACAGAGGGAGTAATAACAGAGGGACGAAGAAAAAGGGGAGGAAAAACAGAGGGAGTAATAAGAGAGGGAGTTAGAACAGAGGGAGTAAGAACAGAGGGAGTAAGAACAGAGGTAGTAAGAACAGAGGGAGGAAGAACAGAGAGAGGAAGAACAGAGGGAGGAAGAACAGAGGGAGGAAGAACAGTCGGAGTAAGTACAGAGGGAGTAACAACAGAGGGAGGAAGAACAGAGGGAGGAAGAACAGAGCGAGGATGAACAGAGGGAGGAACAACAGAGGGAGGAAGAACAGAGGGAGGAAGAACAGAGGGAGTAAGAAGAGAGGGAGTAAGACCAGAGGGAGTGAGAACAGGGGGAGTAAGAACAGAGGGAGTAATAACAGAGGGAGTTAAACCAGAGGGAGTAAGAACAGAGGGAGGAAGAAAAGAGGGAGGAAGAACAGAGGGAGTCATAAAAGAGGGAGTTAGAACAGAGGGAGTAAGAACAGAGGGAGGAAGAACAGAGGGAGTAATAACAGAGAGAGATGGAACAGAGGGAGTAAGAACAGAGGTAGTAAGAACAGAGGGAGGAAGAACTGAGGGAGTCAGAACAGAGGTAGTGAGAACAGGGGGAGTAATAACAGGGGGATTAAGAACACAGGGAGGAAGAAAAGAGGGAGTAAGGACAGAGGGAGGAGGAACAGAGGGAGGAAGAACAGAGGGAGGAAGAACAGAGGGAGTAAGAACAGAGGGGGGAAGAACAGAGGGAGGAGGAACAGACGGAAGCAGGACGGAGGGAGGAAGAGCAGAGGGACTAAGAACAGAGGTAGGAAGAAAAGAGGGAGTAAGAACAGAGGGAGTTAGAACAGAGGGAGTTAGAACAGAGGGAGTTAGAACAGAGGGAGGAAGAACAGAGGGAGTAAGAACAGAGGGAGGAAGAACAGAGGGAGGAAGAACAGAGGGAGGAAGAACAGAGGGAGGAAGAACAGAGGGAGGAAGAACAGAGGGAGTAAGAAGAGAGGGAGTAAGACCAGAGGGAGTGAGAACAGGGGGAGTAAGAACAGAGGGAGTAATAACAGAGGGAGTTAAACCAGAGGGAGTGAGAACAGGGGGAGTACGAACACAGGGAGGAATAACAGAGGGAGTAAGGACAGAGGGAGTAAGGATTGAGGGAGTAAGACCAGAGGGAGTGAGAACAGGGGGAGTAAGAACAGAGGGAGTAAGAACAGAGGGAGTAAGAACAGAGGGAGTAAGAACAGAGGGAGTGAGAACAGAGGGAGTGAGAAGTGGGTGAGTAAGAACACAGGGAGGAAGAACTGAGGGAGGAAGAACAGAGGGAGTAAGATCAGAGGAAGGAAGAACAGAGGGAGTTAGAACAGAGGGAGTAAGAACAGAGGGAGTAAGAACAGAGGAAGGAAGAACAGAGGGAGTAAGAACAGAGGGAGTGAAAACAGGGGGAGTAAGAACACAGGGAGGAAGAACAGAGGGAGGAAGAACAGAGGGAGGAAGAACAGAGGGAGGAAGAGCAGAGGGAGTAAGAACAGAGGGAGTTGGACCAGAGGGAGTAAGAACAGAGGGAGTAAGAACAGAGGGAGGAAGAACAGAGGGAGTAAGACCAAAGGGAGTAAGAACAGAGGGAGTAAGAACAGAGGGAGAAAGACCAGAGGGAGGAAGAACAGAGGGAGGAAGAACCGAGGGAGTAAGAACCGAGGGAGGAAGAACAGAGGGAGGAAGAACAGAGGGAGTAAGAACAGAGGGAGGAAGGACAGAGGGAGGAAGAACAGAGGGAGTAAGAACAGAGGGAGGAAGAAAAGAGGGAGTAAGAACAGAGGGAGTAATAACAGAGGGAGGAAGAACAGAGGGAGGAAGAACAGAGGGAGTAATAACAGAGGGAGGAAGAACAGAGGGAGTAAGAACAGAGGGAGTAATAACAGAGGGAGTTAGAACAGAGGGAGAAAGAACAGAGGGAGTAGGAACCGAGGGAGGAAGAAAAGAGGGAGGAAGAACAGAGGGAGTAATTACAGAGGGAGTTAGATCAGAGGGAGTAAGTACAGAGGAAGTAAGAACAGAGGTAGTCAGAACAGAGGGAGGAAGAACAGAGGGAGGAAGAACAGAGGGAGTAACAACAGAGGAAGTAAGAACAGAGGCAGTACGAAAAGAGTAAGAACCGAGGGAGTAAGAAAAGAGGGAGGCAGAACAGAGGGAGGAAGAACAGAGGGAGTAAGAACAGAGGGAGTAAGAACAGAGGGAGTAAGATCAGAGGGAGTAAGAACAGAGGGAGTGAGAACAGAGGGAGTGAGAAGTGGGTGAGTAAGAACACAGGGAGGAAGAACTGAGGGAGGAAGAACAGAGGGAGTAAGATCAGAGGAAGGAAGAACAGAGGGAGTTAGAACAGAGGGAGTAAGAACAGAGGGAGTAAGAACGGAGGAAGGAAGAACAGAGGGAGTAAGAACAGAGGGAGTGAAAACAGGGGGAGTAAGAACACAGGGAGGAAGAACAGAGGGAGGAAGAACAGAGGGAGGAAGAACAGAGGGAGGAAGAGCAGAGGGATTAAGAACAGAGGGAGTTGGACCAGAGGGAGTAAGAACAGAGGGAGTAAGAACAGAGGGAGGAAGAACAGAGGGAGTAAGACCAAAGGGAGTAAGAACAGAGGGAGTAAGAACAGAGGGAGAAAGACCAGAGGGAGGAAGAACAGAGGGAGGAAGAACCGAGGGAGTAAGAACCGAGGGAGGAAGAACAGAGGGAGGAAGAACAGATGGAGTAAGAACAGAGGGAGGAAGGACAGAGGGAGGAAGAACAGAGGGAGTAAGAACAGAGGGAGGAAGAAAAGAGGGAGTAAGAACAGAGGGAGTAATAACAGAGGGAGGAAGAACAGAGGGAGGAAGAAAAAAGGGAGTAAGAACAGAGGGAGTAATAACAGAGGGAGGAAGAACAGAGGGAGTAAGAACAGAGGGAGTAATAACAGAGGGAGTTAGAACAGAGGGAGAAAGAACAGAGGGAGTAGGAACCGAGGGAGGAAGAAAAGAGGGAGGAAGAACAGAGGGAGTAATTACAGAGGGAGTTAGATCAGAGGGAGTAAGTACAGAGGAAGTAAGAACAGAGGTAGTCAGAACAGAGGGAGGAAGAACAGAGGGAGGAAGAACAGAGGGAGTAACAACAGAGGAAGTAAGAACAGAGGCAGTACGAAAAGAGTAAGAACCGAGGGAGTAAGAAAAGAGGGAGGCAGAACAGAGGGAGGAAGAACAGAGGGAGTAAGAACAGAGGGAGTAAGAACAGAGGGAGTAAGATCAGAGGGAGTAAGAACAGAGCTATGTTGGAATGTACGCACAGAAGGCTTTGCGTATTGCATATATACGCTTTCGAATACACGCAATATGCAGATACGCTTGGATTATGCGATACGCGATACCCGGGCTACCCGGCGAAAAAAAAAATGTGCCAGTTTCGAGCTTGGACTAGGTATGAGCAAGGAACTAAGTGTGAGCAAGGACTACGGTGGGTGGGAGCAAGGACTAGGTGTGAGCAAGTACTAGGCGTGAGCAGGGAGGGACTACCTCTATGAGCAAGAACAAGGCACGAACGAAAGCGCAAGGGGGAAGGACGAGCAGAAACAAGAAGCACCAACAAACCCTAGCAGGGGTGTATTCACTCTGCCCTAGAAAGCTAACCGAGTACAGGTCAGCACAGTTACTCGCTGTGCCATTCTCCACGTTTAAACAGGTCAGCACATTTACTACTTCAATACAGCAATACAGAACTTATTTTATATAAAACTATATTATTGCTATAGTTCGTAGTATTACACGTTTTAAATATATTCACTTACAAAATCACTTTGCTAGTATGGACTCACAAACTTTCTAGTGCACAGTCCCAGTGAAAAATAAAAAAAAGGATGTGGGGGGGGTGGGGGGAGGGGGAAATGCGAATTTAAATTGTGAGAGAAGAAATGTGGACGTACGCAACCCATCCGACGATTTACGTCGAGCCTTGTTTTTTTTCCAATGGTCTCTCAACCGGCCTCTTTGGTGATGCTTCACGGGGGGAACAGCCCCCAACAATGAAAACCGTTGAAGATACCAGCGTTGAAAATAACGCGGGCCAGTTGTAGCGGGCAAATGCCTGGCACAAAATACGCTACGTCTTGCACTTGGCACATCATACTGTATCCTTCTCTCAATATAGTATGAAGAAGTGACATTGTAATGAAGCGCAACTAGCGTGTGTCGAAGGATTGATTAACGAGGAAACAATACAACAGAGGCAGCATCAAAACAGCAGGGAGCATGGATATAGCTAGCTTAGGAACACACGGTTGAGGCTCGGCAGAGCTGCGACGTGTGGTTCGTAAAATGGCGCGGAGCGCCTTAATCTATGCATGCAACAACAAGGCAGTGTTAGACTATGCTAGGATCTAGGTAGGAACGAAGCCACAGAAATGGCGAGGGGTTTTAGGCTAGGAAAGTTGACGAGAGAAAAGAGAGGGAGAATAGAAGAGAGGGATACAAGGAGGGGTGTTGTACCCTCTACAGTAGGTTTCAGTAACGCCTACCAAGCCTACAATTATATAACATACACTGACGGAAAGAATTGTCCACATGTTTGGCAATTTTTTGAATTTCCACCGTTAAAGGGCATTTGAACATTAAGCCTTAATTGGAGGCATTACCCACTATATGCAGGCTAATCTAGGGAGACATTAAAATGCTACACATTTGATGAAACTACTATCGTTAACAGTAAACAGCAAACATAACCAAACACGGTGCATGTGGACAATTATTTCCAGGCGGAAGCAGCAACTTGAAAAACCCTTAAACTAGTACCTGGTCCACCACCCTTTAGCCCTAATCACTGCTTTCACCCTCCTGGGCATGCTGTCGATCAAATTGGAGCACACCTCTGATGGGATCTTCTCCCACTCCTCTTGTACACGCTCCCACAGGTCCACCATACCAGTGGGAGGTGTCTCATGCTTTCCCAGCTCCCTTTTAAGATGAGCCCACAGATGCTCAATGGGGTTCAGATCAGGACTTCCTGCCGGCCACTCCAGGACCCCATACTCCTGCTCCTGAAGCCACTGCTGCACCACACGGGACTTATGCTTGGGGTCGTTATCATGCTGGAAGATCACAGCCGAGGGGGTTAGCTTGTAAAAGTCGATGGTTTTTTTCAGCTCGTCTTGCAAAATGCTCAGATACAGCGGCCCGTCCATCCGACCATCGATTTTGCACATGAAACCCGCCCCCTCAAACGTCATACATCCCCAGATCATCAAGCCGCCGCCCCCGTGTTTGACGGTTTGCTTGATATGGTGGTGTTGGAGAGTCGTACCTTCACGAACCCAGGCGTACGCGCGGCCGTCAGAGCCGAACCTACTAATCCTCGTCTCATCCGACCATATGACCCGTCGCCAATCATCTATGGTCCAATCCGCGTGGGCCCGTGCGAACGCCAGCCTATCGCGGATATTTTTCTTGGTGAGTCGCGGCTTCTTAGGCTGCTGAACTGCGATAAGGCCGCTGGATTTGAGCGCATTACGCACCGTCCTAGGATGCACCGTGATGCCGTGCTGGGATTCGACGATTTGGGCCGCATGCCTCGAGGTTTTCGCCTCGCCGCTAGTGATCGCCCTGACGATCCCACGACGAATTCTACTCGACAGTACGCGTGGACGACCAGCAGTGGGCATTGTAGGACGTACGTCCTCGGGACTAGTCTCTGAAATCGCCTTGAGCCCAACATCATGCACTGTACTTTTCCCAACGCCAACCTGTTTCGCGATTTTCCTCGTGCTGAACCCCCTACGCAACAGGGCCACGATCCGGGCGCGACGAGCCTCATCTATCGGTCTCATCTTGGCGTAGTCTACGCCTCGGGTATAAACTTTATTCTGACTACTCGACGATTGCGTTAGGAACTATGGAGAGAATGCTCTAGTCGAAAACGGATCTAGTCCGCTGCTTGGCCAAAACTGTCCGGATGCACTCACGCGACTGAAATCTTGGCCACGCTATTAGTGCGACCCATTCAGGTTGCAAACGTGTTACCCTATTGTAACTGGCACGCGTAACTTATTAGTCAGCAATGAACATTCAATGATACATCGGGTGAAAGCATTCAAATCATGTGTTGAACCTAAAATTGGACTTTATCCGGGCAATACTTTCCGTCGCTGTATATAAGTTAACACACCCCCTCGGCTTGGTCGTAGAAGAACCCACACACACCCACACCCCCTAACCTAGCACCCCCATTTCCAGCAGCAGCCGCGATGACTCCAGAATCGGACAACACCCACGGCCCGGGAGATGGCAATGGCGGCAGGCACAGCAGTGACGATAGCAACGGCAGCGGTGTGCGGCGGCAACTGGCCAGCGGCAACAGCGGCAGCGGCGGCGGCTTCAACGTCAGAGGCTGCTGCAGCGGCCCCCGCCCTCTCGGCGGCATGGCCAATCTCATAACGGCTATGGGAAGGCCCTCACGAGGCAGTCGACGGCTGTGGCAAGGAAGAGGGAACGCAGGGGAAGGAGGGGTTGGGGGGGGGGGGGGGGGAGGCGGGGCGAATCTTCAGCGAGGCACCATGGCTGGCGCGACGCTTACTGGCGTGAGGGCGTTACATCTGGCGCCTAGGACAGGGCACTTGCCGCAGCTGTCCGTGCACTGGCGTGGCAAAGCCGCCATGGCAGCACGACGGCACGACGGCACGGCGACCCAATGGCACGGCGGCGCGGCGGCACGGCGGCACTGAGGCACGGCGACGTGACGGGGCTGGCACGGCATGACGGGGCCGGCGCGGAGGGATGGGGCCAGCACGGCGTGACGGGGCCAGCGCGGCGTGACGGCGTGACGTGATTTGTAGAATTCCATGAGATGGTCCCTATAGGTTCGAGATGATAGATGAAGCCGGTGCGAGATCGACGATTAGAAGTATGTGCTGTATGATCAGCATTAATGTACCCGTTGAGATATATAGTTTTTTTAATGGTAACTTGATAGGTAAGTCTGACTTCAGGTGTCGAAATGAAATAATGTAGAGCGCGAAGAAGATCTAGCCAATTCTCCTCCTCAGGTCGACGCAAATATTGCGCGAGCTGGCTAGCGGCATAGGCGAGATCCGGACGACACGTATGGCTGCGAATAGAAGACAACCCAGCTGCTGCTGATAGAGTTGTAGTTCAGTGCTATCAAGTGGAGTGGTATCGAGTATGTAGTCCATAGGTAGAGATCGGTAAGGTGTGGTTACTGTTGAAGGTGTGAGGTTAAAGCGTGCGGCTAGTGTAGCTGTGTAATATGAAGCTGTAAGATGAATAGTAGTTGGTGTGCGGTGAATGTTAAGGCCAAGAAACTGTGTGGCAGTAGGTGTGATAGTGATCTGTAGGTATTGTTGAAGTGTTTGTTTGAAGGAAGTAGCGAGGGAATCAGTGGTGCTGATGTAGAGTAAATCGTCGACATAAGCGACGAGTAGGATGTAGTCAAGATTGTCGATAAGTAAATACATTCCTTGGTCGTGCGGGAGTTGACAAAACCCGGCAGTTAGTAACTGACTGTGTAAATACTGCTGCCATAGGCATGGAGCCTGTTTAATGCTGTAGAGATGCTTTCAGAGACGGCAGACGTTGGGAGGGTTAGTTTCGTAAGAATACGGGTACTCAACCAAATTTAATGCGTCAACAGGTGCATGTAGAAATGCATTGGCGACGTCGATTTGGCGAAGTTTGAAGTTCCGGCAGGCCGCGACGCAGAGTAGGATGCGGAAACTATTGTGTTTGCCAATTGGAGCAAAGGTTAACTCGTAGTCGAGTCCAAAGGTATGCTCGAAACCGCAGACAACCCATCGCGCCTTGGATTTTTCAAAGGAACCATCAGCGTTCGTCTTCACATGAAAAAACCATTTGCCGGTAAGTACCTTACTCCCCTTTGTTTCCTTCAGTGGGATTAGATCTCAGGTACCTCGCTTTTCCAGAGCTGCTAACTCCCGGTCCATGGCTTCTAGCCATTTTTCCCTGTGTGAACTTGTCAAAGCTTGGCGAACTGTTTTTGGCTTCGGAATCTTACTGATGTTCGACTGTACTACGATTGCGAGTCATAGTACCTGTAACCCATTTTCTATCAAATGAGGACGATTTGAGTTGACACCGGAGAAATTGTGTTCTGACCTCTGTTCCCCCCCAATTTCTTCAGGTGTCACACGGATAGCGGTTCGGAAACAACGGGCATGGGCTGCTGCTTGCGATCATGTTCATAATCAAGAAGAACATCCCTGACATCTTCAGAGTCTGCTTCGCTGAGGGGAATAAATTCAGCAGTTCCAGCTGCCGTGGCTGGTACGGGGATTTCTATGGCTACTTCGGAAGACTCGGTAACCAATTCATCTTGTACAGCTGCCTCAGCTTCATCGGTAGCGAAAGCACGCGAGCCTTCGAACAGCCTGGCTGTCACAGGATCGAATGGGTCGAGGAAAGGTTGCACTATCGATCAGTACAAGGCGCTTTTATACTTCCAAAGTACATCAGGTAACCAGGTTTATCTTATCCTAAGGGAACAGACCCTTCTAGAAAATAGAATCACCTTGCGTATAGCCACGCGAGGCTATTGGCTTTAAGGGATTACGGCAGGATTACGCTAGATATAGCGCACCAGTACATTCCGAGCCTGGTCGGTGATATAATGATCATAATAGGATAAACCAAAGGTTTATGGAAAAGGAGAAATAGAAATCCAAATGGAATGAGATAAAAACCAAATGGATCAAGATGGAAAGAGGAATGAAATGGAAAGAAGAAAGGAATGGAACGGGGTCGTACTCTCACACTTCCCCCCCTCAAAGCTGGGTGGTAGACGTAATACCCTGCTTGACAAGGTAGTCGCGAAGAGGACGACGAGTGTGATCCATCTCGGATTCAGAGATCCAACTATCCTCTGAAGGATCATAACCCTTCCAACGGATGAGAAGCTCCACGGTGCCATTCCGTCGACAGCGTTGAGCAAGCATGGACTCGACCTCGTACTCGGGTTCATCATGGACGAGGACGGGCGGCGGTGGCGGCGGTTGGCGTCCAGAGAAGACCGTGTTGGGATCTCGGTAGGGCTTCAAGAGTTGAACATGGAAGGCGTTGTGAATCTTCCAGGTAGCTGGCAGGCGTAAGCGGAAGGTAACAGGAGTGACCTGTGCTTCAACGAGAAAAGGTCCGCAGAAGCGAGGTCGCAGTTTGGATGGGAGATGGCTGATGTCAAGATTGCGTGTATCGAGTAGTACTCGGTCTCCCACGGTGATGGTGTGTTCTGTGCGGTGGCGATCGGCTTGGCGCTTCTGTTGTTGCTGTATGTCGAGAAGGCGCTTGTGGGTCCGATCCCAAAGTTTGTGCATGGTCGTGATGAAATCATGAGCGGGTTGGACTGTGGCTGGTATGGTTGGTTGTTGAGGTGTGAGTGGGTGGCGTCCGTAACAGAGGAGGAACGGCGTCTGTCCAGTAGCGGCGTGGGTAGCATTGTTGTAGGCAAACTCCAGGACGGGCAGATGCAAGTCCCATTTGGAGATGTCGTCCTTGCAGGCTGCGCAGAGGAGTTGCGTCACAATTTGGTTGAGGCGCTCGGTCTGTCCATCTGTCTGCGGATGGTATGCGGATGACATGGCGAGTTTGGTTCCGAGCAGAGACATCAGTTCTTTCCAGAATTTACCGGTGAACTTAGGGTCTCGGTCGGAGATGAGTGTGGTCGGAATGCCATGTTGTGAGATGATGTAGCGAACGAAGAGTTGTGCTGTCTCCTCGGTGCGTGCTGTCGTGTGTGTCGAGATGAAGTGTCCCATTTTGGAGAACTCGTCAATGACGCGACAACGAGGATCGCGTCATGTCCGCTCGTGGTAGTTGGTAGCCCGGTGATGAAGTCTAGGCTTACCATTTGCCATGGCTGTTCTGGGACAGGAAGAGGCTGTAGCAGACCCGCCGTTTTCTGCTTGCTGCTCTTCATCCGCTGACATATAGTGCACGAGGTGACGAATTTCTGTACGTCATCTGTCATGTGGGGCCAGTAGTAGTGTTTGGCGATACCGGTGAGCGTCTTGTTGCTACCGAAGTGTCCTGCATGCAGGACGTCGTGGTATTCTTCTAGTAGTAACTGGCGCAATGGAGGGTAATTAGGTACCCAGATCTTCATTGATCCTTTCCGGTACGCGATGTCGTTGTCCCACTGCAGATGTCGCTTTTCTGCCAAGGGTATTTCGGGGTCGATGGTGTACCCGTGTGTGAAGAGTCCCTTGAGGAGTGGATTCATCCCTTCAACTTGGATGGCGGCAACGTGTGCAGGCCGGCTAAGCGTGTCTGCTTTGTTTTTGTGGCCGGGCTTGTACACAATGTCGTAGTGGAAGTGTGTCTCGAGGAAGTCAATCCACCGGACCTGCCCCCTGGAGAGGCTTGGTTGCGTCTTCAAATATTTTAGGCTGCAATGGTCGGTGTAGACTGTCGTCTTGCGTCCTTCGAGATAGCATCTCCACGTTTTGAAGGCAATGATGATAGCCAGGGCCTCCTTGTCATGTATCGGGTAGTTGAGTTCTGCTCCGTGTAGTTTCTTGCTGAGGTAGACGATTGGTTGCAGTCCATTCCCCTGGTCTTGCATCAAGACTGCTCCCACTGCCTGGTCGCTGGCGTTAGCTTCGATGACGTAGTCGCGTTCGGGGTCTGGCAAGATGAGTACGGGTGCGGACGTGAGTGCTTGTTTCAGCAGCTCCATGGCTTCCTGGTGTTGTGGCTCCCATTTATAGGGCGTGTTCTTCTTTAGCAGATTCGTGAGTGGCATGGAGATCTTCGCGAATTGTGGCATGAACCTGTTGTAGTAGTTAGCAAAGCCAAGGAACTGTTGTAACTCCTTCACGTTCTCGGGTGTCTTCCACGTACGCACGGCTTCGATTTTCTTGGGGTCGACGTGAACTCCTTGAGCGCTTACGATGTGTCCGAGGAATTGGACCTTCTTGAGGGCGAAGTCGCTCTTGGATAGTTTGACGTAGAAGCGTTCTCGTCGAAGAATTTCGAAGACGCGTCGTAGGTGCTCGACGTGTTGTTGCATGTTGCGCGAGTAGATGAGGATGTCGTCCAGGTACACCACCACGCATTCGTCCAAGAGTGGGTGTAGGATATGATTCATGTCTGCTTGGAATGTTGCAGGTGCGTTGGTGAGTCCGAACGGCATGACCAAATACTCGTACGATCCGTACCGAGTTCGGAAGGCAGTTTTCTGAATGGAATCGTCCGCCATTCTTATCTGCCAGTATCCGGACCGCAGATCTAGTTTTGAAAGTACCGTAGCTCCCCGAAGCTGGTCAAGCATGTCATCGATTCGTGGTATCAGATATTTGTTCTTGATGGTCTGCTTGTTGAGAGTTCGGTAGTCGATGCACATGCGCAGGCTTCCGTCCGGTTTCGGTGCGAAGAGTACAGGGGCACCGTATGGCGAAATGGATGGTCGGATGAGTCCTTTGGCGAGGATATACTCGATCTGCTTCTTCATGTCGGCTAGTTCTATGGGGCTTAGCCAATATGGTGCTCGGAAGGTCGGTTTCGAACCTGGTTCCTCCACGATCTCGTGTTGGTGCGTTCGGTATGGCGGTAGTTCGTCCGGGAGGTCGTCGGGAAGAATGTCTTGGAACTCCTTCAGTAAGTCCTTGATTTTTTCTGGAGGTTCCGAGACTTTCTCTCCATCATTCTCCACTTCTGTTGCTATCGCCAGGAACCCGGTGTCGGTTCGCTTCACGTCCTTCTCGAATCTGGCGAGTGTCTCCACTGGGATATCTCCTGTATCGTCCCAGTTGGGTAGCTGGACTCTCCTTCCTTTGTTGTAGATGCTTGCGGTGCATTTTACCCAGTTGATCTCGGGGTTGAATTTCTTGAGGAAGTCTCGCCCAAAGATCAGGTCAAGCCCTTTTATGTTGGTGATGGGGAGAGCAGGTTTCCAATGCAGTGGACCGATTTGTAGGTGTAGCACTGCTTCGCCGTACACTGGTAACTTGCTGCCGTCCACCATCGTTGCAGAAAACGCTGATGGCTTGTACTCTTCTCGAAGTCGGTCGATGGTTGCCTTGTCGCATACAGTCTGTGATGCTCCGCTGTCCACGAGTGCTTGGAGGCGTCGTCCTTTGCAAATGACCTCGAGCACGAGGGGCTGGCGTTGCTCGGAGTAACCAAAGATAGTTTCATTGATTGGGTCATAGGGTACATCCCAATATTCGTTGCTTCCTACTCCTGAGCTGGCAGCTAGCCGAGGCTGCTTGGAGAAAGGCTCTTCTCCTGGGCCCGGAGTTTCCATGACGACTGTTCGTGTCGTTGATGAAGTTTCTGAGTTGGATGCATCCGAAGAAGATGGAGTTCGGGGCTTTTGCAGCTTCTTGTAGACCCCCAGCTTCCTTTTGAGCTGCTTCAGCTCCATCGACGTCTTCCCTGGGGAACGGGTAGTCGTTGTGGGCTGGTGTCGGGAGAGGACGTTGACTCCGTGGAAAGGTCGGCTTCTTTCCACACTCCTTAATTTGGTCCCCAAGTTCTCCGGTACCGGTACGATCTCCACAATTTTCTGCTTCTTCTGGAGTCCCTCCCGAAATTTTTCCAAGGCTCTAGCCCCTTTAGAATTACAAGTTTTCATTAAAGCATCTTTGTAAGATAACTTTAACGAGTCCTTATAATTTCTTGGGTCTTCAAGGAGTTTCCTCGTCTTGGCAGAGTCCTTTTTCGCGGAGTTAGATTTTTCCTCGGCGATTTCCTCTGGCAAAGTCTGGTCGTGGGGTGGAGATTTGTCCCCATCATTTTCTCCTGTTCGCGTCGAATCAGCTGCGTCGAAGTTGATATTTCCGGAAGTCCGCGGCCGCTTTCGGATCTTTTCTTTTTCGCCAGCTAGATCCGCGATTACTGGTGAGCTCCATTTTTTTGCTTCTGATTGGCCGAAGGATTTCCGCCACTGTTGTGTGCCCGATACTCAGCGCGTGCGGCTTTCATTTTGATGCAGTCGAAGATTCGATGACCCGGCACCCCGCAAAAATCACACGTGTGGTTGGTGTTTTTCGGACGTGGCCGCCCTTCGAACCTGTCGACTTCCATTGGGTCAGCAAACGTGGTGTGAGCCGAGCGGTCGCCTTGTCGCGTACTGCCAACGTGCGTCCGTCGTGTCCCGGCGTTGACCATGTCGAAGCATTCCGCGGCCAATACGACGTCACTGTAGCTCGCGTAATTTGTCTCTGCCACTTGTCGTTTGACTTCGGTCTTCAGCCCGGCGAGGTACGATTGTACTTTTTCCCCTTCGGTCAAGTCGAGAATGCGGTTATAAAATTCCTCGATCTGCTGCGTGTACTGCGCTACACTCCCGAACTGTCGATGGCGATGAATTTTTTTGCGGGCAAGGAAACCCGAATTTATCGGCTCGAAACGTTTCAGCAGGTCGGTGCGGAACTGCTGCCACGTGGCTTCGCCGCGGATGAAGATGCTATTACCGCCGATCCACTCAAGTGCCGGCCCTCGCATCAGTGTCGCCGCGAGTCGTACGCGTTGACCGTCCCAGACTGGCGAGCTCCATCCGACGGCTGCGAAGTAGATCTCCATGCCGGCGATCCATTTGTGGACGTCGGAGTTTCGATCGCTCGGATCGAACGGCTGAGGTGGGCGCGGTTTCGGAGCCTCGAGAAACTGCTGCGATTGCTGCGTCATCACTGTTGTCGTTTCGTGTTGCGCTCTGGCGAGTCGAGTTACTCGCTCGAACTCGTTTCGCCAAACTTCGCGGTCGGCTTGCATCTCCTCCTGTAGGGCTGCGATGCGCGCGAAGAGCTGCTGGGTAACTTCGGCGTTGTCGAAGTTCGCCATCCTGTTCAAAACACGCGCGGAGGGGGTAATTCGAAAAAAAACGCGGAGCTGGTGCTTACCAGAATCGGCGTCGAATTGGTCGCCCCCGGCGGTTTTTCGAGGCAGGATCCCCGCTGCTGCTGCTTAGCTGAGCGCGGCCGAGTGAGAAAAACTCTGATTACCAAGTGTCACAGGATCGAATGTGTCGAGGAAAGGTTGCACTATCGATCAGTACAAGGCGCTTTTATACTTCCAAAGTACATCAGGTAACCAGGTTTATCTTATCCTAAGGGAATAGACCCTTCTAGAAAATAGAATCACCCTGCGTATAGCCACGCGAGGCTATTGGCTTTAAGGGATTACGGCGGGATTACGCTAGATATAGCGCACCAGCACATTCCGAGCCTGGTCGGTGATATAACGATAATAATAGGTTAAACCAAAGGTTTATGGAAATGGAGAATTAGAAATCCAAATGGAAAGAGATAAAAACCAAATGGATCAAGATGGAAAGAGGAATGAAATGGAAAGGAGAAAGGAATGGAACGGGGTCGTACTCTCACACTGGCAGGGTTGGCGGCTGCTGCCTGGTGAGCATGAAAATCAGGTAAGGTGAGTCGTTTGTAGAAAAGACAATCACGTGCTGGTACGATTTGACTCGTGCGAAGATCCATAATTTTCCATGCGTAAAACTGCTTCTCGATGCCAAGATGAATTCCCCACTTAGCCCTTCCCGAAAAGAATTTGAGTGCTGCAGTCGGAGGTCGGTATTGGACGATACACCCAAAAACTCTTAAAAGTTTTGTATTGCCAGCTGTCTTTGTCCACTGCAGGTGTGGCGAAGAAAATTGTGCAAGAGATGTTGTGGACAGCAAGTTGTGCAGAAGAACTGTATGGTCCAGAGCTTATGTCCAAAATGCGGTAAAAGTTCTGCCTGAGACAGCAAGACTCGCATCTTTTCCCATAACATTTTGTTCATCCGCTCCGCTATCCCCATCTGTTGGTGTTAATGTGGCAGAGACCCTCGGCATTTGATGCCTAGGGTTTGAAGGTACTCAGTGAATGTTGTGTTCGTATACTCCCATGCGCTGTCACTCTGAAATCCTTGAAGCTTTTCCTTCGACTCTCTCTCAGCCACCGCGAGCCATGCGACGAAGATAGAGTGAGCCATATGGCGAGCTGGAATGTTGGCAGTCCAAACGTAGCTAGTAGAAGCTTCGATAAAGGGGATCATATAGATCTCCTCCTTAGGTCCTGCTTCAGGTAAGTTGAGTATGTCGATGCAGACTTTTTGCATAAGTGTGTAGTGAGTCGATCCTGGAAAATGACTTGGAAAAGGTTCATGAGGAAGATTAGCAGTGGTGCACGTCGTGCAGACTGTTGGTCGAGAAGACGGCTTCAGCTCTGTTCCATCGGGTAAGAGTAAACTATTCTTGTCAAGAAATGATGCCTTTATAGAATGATTAAGTATGCCTTGAGACGGATGACCTAACCGTTGATGCCATATATCCTCTGTTGCTTTGTGTCCTGTTGATCGCAGATAAAAATCGGCGTTAGTATAAAAAGAAGAAATGATGAAAGGAGAAAGCGCTGGAGATTCGTCGAGTTGGCCAGGAACGAAGCGAGTAAGAGGTAACTTAGTAATTTGAACCTCCACGTTGGGATTTTTTTCTGGTTTCACAGTAAACTCTCCTTCAATTTCCGTTTCTGTTGTTTCTGCTGTAGGTTGACTGATGAGACCCCCTGTTTTTGCTTCATTGCTACTCTGCTGCTCAGCTGCTTCTGCTTCACTGCTACTACTGCTTGTCCACCAAGGTTCTTCAAGTTTGTTATTGAGTTGTGCTAGAGAATCATAGTAGTTCCGCCACGCTGATGTATCTTCTTAGGCTATGTTTGTTGGCCAGGAATCAAGAGCTGTTATGTAACTGCAGTTGCATAGAAGTCTACTTCAACTGTTTGATGATCAGTTTCTTCAGGATGTTGCCAAGGTCTAAGAGATAACACTCTTTTGGAATTACCCGAAGTTTCTTGTGTTTCAAATTGAAGAACGGAGATGCCATATTGAGTGGCAGCTCTCCCGATGTAAGTATTGGTATCGTTGTAACACAGTTCCTGGTCCATAGTGTCACAATTGCCTTATGTCCTGATCTTATGTCGCAGGAGTTGAGCCATTGAAAGAAGATTAAAACCAAGTCCAACGATGATGAGGACGTTCGTAACGTGTAAGGAAAAACCGGTGTCAATAGATTCCAGCATGATGTTGCCGATGGATCGTGCCATAATAGTTTGTCCATTTGCAACTGTGACTGGTACGGGACGTCGAAGAGGACGTTGATGAGTGATGAAAAGTGTCTCGGCAGAGCACGTGTGTTGATCACAACAACTGTCCAGATACCAAGTGTTGGATCCTGCAATAATCCGAGCGAGATTAGCGTAAACTTGAGGTAAGACCGTGTTCTCCGATTGTTCAATGGAAAGCATTTCCTCTTCATCGTCGAAATCCGAATCAGTTGCATGGACTGTAGTAACACAACTGAAAACTTGTTTTCCGGATGTGGCAGAAGTTGTTGTTGGTGGATTATGCTTCAAGGTTTGCTTGGACTGCTGCGACAGCTGTTGCGCTCCTCTTTTCTTATCAGCTTGAAGCTTGTTGCAATATTTGATGTTGTGTCCATCTCTTTTGCAGTAGTGACAGAAAAACTTGTTAATGGGTTTTGCAGGCGTTGAATAGAAACCGACATGAACTGCTCTTTTTTACGTGTTGTTTGCAGATCAAGGTCTTGCTGCTCTGCTAGAAGAATCGAACAAATTTCGGCTTCAAAAAGATTTGGTTGAATGCGAAGAAGAAATCGACACTGCCGCCATTCTTCTCCAAGGCCGGCAAGAAGAACTGTTACAAACATGTCCTTTGGGAATTATTCGCCGCATTTTTCCAGTTGATCGCGAAGTGTGCGAGCCCTGTTGCCCTGCATCTGCACAGTTGTCAGTTGTGAGAGAATCTTACTCACGAAAATGGTGTCATGTGCCATATGCAGCCCCTTCAAATGCTTCCACGCAGGTTCGGCTGGAGTCAAGCTGGTATGAAGAGAGCGTATCCCAAGTTGCTCTTTCAGTGACAGGTTTCGAATAATAATTGTATAAGCGCTGAGTGAAGCATGAAGAAAACTTTGCTGCTCCATCTGTGTTCCCATGACAAGATACGAATAATCGCCGTTGAAGAAGGGCCACAATCCAATGGATTTTGCGAGGAGCTCGAACTCGAAACTCCAGGACTAGAATTCAGCGCCATTAAAAGGTATTGTTGTCTTGATCTGCATATTACGTAAAAGATTTGGAGCCTAAAAGATAGGTGCAGTAAAAGAAATCTGCTGCTGCGGAAACTATTGTTGCTGTTGCTGTTGTTGCTAAAACTGTTGCTGCGCTTGTTGCTGCTGTTGCAAAAATTGGAACTATTGGTGTTGAGCAGGTGTAAACGTAAACAAAGAACTGGAGCTTGGAGCAGCTGCAACTCTTGCATAACTGGAGCCATCAAGACTCATACCACTAAAGCCACTGGTACTGATGCTGCTGCTTATTGCGATGAACCTTGTTGCGGTATTCCAGGTGTAGAAGACAAAGTCCTCAATGGATGCACAGCATGCACTCCTTGCTGATGTTGAGGCATCCCAATTGAAGCATATGCAGGTGGAAGATTTCCAGCTGCAGAATCACCTGCTTGGCCTGTAAAAACTGTAGGATTTGTAACACCAGTGGGTCCTGTTGTTGAGGAACCAGCTGTTGAAGCTGATGATGGTCCAGTCATTTGTAGATTTAACGATAGTCTTAATTCCAGACAGCTCTCATACCATGTAATAATTTAAAAAACGGTGATAGAGACTAAGTAAAGAATCAGAAACCACAAGCACTTGAAGTAGAAAGTAATACTGGAAGTACCCCCAGTAACAGTCAGTATTAACAAGTTGTAACACCAAAATCAGCGTTACAGCCTTGTGATACTTCAAGACTTGAGCAAGGATCTTTGCTGGAATGGTAGACTAGTAAGATAGCGGAAGTCTTAGAACTTGTAAGTGTTGACTAGAATTTACTGAAGAACAAGTTGATAATTGAAGTCATACAAGCTACTCTTATATCTGATAGAGGTGCCCGTTCGGGAATGCACCTGTTCAAAACTACTTGCGCTATGCGCTCTAATCGCTATTGAAAGGGGCGAAACTGTTCGCGTGACTGAAACGGTCTGTTGGCGTAATCACCTAGATGAGTGCTATTTGCTGACGTCAGTCTACGGATGCTAGGTACAGTATAACTCGACAATATCTATCCGAGCTACTTGCAGAAATGCTCAAGTACGATTTTTTCACATCACTTGCTACACCCCCCCAATCCTACAAATGAGTTTTAGGTTCTATTAGAATACTAGAATGAATTGAAACAAGAGAGTACACGGAAGATATAGGGTTGGAGATGTAATCTCTAAGAACACAAGCCAATCTAGCCTATAACTTCTACATATAAACATATGTATAAGTTGACACACCCCCTAGGCTAGATAAGGGGCAGTGCAGGCTGTAAGCTTGTCCGTGCCAGAGGCACGAACGTGAGCGAGGCAGGCCCAGACGTGGAACGTAGACGCGTCACCAGGGAACCCGGTCCAAAGAAGGGTCGGCGAAACATGTGGCCGCTGGGAGCGCGGCCAAAGGTTAAGCTGGTGAGCGGCGTAGCGAACGGCGAACGGCCACAGAAAATGGGGTGCACCGGCATGGATCATGGAGGTACGAGCCACCTCCATGACCAAACCGATGCGTCGCTCAGCAACCCCATTCTGCTGCGGGGAGTCCAGTAGGGTGTACGACTGTGTGATGCCCTCCACACGACAGAACTGTCCAAGCCAACCAGAGGCAAACTCGCTGCCACGGTCGGAGTGGAGGCATAGCACAGGGAGACCGCGGTGGAGGCGCACAGCTCTGACCCATGAGATAAGAACGTCAGGCACGTTGGCCTTCCGCTCCCGGGGAAACACCGTGGTGTAGCGCGTGTAGTCGTCAACGAGCACTAGAGTAGCACTAGTGATGCAGTCCAGGGATGGGGGCGGGGCCCCAGACGTCCAGGTGCAGGGTCTGGAGGGGTGCGGTGGCAGGGCGAAGCGAGGAGGAGTGAGGAGAACGGCGCAGCCGGCCCTCGACGCAGGGGGTGCACAGCGGTGCAGGGGAGGGGAGGGCAGGAAGCGACATAGGGGGACCTAGGACGAGACCGTGCTGGGACATGTGACGCAGACGCGGGAGTGCGGGGTGACCTAGGCGATGGTGCTACAGAAGCGACGGGTGAGTGAGCGACCGACACGAGCAAGCAGTAGCGACTTGGGTAGACGTAGAGCCCGGGGAGGACGCCCCAACCGGGGGGGGAACAGTGTCCAGCGTAAACAAGCCAGACACTTGGTCCCGGGGGAACGTCGCAAGGGGGGAACCTGAGGTGGCCTCGGTAGAGACAGCGTACCGCTCGTGACCAGGGAACGTAGTGGTGACGCCGAGGTCCTGAAGAAAACCGACACCAACTAGGTTCCCAGAGAACAAGGGGATGTGCAAGCCTGTAAGGGAACCCGAGGGGACCACTGGACATGGAAATATGGTGTAGCTGCGAGCAACGTCAGGACCATAAGAGGGGTCAGCAAGCGCGACAGCGGCAGGCGCAGCAAGCGGCGTGAGGGTGGCGTGGTCACGGACGAAGCAGGCAGACGCACCGAAGTCGAGCATGCAGGACAGCGAAGCAGTAGCGGCAGACGAAGGAGGGGCAAGTGTAGAGCCTAGGCTAGACAAAGCAAATGGTCCTACGCCCGACACAGCAGGGGAGTCGGTACTATACAAAGGTGCTTTTCCTAAGCTAGAGAACACAGGGTAGTAAGATCCGGACACACTAGAAGCATTAGCATACAGAGAATGCAGGGCAGAACTAATCTGATCCATGTCTAAGTCAAACACAGGCACACCTTGGCGCAGCAGACTGGGCCAGTCGGGGAGGTCCAGGGCCGGGCCAAAGCGGCGACGGAAGAGTTCGTCGAGGCGGCGGAAGCAGCGGGCGGTTGGGTGCGGGCAGCGGCACACGGTGCCACGAAGGGGCCCGGTCTGGAACTGGTACTGGAAGCTCACAGCATTGAAGCCGCTGGTAGACGCCGAGCTGCGGGGGCCGCCACCGCGGCCACCACCTCCGAGGGCTCCTGGCCACCCCGTCAAGAGGCGGGCCCTCGACTGCTGCTGCTGTTGCGACTGCTGTATCTATTGCTGCGGCTGCTACTACCGCTGCTGCGGCGACTGCTGCTACTGCGGCTGCTGCTGCTCCTGGACACCAGCCCCAACCCCCTCGTCAGAACCACTGTCCCCGCCACCACCACTACCACCACCAGGGCCACCACCACGCCCTCCCTTGGGGCTGCGGCGGCCCCGACGCTATCGTTGCGGGAAGGCCGCAGCTGCGGTCTCAGTGGCAGGGGCAGTCGTAGCGACCGTGACTGAAACGTCAGCGTACGTGCACTGGGAAGGAGCACAGCCCTGAAAGATAGGGACTGCCGCAACACCGCTCGACTGAGCGATAGTGCTCTGGCGAGTCTCTATCTAAGACAAGGCAGTGACAAAGGCAGTCAGGGTGAGGTCGCCAGGGTGCTGGCTAAGAAAGTGGTCTCGGGCAGTTGCTAAGCGGCAGGCAGGCGCATAGCAATAAGGTACAGGGTAGCGCAGAACGGTGGGGTGAAAGCAGTGAGCTGAGCGGCAGTGCTAGCTGCGCGGTAGCTAGTCTCTAGTGCACGGAGGTGAGTGGCGAGATCAACGACATTGGGGAAAGCGGAAAGATCGGGGAATAGCATGGGGAGGATCAAGCGGCCAGCGGAGGCAAATACAGGTGTGGAGTAGCGCGCAACTACTGCATCTAGGAAGTCATTGGCGTTCGCTACAACAGTGAAGCGGGGGCGCTCAGACAGGGGAAGTGCATGACTAATGGCAAGCTCCGCTATAGCATTGCAAGAATCCCATACAGCACGAGCGAGCGCAGCAGCAGCTAAGGCCTCACTCTCAGCAGCGGTGGGGTCAGCAGGGAGGGGATCAGGCGCGGGGGGGCGGGGAAGCAAGCCATCAACATGCATAGCCAGGGAGTGCCCATCCTGGCGCTGACCTGTCAGGTGCCAGAGAAGGTCGACAAGCCAAATCGCAAAGTCGATCGCGTGTCCCCCCGCGTCCAGGCGAAGTACGACGTCCGCCATCGGGCAACCGCATCGGCACAGGTACACGGCGGCACAGCGGCACGGCGACGCGGCAACGCGGCGGCACAGGGACTCAGCGGCACGGCGGCACAGCGGCGTGGCGGCCGGACTCTCCGACGAGGAGACCGAGCGGGAGGCCGAGGAGGGCCCGAGGCGCGCAAGGCCCGAGGCGCGCAAGGCCTGAGGCGCGCGGGGCTCGCAGGGCGCAATGGGCCGGCGGAGTGCTGGGGCCCAGTGGTGCGGGAGGGCCGGTGGGCGCTCGAGGAGCAGGCAGACGCGCAAGGGGCCGAGGCGCACGAGGGGTCGGCGAGGCGCGCGAGAGGCCGGGTAGGTGCGGGAGGGGCCGGCAAGCACGTGAGGGGCTGGCTAGGCACGAGGGGCCGGCGGTGCGCGAGAGGGGCCGGCTAGCGCAAGGGGCCGGCTAGGCGAGAGGGGCCGGCTAGGCGTGAGGGGCTGGCTAGGCGAGAGGGGACGGCTAGGCGCGAGGGGCCGGCTAGGCGAGAAGGGGCCGGCTAGGCGCAAGGGGCCGGTACGGCGCAAGGGGTCGGCTAGGCGAGATGGGCCGGCTGGGCGAGGGGCCGGCTAGGCAAGGGGGGGCGGCTAGACGAGAGTGGCCGGCTAGGAGCGAGGGGCCGGCTAGGCGAGGGGGGCCGGCTAGGTGCGAGGGGCCGGCTAGGCGAGAGGGGGCCGGCTAGGCGCGAGGGGCCAGCTAGGCGAGAGGGGCCGACTAGGCGCGAGGGGCCGGCTCGGCGCGAAGGGCCGGCTAGGCGCGGGAGGCCGGCTCGGCGCGCTAGGGGCCGGCTGGGCGCGAGGGGCCGGCAGGGCGCTAAGGGGCCGGCAGGCGCGCTAGGGGCCGGCGGGGCGCGATAGGGGCCGGCGGGGCGCGATAGGCTAGGGCGAGGGGCGGAAGCGGGTGGGCAGACCTAACCTACTCATGATACCATGTTAGAATACTAAAATGAATTGAAACAAGAGAGTACAAGGAAGATATAGGGTTGGAGATGTACTCTCTAAGAACACAAGCCTATGTAGCCTATAACTTCTACATATAAACATATGTATAAGTTGACAGGTTCTACGTCCTAATTGTGTCACTTTATATTTTCTTTCAATTAGGTCTAGAATTTTCCGAGCTTTTGTATACCAAAAATCTTTGCAAATGTGCAAAAACAAATGCATGACAAGATGGAGTAGGCCGAGCGGCCAATGGAGGAGACTAAACGATGGGATTCCATGAAGTTCAATTACTCCGTCTCTCAACAAGAATTGCACCATCAATTCCCGAAAAATAGCTCCCATAAACGAGGATGTCCCATAACGGGTACTAGTACAAGGTCTTGACCGTTTCACCCAGCCAATCGCAGCGTGCTTCCGATGTGACTTTCCCGCCACTGACACTCACGACCGACCATTGGTGCCGTCCTCTCACATCACATTACATAGCTCTCCTCACCTCAAACCTCATTAGACGCCTTTCGTGTTTTCCATCATCTTGCTAGTCCTTCCAGTCACCATGGCGTCGCTCGCGTCGTCTACCTCCCTACCACGGGCTGCCATTAGACCGCCACACCAAGCCGTGAGCCACCTGCTCTGCCGTGACCGCTCTCGCCTTTGCTGAAGACCGAAAGATCTGTCTCGCGGCCTGCATGAGCCTCGTCACACGTTTGCTAATATCTCATTTCCACAACCACAATCCTCTCAAACCCTCTCCCTACATTTCCGCGTGTTTCTTTCGTTCTCCCCCTATTTCACACCCGAAGGTCTCGGCCGGTCGACGCCCCTCGCCTTATTGCTCCGCCGCGTCATTCCCCGCCTCTCGCCTCTCCTCCGCCTCCGCTCTCTCCGCGCGGATATGCCTTCCGCCACTCCCCGCGCTCTCCCCCAAGCGACGCAGCACAGCCGTGCGAGCCGCAGCGGCGCCGGCGGCGGACGGCACGCTGACCCGCGTGGCGCAAGCCGTGTACAAGAGCGCGCTGCCGGCGGGATTCGCCACGGGGCTCGGCCTCACGGAGCTGTCGGTGAGGCGCGCACCGGGCATTGAGGGGGGAGGGGCAATGGGAGAGGCGGGGAAGGGGGGGGTGGAGGAGGGGGGGGAACGGGGGAGCGGTGGTGAGGGGGAGGGAGAACGCGGGACCCGTGCGGCGATACTTGGTGCGAGCCATGCAATGCTGCTGCTGCCGGGGAATGGTCTGTTTTTACTTGCACGCGAAGCGGCGTCGGTCATGGTCTAGGGCACACTGTGCTCGTCCTCCTCTGGGCTCCCGTGCCACGTCATGCGCTCTTGTGTGTGCCTGTCTGCTTCCCGTGCTTGTGCGTGTGCGTGTGGGCGGCGCAGGTTGTCCTTTTCCTCCGGGAGAGCATGATTGCGCTGGCCACTCTCGTCATCGTCTACAGCGCGCCAAAGATCTGCCGTGTGCTCAACCAGTGAGAATGCGCCGCGTGCTCAACCAGTGAGAGGTGGATGGGAGGGCAAGTGAAGAGTGAGGGGGGCAGGGAGATGGCGACGGCACCCGTGTGTTGCGCCGACGGCACCCGTGTGTTGTGCCGATGGCACCCGTGTGTTGCGTGTCCACGTGAGTGGGGAGCGAATGCAAGCCAAGGCCTCACAGCATCCACCGCCAGCATCTGTTGACTCGCGTCCAGGCTGCACCTTCGACCGTTGCCCATCCCTTTCTCCTCTTTTCTCATTCTCTACCTTCCCCCCCCCCGCCCCCCTTCCCCCCGCGTCCCCTCCCATCCCCACTCTCCCCACTCTTACGCTCCCCTGGCCCTCCCAGCGTGTGGGGGTCGTACGTGATGCGCGACGAGGAGGTGACGGAGGAGGAGTTTCAGGACAGCATGTTCGGCGCGCTCATCCACCCGCTGCAGTTCGCACTCGTCGCCGCCTTCCTCTCGCGCCAGTCAGTGCTCGCTCCCTTGCTCTCTTCCTCTCACTCTTCCTCTCACTCTTCCTTTGGCTCGCACACTACTTCTCACACCGCCACTCACTCACGCCCCCTTCCCCTCCCCGCGCCCAGCGTGCATCTGCTGGTGCCGGCGCTGCGCGCGCAGGCGGCGGCGGCGGCGGTGGGGAAGGTGAGGGGCGCGGCGGTGGTGGTGGCGGCGGCGTGGTTCGCGTCGGGGTGGAAGGACCGCATCATCAAGCTCGCCGCCGCCTCGCACCCGCAGGACAAGGTGAGCTCATGGGTCGTGCCATGCCATGCCTCGCCCCAAGGCAAGGGCACATAGGGCCTGGCAGTGGCAAGGCGGGCCTAAACGCGCACCATGGCCCTTCCACTTCCCTCCCACACGCCTCCCCGCATGCTGCCTTGCGCATTCCTTCCCTACCTGTCCTCCCGCCCACCTCTCCCCTTCCCCCCCCTTCCCCCGCCTCCCCCCCCCCCCCCGCCCGTCCCCCCCGGCAGCCGGTGCTGGTGAACGTGAACGTGGTGCTGACGCTGCTGGTGCGCGTGGTGGCTGCCGTCACCATCGCCGACATGTTCGGAGTCAGCTTCAAGTCGCTCCTCGCCATCGGAGGCATCTCAGGTCGCCCCTCACACCGCCTAGCTTCTCTCTCTCGCTTCCCTCCACCTTCTCATTCCTCTGCTTCCCCCCTTCCGCTATTTTTCTCTCACTCCCCCCTCCCTTCTCTCGCTCACTCCTCTTCCTCCCCCTCCTCTGGCCCCTCTGCTGCACCCTCATCCCTGCCACCCTCATCCCTGCCACTCACCCTTTCTCTCGCTTTGCTTGGTCGCTGTCATTCCGCCTCTCCCCCTTCCGTCTCCCTCCCCATCATCGTCATCACCACCACTCCTCCCACCCCCCTCCTCCCACCCCCCTGCTCCCACCCCCCTCCTCCCACCCCCCTCCTTCCCATCCCCCTCCTTCCCATCCCCATCTCCGTCCGTGCCCCCCGTGTTCCCCCCCCCCAGGGCTGGCCATTGGGCTGGCGTCGGAGGCCATAGTGTCCAACTTCTTCGGCGGGCTGGTGCTGTTCCTCACGCGGCCCTTCGTGGTGGGGGAGAAGATCCGCGTGGCGGGGCTCAAGGGCAAGGTGCTGGAGATCGGCTTCCTGCAGACCAAGCTGGAGGCGGACGACAACTCGCCCATCCTCGTGCCCAACGCCCTCTTCAACAAGGCCGTGAGGCGGGGCGTGCTGTGGCGTGGCATGGCATGGCATGGCATGGCATGGCGTGGCATGGTATGGCATGGGCACGGCGTGGCATGGCATGGTGTGGCATGGCATGGTGTCGCATGGCATGGTGTGGCATGGCATATCATGGCATGGCATGGCGTGGCATGGCATGGCATGGCATGGCATGGCATGGCATGGCATGGCATGGCATGGCATGGCATGGCATGGCATGGCATGGCATGGCATGGCATGGCATGGCGTGGCATGGCATGGCGTGGCATGGCATGGCATGGCATGGCATGGCATGGCATGGCATGGCATGGCATGGCATGGCATGGCATGGCATGGCATGGCATGGCATGGCGGGTGGAAAGTGCTAGATTCCGACTGGCCACTTTCGTGGCCACCACATGCATCATGTCCCTCATTTGCTGCCCTTGCCATTGTGCCCCAACGCCCCACCCCCCCTCCTCCCTTGCTCACAGGTACACCTCCCCTGTAAGCCGCACTCACCTCTGCCCCTCCACACTCTCCACATCCTTTCTGTACTCTCCTCCCCCCCCCCAAACAAACCTCCAATGCCACCCCTCCGCCTTCCCCAGACGATTCTGAACATCACGCGGGCGGGGTGCCGGCTGATGGACGCGACCTTCGTGCTGCGCAACGAGGACGTGGTGCGCGTGCGCCCCATCACGCGCGCACTCACGGCGTACGTGCAGGCGCACCCGCGTGTGGACCGCTCCAAGGGGCCCGCCATGGCGTTCCTCAAGGCGCTCACGGGGTCGGGGCTGCAGATCGGCGTCACCGCCTGCATCAAAGACATGGTGGGCTTGGGGGTTGGGAGACTAGGTGGGCTTGAGCATTGGGAGACACCATTGGTCAAGCAACAAGCAACCCACGGGGTCGGGGCTGCAAGTGGGCGCCACCGCCCTCATAAAAAGCATGATGGGTTTGGCGGTTAGGAACCATGGTGGGTGGGTTGAGGGCTTGGTGGAGTTGGCATGAGGAGAGGGATGTTCCTGCCGGCACAGCAGGAGATGCAGGAGCCGAGCGTGGAGATGGGCGTGGAGATGGGCGTGGAGATGGGCGTGGAGATGGGCGTGGAGATGGGCGTGGAGATGGGCGTGGAGATGGGCGTGGAGATGGGCGTGGAGATGGGCGTGGAGATGGGCGTGGAGATGGGCGTGGAGATGGGCGTGGAGATGGGCGTGGAGATGGGCGTGGAGATGGGCGTGGAGATGGGCGTGGAGATGGGCGTGGAGATGGGCGTGGAGATGGGCGTGGAGATGGGCGTGGAGATGGGCGTGGAGATGGGCGTGGAGATGGGCGTGGAGATGGGCGTGGAGATGGGCGTGGAGATGGGCGTGGAGATGGGCGTGGAGATGGGCGTGGAGATGGGCGTGGAGATGGGCGTGGAGATGGGCGTGGAGATGGGCGTGGAGATGGGCGTGGAGACGACTATCAGCCGTTTCCCTCTCTCCCTTCTCTCGCTCTCACTCCCTTGCCCTGTCCCCGCCGTGCCATTTCCCCCCTCTCTCCTCGCAGAGCAAGGGCGAGTTCCTGCCGGTGCAGCAGGAGATGTTGGAGAAGAGTTTGGAGATCATCGTCAGCCTTTCCTCCCTCACTCTCTCCGTCCCCTCCTCTCACTCTCTTGCCATCGTCCATCTCCCCTCCCCCATTATCCCCGCAGAGCAAGGGCAAGTTCCTGCCGGTGCAGCAGGAGATTCTGGAGAAGAGTGTTGAGATCATCGAGGGGGAGGGCGCCCTGCTGGGGGAGAGCGCACCCTTCGACCCCAACACCGCCAACGGCACCACCAGCTCCTCCTATGTCGCGTAACGCCTCTCCCCCTCTCCTCATCTCTTTCCCGCTTTCGCTCTCCTCTTGTTTCTCCATCACTCTCCCTCTCTTCTATTCCTCCCTCGCTCCCTCTCTCACTCGCTCTCCTCGACCTGCTCTCGTGTCTCTCCTTTCCTCCCAGCAACATCTGCTGCCCATCTTGCCCCCCTCTCCTCTCCTCCCATCATCACCATCTCCTCTCTCCCATTCCTCTCCCCCCCCCCCCTCCCCCCACTGGTGGCAGGCGCAAGAACCTCTTGTGGCAGAGGCGGAAGCGCAGCGCAGAATAGATGGCAAGGCTGCGAGGAGGCACCGCCATTGATGGTATTCACCTTTATTTATGAAGCAGCTGAGGTGGTGCAGTGATCCAGAATAATAGCATTTCATACCACATCAAGACCAGCTTGTTCTAGGCCAGCTAGGTAGTAGGTAGCTAATTGAGCAGTGTAGTGCAATTGTAGTGTTACCAGTAGTTTGCCTTGCCAAACAAAGCAGAGGGACGACAAGAAACTACCAATTCCAATTCAACCTAGCATGCATGTGTGCGGTGGTGGTATGGAAATATATACAGGCGCCACACTGGACCATGCTGTTGGTAAAAAGATGCTCTCCCTAAACCTAGTTGGCCAGGTGCACACACCACCAGCACTCCATCCCATGCCCATGAGCCCACTCCCCACATCTCTCCCTCAGCAGCAGTTGGCGGCTCTCTTGGCGCGCCATGCCTTAGCCCGCGCCTCCCTCTTCCTCCTCTTCTCCTGCACCCAAGCTTCCTCCCACTCTCGCCCGCGCTTATTCTTGCCTCCCCTGCCCTTCAATGCGCCATCCTTCCTCCCCGCCCTCCCCTCTGCACCGCTCCCTCCGTGCCTCCCAATGCCGCTGCTTCTGCTCCCCTTGCCGCTGCCCTCCCTGCCACCGCCATGCACACTCGCCTCTGCTGCAACCTCAACCAAACACTCCCCCTCTCCCCTCTCCCCCCCACATGCATGAGCCTTATCCTCCCTCCCCTCTGCCCATCCTCTCCCCTCTTCTCTTCCCTCCCCTTGTGGCCCACCCTCCTCCCTCACGTCATTCTCTTCCCCGCTCACCACTGCGCCACTCTCAGCCTCTCCCCCAACCGCCCCCTCGCCCATCTCCTCATCTCCATCTTCCCTCATTGCCTCCCCCTCCGCTCCCTCACACCTCCCTTCGCTTCTCAACCCCTCCTCTCCCCCCTCCTCTCCCCCCTCCCCCAATGCGCCACTCCCTCCTCCCCCCTCACCCTCCTCCTCGCCATCTGACTCCCCGTCTGCATCGGCATCGCCCTCCCCCTCTCGCGCCCCCTGTGACTGCCTCTCTGTACGTTCGCCATCCAAACCCCCCCTGCTCTCAACTAGTGCGCCCATCCCACCCTCCCCTTCCACCTCCTCCCCCTCCTCCTCTGCTGCTCCCTCCAACCTCCCTCCCTCCAATCCTCCCCTTTCTGCCCCACTCCCGCCCTCCCCCCAACCGTCTCTCCTCCCTCTGCCTCCCCACCCGCTCCCCCCTCTCCCGCCTCTCCCCCCTCCCCCTCCTCCTCCCTCTCCTCGCCCTCCGCTTCCTCGGCATCACCCCCACGTACTCCCCCCGGCCGCGCTGCCCCCTCACCACGTGCACAATGCGCCCGCACACGCCCACCTCCACCTCCTCCCCCACCGCGGCGCACCCCCACACGTCCACGTGCCTCAGCGCCCGCGCATGCGCCAGCCCCTGTGGCAGCTGGGCCAGCGCGCTGCACTCGCGCAGCAGCAGGGAGTGCAGCGCGGGGAGGGCCGCCAGGCCGGGGGGAAGGGCGGAGAGGGACGGGCATTGGGAGAGGGAGAGGAGGCGGAGGGCGGGGAGGCGGGGGAGGGATGCGGGGAGGCGGGCGAAGGAGCGGCAGTAGGTGATGTCGAGGCGGGTGAGGCGGGGGAGGGGGGAGAAGTCGTCCGGGAGGTGCGTGAGGGCGCCGCAGCTGGTGATGGTGAGGGCGCGCAGGGCGGGCAGGCGGGGGAGGGAGTCGGGCAGGTGGGCGAGCGCGGAGCAGCGGGAGAGCGAGAGGTGCTTGAGGGCGGGGAGGTCACCGAGGGCGTCGGGGAGGGCGAGGAGGGTGGGGCAGGAGAGCAGCGAGAGGGTGTGCAGGCGGGGGAGGCGGCAGAGGGAGGGCGGCAGGGCGGTGAGGAGCAGGCAGTCGGAGAGGACCAGCTCGCCCAGACACGTCAGCCCGCTGAGCGTGTCTGGGAGGCCCACTATCGGAAGATTCTTTATAGTCAGCTCCTTTAACGCGCCCAGCTGCCCTATAGAATCCGGCAGGGCGGTGAGCGCGCTGCACATGGTGAGGCTCAGGTGCTCCAGCGCGCCCAGCGCGCCCAGGCCATCCGGTATCGCTGCCAGCGCGCCGCACCGCAGCACCAGCCGCTTCAGCGCCTTCAGGCGGCGCAGCGACGCGGGCAGGCGCAGCAGCGCGGGGCAGTCCTCCAGCTCCAGCGAATCCAGCGCCGCCAGCTGGCCCAGAGATTCCGGGATGGAGGCGAGTTCGGTCGCGGAGGAGATTTTGAGCGCGCGCAGGGCGGAGAGCGCGGAGAGCGCGGGGGGGAGGCGCTGGATGTACAGCAGGCGGAGCAGGGAGAGCGAGGTGAGCGCGGAGAGGCGGCAGACAACGGGGGGGAAGGCGTAGAGCGCGGAGAGGTCGGAGAGGGAGAGCGCGCGCAGCGACGGCGCGAGCGCGGCGAGCGCGGGGGGGAGGTCGGTGAGGCGCGTGCAGCTGTGGAGGGAGAGCGACTGCAGGGCAGAGAGGCGGCTGACGTCAGCGGGGAGCGCGACGAGCTGCGTGAAGCCGTGCAGCCCCAGGTGCGTCAGCGCCGGCAGCGACCACAGCGCCGCAGGCAGCCGCCGCAGCCGACCCAGCGGCGCGCGGTAGCCCATATGCAGCTCCAGGTGGCGAAGGGCGGGGGCCAGGGGCGGCGGGGGGATGGCGGGGAGGGCGGGAGGCAGGGGGGCAGCAGCAGTGGTGGGTTCAGGCGTGTTTGCGATCGCGTCTGTCTCTCCGTTACCCGCAGCAGCCTCGTCCGTTCCGTCCTCGTCTTCCCCCTCCGCGTCCGCGTCCGCGCCTCCCCCCATGAGCGAGGCGAGGCACGACACGTTCTTCACCACCACGTGCGCCAGCCGCGGCAGCGCCAGCAGCGCGGCGGGCAGCGCGCTCACCGCGCCGGACGGCGCGAACACCAGCCGCTCCAGTGACGTCAGCATCCCGACCGACGCGGGCAGCGTGCCGATCGGCGCGTCGACGATCTCGAGCTCGCGGAGGACGGGCGCCGCGCCGAGGTCGTCGGGGAGCGCGCGGAGGCCGCGGCACTGGCGGATGGTGAGGACTGCGAGGGACGCGAGCGACAGCGGCGGAAGGTGGTCCGCGGAGACGTCCTCCAGGCGCACCTCCTCCAGCTTCCGCCACTGCTCCCCCACGTTCGGCAGCAAACACTTGATGTTGCGCAGGTGCAGGCGGCGCAACTCTTTAAGCGCGCCGATGCTCTCCGAGATGCCCTCCAGGCGGAACCACCCGTGGATCTCCAGCGCCGTCAGCGTGCTCAGCGCGCCGAGCTGCGCGGGCAGCTGGCGCATCTCGCGGCAGTCCGCCAGGCACAGGCGCGAGAGGCGCGGGAGTTGAGCGACGGACGCGGGGAGGCTGGCGAGCTTGGGGCAGCTCAAGCAGAGCTCCTCCAGCGCGCGCAGCGCGCCGAGCTCGTCGGGCAGAACGCGGAGGCGCTTCAAGCAGAGCTTGAGGACGCGCAGCGACGAGAGCGACGCGAGGGAGGCGGGGAGCTTCGTGATGTGGCCCAGGCTGTGCTTCAGCGTCAGCTCCTCGAGGCGCGAGGCCGCCCGGAGGAAGCGGTTGAGGCACGGGAGCGTGATGCGGAAGTGCGGCGCGGCGGAGAACTGCGGCTCGTCAAGGCGCAGGCGGGAGAGCCGCGGGCAGGCGGCGGGCAGCGCGCGCAGGAACGCGTCGTTGAAGAAGTCAACGCTCTTGTCGGCTAGCGCGAGGGAGTTCACGTTCGGGAAGCTCGCCAAGCCGCGCACGAGCTCGCCCGCGTGGAGGTGGCGCGCAGCGCTGACGTGGACGGATTGTTGCTGGAGTTGCGTGAGGCGCAGCCATCGGCGGCACACGAGCGCGGGGTGCAAGGAGTCGCCGGCAGTCGCGCGCGAGAGAATGGCGGAGAGCACGTCGTCGGGCAAATAATTAATCAAATCCTCACCCGGCTCACACTCGCCTTTCGCCGACAGAAGGTTGCACGGCTCTCCTGCTGCGATTACATCAGGCGGAAGGCTCGTTGCGTCCATGGATGACGCGGAGAGAACGCTCCAGGTCGATGTCCCGGCTGTAGGGCTGCTGGTGGGAAACCCGGGAATAGTGCGGATTGAGATGAGAGCAGAGAAGGACAGGAAGGAGGGGAGGGGAGGTGAAGGGACTGCGCGTGAGCGGCGGCTATTGTGCTAACGGCGTGTCCGGCGTGTACGTGAGGATACAGTACACCCGAAACACTGAAAATGGAGCAGCTGAGCTGATTCCGTTAGGCGCGCGCTTTTCAGTCAAACATGAGCGCCTGAGATGCTGGCTGCACTTCTGCTGCTGAGCCGACACAGTCAAGCACGCAGCCAGCAGGGTGGCGAGCAGGGCTCTCGGTTCAAGGGTAAACATCCGGAATGTCAGGTACATTCCGGGTCTTGCCCGCTGAAATCCTGATTTTGAGGGTTTCAGAATCACAAACCTTCTGACTGATTCCGGGCGTTTCCCAGGAACTCTCTGAGAAATCCGGACTGCGCGAAAAAATATCCTGACTATCCGACTGGAATGGATACCTACCCCTGCTGGAATTGTAACCCTACCCTCCCCCCCATTGCAGCCCTGACCAATTTTCCACACAATCTGAAGGTGTGACCCGTTGAACTTTCACAACTACAGAAGTGCAGGGCTTTCAGACTATCACAACCCCTTAATATCACCTTAGCCAGGCTTCGCACTGTCCCTCTAAGTTGTACGCATTTCTGTCACGATTGACAAGGAAAGTGTCGAACTTGGTGTGGTGCTGAGGGACAGCAACAGCAGCAAGTGTGTACTCTGTATTCTTCATCGTTTCTTCCATGGATGTCCGTCCTGCTTGTACTCGAAGTGCCCGCAGGTTCCGTCCATATGTAGGGATTTCCACAAAAAACACTCTGAAATTCAGATTGAAAGGTCAAAGTAATCCTGAAATAAAGAGAGATTTCCCTGGGAATGCTGATTTTTCAGGGTATTTAGTGACGCGAATCCTGAGACCGCTGGGTCCTGGAAAACGAAAAATTAGCCCTGGTGGCGAGAGGAGAGAAGGAGAGGTAGGGGGGGGGGTGCGTCATGCTGACGAGTGCCGCTCGCGGTGACAGGCGGATAGTCGGGGTGGAGGCGGGGGGGTTAGGGGCGCGGAGAAGGGCGGACGGAAATAGAGATTGGCAAGGGAGGGCTGCTCGCGGAGCGGAGCTCGCGCGGGTGAGTGGATAAGCTGGCTGGCGGGGGAACTGAGGGGAGCGTTTCAGTGACGAGGTGTTTTGGCGTGGATGAAGGCGCGGGTGAGGTGGTGTACAGTAAACGTCTAGGTGACGCCGAGACTCGTGATCCGGTGCAATATCCCCGTTAGATGTTTAGACATCTGACTGAAAATGCATGTACATTACAATGAACCAGCAGATCAATATCGGCCTAGGGCGTGTTTTAAGACAAAATACATCACGGTTGGCTTTGACAAGGTTTGTCCTAGACACGCATGATCTTTTTTTCGGGAAACGGAATAATTTCTGCTCAATATGTTGTGCACTATGAAGGGATGGAAGTAGATGCTATTATATCCATACAGCCAAAATGCAAGAAAGCTTGGCTATTTTATACTAGGTATCTCTCATGCCACGCTGATACGTCCAATATATAGAGATTCTCCCTTGTGATGGCATGCGCAATGAGGGGAGCAGTGTCAGCTTGAAGTGGGCATGTAAAGGGCCTTCTCTACTGCCAGGCTGCATTAGCACATAGCATGCGCTCCACGGCCAGTGTCTTCCCCATCCGGCCGCACGCTTTCCCCCCTCTTCCCCCCCCCCCCCCCCCCCCCCCCCCCCCCTGCACCTATACTCTCCCTCCCTACAACCTTGCAGCTCCATTCTTCCTCCTACAGCTTGCAGCACCTGCTGCCCGGCTTGGGCCCGCCACAGGCTTTGGAGCCGATGGGGCAGCAGCCCCACGTGCGCGTGGTGACATTGCGGAAGCACGCGCCCACCTTGCAGCACATGATGCCGCCGCAGCACGAGTACTCGTGCGTGTCCTGCCCTCCGCCACCAGCGGCACGGGAGACGGGTATGGGATGGGATCAAGCGGCACGAGACGTGGAAACGATTAAAACATAAGAGGACGAACAGAAAGAAAGAAAACGGGAGCAGGGGAAAATATAGGTTACTTCATAAATCGGTACGCTCACACCCTCACGGTTCTTTTGCTCCCACCCCATTCCCTCACACCCCATTCCCTCACACCCGTTCCAGCGCACCGCTCGCCCTCACAGCAGCGACTCCCCCTCCCCCTGCCCCATCACTCACGATGCAGCACGCGCCGCCGCAGTAGACGCGGGGCTTCTGGCAGCCGGGGTAACCGGACATGGCGCACACGCCCGTGCCCGGCTTCGAACACTTCACTTTCCGCTTCGCCGCCACCTGAAGCTCCTCGCGCCGCCCTGCTTGCGCGCCAAGCGCACGCTCCACGTGTCCAGCAGCGGAAATGGCGGCGTCAGATGAAATTGAGACCTGATCGAGCGGCGCCGTGGCTCTTCCTTCTGCTGTGAGGCTGGTTCGAGGCGCGATGGGATCGGCGTGCGGAAGGAGCACGATTAGGGCTATTAATGCGCACGTCGCTGCGATCGACTTCATGACGGCGAGGCCCAGACGCACGTCGCCCGCGATGTGTATGCTTTAAAAAAGGCGCGACTGACGGGGAGACGCGGTGTCGAATATGTTCACACGTGTTACAACCTGCCTACATTTCGCTCAAGCGTTCACGTTCTTAGTCGGAGGACGGACATACACTGCATAAAGAACTGCAAGAGGCGTCTTTTGCCAGAAGCGGACAAGTCAATCGACACAGAAAAAACTGCAGCAATGGAGGGCGAGCCTCAATCGAGAGTGTCTCTTCGCACGATTTGAGGTCGATGGGTAAACAGGGGCCGATTCTCACCACCCCTTCGCCAACTCCCCAAACCAGGCGAACCCAAGCAAACCGAACTCACGCTTGTGGTTCTCCCTCGTTTCTAGAGAGCCAGATGCACGTGGCGCCGTCATGCGCAAGCCCGAGTGCGACTCGATGTGGCGAACGAGGGGGGGCAATTTTCCGCTGAGAGGGAGGCGGTTTCTGACTGGACCAATGTTGATGCTTCGTGTCATGGCTCGGCGCATATTTGGTCAAGTTCGGTGACATGTTTTAGGTTTGGCAGAACCCGGGCTCAGGTTCCTGGCTAGGTTTGGTTTGTGGCAACTTGTCGTCGAGCGCATCATTTGGAGGACGACTAGGTGTGCATGCGAATGGTGCGACCAGCTGCGACTCTGCGACCCGTCCTGGCTGATTTCCGTGATGCTTCTTCTCCAGCCCCTCACGCGCGCGTGCATGAAACACCTCCCCTTTCCCTCCAAAACGCACTTGACGGTGACAACGCCACATATACAGGGTCTCCGCCATATCTTCGTCACGGAGTGCTGCGATAGCGCTGATCTGCAGGTGGCTGCACCAAGAAAACCAGGGACAAATTCAACCTATAACTAGATGACCAACCCATGCTCCTAAACCCTCATCCTATCCAACCCTTGTCCTCCCTAAATGAAGCCACCGACATGGATAGAGTCGATATGTCATACTCCTATCGTAGTTTTTGTAGTCCTCGTGTTCAACTGGCTAGATGCTTACACATGCTTTAAGGTTTCTCATGTATTAGCCACTACTCTGTTCCGCCATTGATAGATGCATCACACAAAGGCATTCATGGTCAAGCGTGGAGAAGCGGGAAATGGTGCATGATTCATAGGAGGCATTTTGAGAACAATTGGGTCTCTGCAATTTGGGGTCCCGGCCAGTGAGATAAGAGTTTTTCACATGTGGATCGCTTGAAGCATGTCTAGACCAGCTGACTCGTTTGGAGATGTGGCACGTGATGACAGAGGTGGCTATTCTTTGCAGTCCAAAAATGCCGTCATATAGAGTCGTACATATCAAACAGTGAAATTGATGAATAGAGAGAGAGAGTACACAAACATATACCTAACTGTTGTACTCTCTAGAAGATGACCCTATACAGTCTATACAAGCATGATAACTAAACATGTTTGACACACCCCCTGGACTGCATAGGGGAATGTTCTAGACAAGCAGCTCAGGGTGGCACTACTAGTCCAGCCTCTGAGACAAGGGTCTAAAAGACCAGTCAGAAGGAGTACAGGCAAGGCAAGAACTAGTACAGGGCGGCACTACTAGTCCAACCACTGTAAGAGGACACAAGTCCAGTCTGAGTGTACACACAGATATATAGGACAGTACAGAGTCAAGGCCCGAGTAAGTGAGAGACTACAGGAACCAGACCAAGCTGTACACAGTGCCGCTGATGATCTTTAGGCGCAAGCGCCTTCGTAAAGATATCAGCTGTGTTGGCACCGGAGGCTAACTGTACTACGCGAGCCTGGCGACGCTGCTGTAGCTCACGCAGGAGGAAGTACCGCAGCTGGATGTGCTTCGCTCTGCCCTCGAGTCGAGGCTCCTGACACAGGAGGATCATGGCCCTGTTGTCAGCGTACAGGACCGGGGCAAAGCTAGGCCGCTCACCTAAGTCAGTGAGCAAGAAGGTCAGCCAGCGGAGCTCCTGTGCCGCCATGGCACCGGCGTAGATCTCGGCCTCACAGCTGGACTGGGCAACAGACGAAGAGCGGGTAGCTCTCCACGAGACAGCACCTGAACCAAGGCTAAAGCAGTAGCCCTGGGAAGACCTGAGCGTCTCGGCGTCGTCTGCCCAAGAAGCGTCTGTGTGTCCAGTAAGGACCACTGACCTGCGTCCGCCTAGCACTAACCCCATGCCCGATGTACTTGCAAGATAACGCAAAACCCTCTTAGCGGCAGACCAATGCTGAGGTCGGTGCCTGCCTGTGGCCACGAAACGAGCCAGGATGCTGAGAGGGTATGCGAGATCTGGGCGAGTGCAAGTCATCAGGTACATGAGGCAACCCACTAGCTCAGCGTAAGGACCACTGGGATCTACCGACTCCTCAGGAACTGGAGCGGAGAGTCTATGGTCCAGAGGAAGAGGGGTGGGCTGTGCGGAGGAGAACTGAAGGCCGAACCTCTGAAGGACCTGGCGCACCAAGTGTGACTGAGTCAGGGTGATGGTGCGCGCGGCTCTGTCCCTGGAGATCTGCAAGCCAAGGTAACGGCGCAGCTCTCCAAGGTCAGTGCAGGTGTGTCTCTTCAGCAGCTCTGCCTTCACGGAGGCCAGTGCGTCCCTGTCAGCAGTGGCAAAGACCAGGTCGTCTACGTAGACGAGGATGTAGAACGGAGTCGAGCCAGCACGAACGAAGAGCGAGGGGTCTGCAGAGGACGGAAAGAACTGCAGGTCAGCAAGGGTAGCACGCAAAGTGTCGTGCCACTCACGAGGCGCCTGGCGCAGGCCGTAGACTGGCCGCCGCAGAAGCCACTGGGTCCCAGGGGGGAAGGTGCCAGTAAAGCCCTGAGGGCGACGCAGGTAGACCGGCTCGTGAAGGCTGCCCTGAAGAAAGGCAGTGGAGAAGTCGAGGGAGTGAAGCTCGTAGTCACGCTGAGCCGCTACGTGTAGCAGCACCCGAAGAGTAGTCATCTTCGGGGTAGGAGCGAAAGTCTGAAAGAAGTCCACCCCCTCGCGCTGACTGAAGCCTCTAGCCACGTAGCGCGCCTTGAACACAGGCGGCTCTCCAGGAGGGCGCTTCACCTTGAAGAGCCAACGGCCATCGACCACGTTCACCCCAGGTGGGGGAACTGCGTCGACGAAGGTGCCGGTGGATCTCCAAGATGCCATCTCCTGCTCCATGGCAGCTATCCACTGAGAGGCCCAGGGTCCCGAAACCGCCTCAGCGTAAGTACGAGGGGTTGGGATGTCGAAAGCGTCTGGGTCACCCTCAGGGACTAGCAGCATGGAACAGAGATGGGGAGCAGCCTCGGACAGGAAAGCAAGCTCAAACTGGCGGTCCTCCAGGACGTCACTGCCGAGGGCAGGAGCACCCCCGACAGACGGAGGACAGGCAGGGTGAGAGACCAGAGCGGTGGCATAGTCAAGGCGGCGGGTAGAGGCGAAGTCAGCGACCGCAGCGACGAGGGCGTCAAGACTCGACACGGGAACAGACGGGTCGGTAACGAGAGAGGCAAGGACCCGAGGAACAAGAGGACGAGCGGCACGAAAGGAGTCGGACAGAGGAGGAGACGCAACGACAAGAGAAGACGGAGGAGGAGACGGGAGGAGGGGAGGTCGAGACGCGTGGGAACGGAGCAACATAGGGTGAGAGCGCGGGACAGGGGAGACAGGACGAGCACGAGAGGGGCGGCGAGACCAGACGTGTGAGGGCGGCGTCGGGTCAGGAGACAGAGGAGGGGACACAGGAGGGGAACGAGGGGGAAGACGAGACGGGGACGAGTCTGGCAGAGGGAACACGGGGCCGTAGACGGGAAGAGGGGGAGACGGCAGGAGAGGAACAGGCGCAGGGTCAGGAGACGGAAGGCCGAGCAGACGGAGGGCGGACACAGGCGGGGACTGCTGCTGCGGCGACACAACACCAACACCAGGGCCACAAGCTGCGCGACGGCTACCTCCCGAACCCTCCACACCTGCACCCCCAGAAGGGACACCCCCAGAGTCCACAAACGGCGGCAGCGACGACGGCGGCGGCGGCGGCGGCGGCTGCAGCGACGGCTGCGACGGCGGCGGCGGCGGAGACGACGGCTGCAACGGCGGCGGCGGTGGAGACGACGGCTGCAGCAGCTGCGGCGACGGCGGCTGCGGAGGCGGTGGAGGAGGAGACACCGGGGGAGGGACAGACGGCGAGGACTGCGCCGGAGGACTACCAGAGTCAGAAGACTCGTCGACCGGGACGACCGACGGGAGGGGGGTGACGTGAGACACACCAGAGGGGGCCGGACGGGGGGGCGGGGGGGGGGAGGGGCAGGGACCACCAGGGAGGGAGGAACCAGGAAAAGGGGGGGAGTAACCGGGGGACCACGGTGGGGAAAACGGCGGTAGAAGGAGACGGACTCGTCAAAGGTGACGTCGCGAGAGTGAAAGAAGCGGTGAGACGGCGGGTGGTAGAAGTGCCAGTCGGACGCGTCAAGGGGGAAACCGAGGAAGACGCAGGGGAGGGTGCGGGCAGTGAGCTTGTCCGTGCCAGAGGCACGAACGTGAGCAAGGCAGCCCCAGACGCGGAACGCAGACGCGTCACCAGGGGACCCGGTCCACAGAAGGGTCGGCGAAACCTGCGGCCGCTGGGGGTGCGGCCACAGGTTAAGCTGGTGAGCGGCGTAGCGCACGGCGAACGGCCACAGAAAATGGGGTGCACCGGCGTGGATCATGGAGGTGCGAGCCACCTCCATGACCAAACCGATGCGTCGCTCAGCGACCCCATTCTGCTGCGGGGAGTCCGGCAGGGTAAACGTCTGGGTGATGCCCTCCGCACGACAGAAGCGACCAAGGACACCTGAGGCAAACTCGCCACCCCGGTCGGAGTGAAGGCGCAAGGCAGGGAGACCGCGGTGGACACGAGCAGAGACAAGCCAGGGGATGAGAACGTCAGGCACGTCGGCCTTCCGCTCCAGGGGGAAGACGGTGGTGTAGCGCGTGAAGTCGTCGACAAGCACTAGGAAGAAGCGCTCGCGACGCGGCCCATGGACCGGGGCTGGGCCCCAGACGTCCATGTGCAGAGTCTGCAGTGGTGCGGTGGTAGGGGGAAAAGAGGAGGAGTGAGGGGCACGGCGGAGCCGGCCCTCGACACAAGGCGTGCACGGTGGGGCGGGGGAGGAGGGAAACTCGGGGAACGAACCGGGGAGACCAAGGACGAGACCGTGCTGGGACATGTGATGCAGACGTGGGAGTGCAGGGTGACCAAGGCGGTGGTGCCAAAGGAGAGTCGGGTGAGTGAGGGACCGACAGGAGCACGCGGCTGCAACCTGGGTGGACGCAGCTACCGGGGGGGAAGACCCAGCCGGGGACGGCGCGGTGTCAAGTGTGAACAGGCCGGACACCGGGTCCCGGGGGAAAGTGGTAAGGGGGGCACCAGTGGCGGCCTCGGTACAGACAGCATACCGCTCGTGACCAGGGAACGTAGTGGTGACGCCAAGGTCCTGGAGGCAGCCGACACCAACTAGGTTCCTGGAGAACGAGGGGATATGCAGACCTGTGAGAGTGCCCGAAGGAACCGCCGGACAGGGAAGGGAGGTGGAACTGCGGGCAACGACGGGACCACCGGAGGGGTCAGCAAGAGTAACTGCAGCGGGAACAGGCAGCGGCGTCAGCGTCGTGGAGTCGCGGAAGAAACACCGGGAGGCGCCAGAGTCCAAGGTGAAGGAAAGCGCAGCAGTCGCGCGAGGCAGCAGTGAAGCGGTGGAAGCAGCAAGGCTAAGCAAAGCAGGAGATCCTACGCCTGACGCAGCAGGGGAGTCTACGCTAGGCACCGCTACACTAGGCAACACGGGGTAATAAGAGGGAAGCACACTAGAGTCATCAGCATACATCACATGCAAGGCCGCTACAATGGCATCCATGTCCAAGTCAAAAATCCTAATGCTACGCCTAAGCAAGCTGTGCCAGTCCGGGAGGTCGGGCGCCGGGCCAAAGCGCTGGCGGAACAGGTCGTCCAGGCGACGAAAACAGCGAGGAGTAGAATGACCGATCTTACCGCAAACGAAGCCGCGGCGAGGACCGGTCTGGATCTGGTACTGACAGGGCCCGCCTCCAGAACCACCACCCGGTGCACCACCACGCGCACGACCACCACCAGCTCCAGGCCACCCAGGTGGGAGAGTACTCGCCTGCCTCGTCTGCGGCGGCTGCTGCGGCTGCTGCGAAGGCTGCGGCTGCGGCGACTGCTGCTGCTGCGGCTGCTGCAACTGTGGAGGCAGCGGGGCAGCTGGACCGGGCAGGGTCCCCACGTTCGCACCGGCACCGGACGACCCGCCTCCACCACTACCCCCACCCGCACCCCCGCCGCCTCCGCCGCTCCCAACCTTGGGGCGGCGGCCCTTCGCCGAGCGGGACTGCACTGCAGCAGCAGTCTCAGCCACAGCGACAGAGCCGTCGGAGAAGGTACACTGAGCGGGGGCACAACCCTGAAAGATAGGGACTGGTACTGTACCGCTCGCCAGGGCTATGGAGCGGTGACGAGTCTCTATGGCAGTCAGGGTGTCAACAAAGTCGGTGAGGGTGAGAGCAGCAGGGTGGATGCTAAGGAACTGGTCGCGGGCGGCGGCAAGGCGGTCAGGTAGGCGGGTGGCAAGGAGGTAGAGGGTAGAGGTCATGGGAGGCTGGTGGACTCTAAGCTGAGCATCAGTGCAGGCAGCGCGCCAGGCCTCATCTATCGAGCGCAGGTGGGCAGCGAGGTCAGAGACAGTGGGGAAAGACGCCAGGTCAGGAAAGAGCAGGGGAAGGATCAGGCGACCCACTGAGGCAGCAGGAGGGGTAGAATAGCGCTTGATGACAGCATCGAGGTAGGCCTGGGCGGTAGGAATGGTTCTAAAGCGAGGGCGCTCAGTGGGGGGGAGGGCATTGCTAATGGCGAGCTGAGCAAGGGCATCGCGGGAAAGCCAGACAGAGCGGGCAAGGGCAGCAGCGGCAGTGGACTCGCGCTCAGCGGGCGTGGGATCAGCGGGCAGCACAGCAGGGGGGTCAGGGCAGGGGAGCATACCGTCTAGGTGTGCAGAAAGCGGGTGGCCGTCCTGCCGCTGGCCAGTGAGGTGGCGGCGAAGGTCAGCCAACCACGCCTCGAACTCCAGAGGCTGACCCTCAACATCAAAACGAAGCTCAGCAGCCATGAGGGGCAGTGGAGGACAGTGCAGTGCGGTGCAGTGCGGTCCAGTGCGGTGCAGTGCGGTCAGTGCGATCCAGTGAGGTGCAATGCGATGCAAGGCGGGGCAGGAAAGTGCAGGAGGGTGCAAAGTGGTGCGGGGAACGGGGGACAGTACCAGGAAGTAGGGAGGGCCGGGGCAGGTGCGTCGGGGCCGGGCAGGCACGACAAGGCCGGGCGGCGGCGACGGGGCCGGGCGGCGGCGACGGGGCCGGGCGGCAGCGACAAGGCCGGGCGGCTGCGATGTGGCCGGGCGGCTGCGACGGGGCCGGGCGGCTGCGACGGGGCCGGGCGGCAGGGACGAGGCCGGGCCGGACACAGCAGGGCCGGGCAGGGGCGACGGGGCCGGGCGGCTGCGACGTGGCCGGGCGGCTGCGACGTGGCCGGGCGGCTGCGACGGGGCCGGGCGGCTGCGACGGGGCCGGGCGGCGGCGACGGGGCCGGGCGGCAGGGACGGGGCCCGGGCAGGCCACAGCAGGGCCGGGCAGGGGCGACGGGGCCGGGCGGGCGAGCAGGGGCCGGGCAGGTGCGACAGGGGCCGGGCAGCCGCGACAGGGGCCGGGCGGGCGCCACGCGGCCGATAGGCCGCGACGGGGCCGAGCAGGGGCGACGGGGCCGAGCAGGGGCGACGGGGCCGAGCAGGGGCGACGGGGATGGGTAGGGGCGCGACGGGGCCTGGAGGGGCGTTACCAAGCCCAGGTAGGGGCGCGACGGGGCCTGGGGGGAGCGCAATGGGGCCCAGGAGGGGCGCTACGAGGCCTGGGAGGAGCGCGACTGGGCTAGGGAGGGGCGCGACGGGGCCTGGAAGGAGCGCAATGGGGCCCAGGAGGGGGCGAGCGGAAGCGTGAGGGGGGGGGGGGGGGATCCTACCTACGCGTGATACCATATCAAACAGTGAAATTGATGAATAGAGAGAGAGAGTACACAAACATATACCTAACTGTTGTACTCTCTAGAAGATGACCCTATACAGTCTATACAAGCATGATAACTAAACATGTTTGACAGTACAAACAGGAAGGTTGGGTACAGTAAGTGTGGAGCAACACACAAGGTGACATTCTGCCTTTCAGCATGTCCAGTGGAGCTTCGCCCCACCGCACTTGGGTAAGAAGGCCTTTCGGCTGGTAGTGGAACTTTTATTCTAGTCAACAACGCTTTCGAAGGAAGTCGAGCAGAAAAGGGAGTCCTGTCTCCCACGCAGGAGGAGTGAAGAGGCCCCCAGCAGCAGCACAAGCCGTCACTAAACAGATTTCACTGCAGTAGTCGCCACTAAGATGCCATGTCAGCAGCACCGTCGGCCACCTCGGCAGGCTTTTTTCCCTAGCGGGCAGCAATCCCACTGCCCCCGCCTCCCCTGGTAGCACGCCCCCACCCGGCAGCACATGCGCCCCCCGCAGCATGGGTACTCGTGTGCGTCCTGCCCGTGGACAGGTGGATGGGCAACGCACAGGTGATGCATGGGTGATGGATGGGTGACGGATGGGTGACGCATGGGTGATGGATGGGTGATGCATGGGTGACACATGGGTGATGGATGGGTGATGCATGGGTGATGGATGGGTGATGCATGGGTGATGGATGGGTGATGCATGGGTGATGGATGGGTGACGCATGGGTGATGGATGGGTGACGCATGGGTGATGGATGGGTGATGCATGGGTGATGGATGGGTGACGCATGGGTGATGGATGGGTGATGCATGGGTGATGGATGGGTGACGCATGGGTGATGCATGGGTGTTGGATGGGTGACGCATGGGTGATGGATGGGTGATGCATGGGTGATGGATGGGTGACGCATGGGTGATGGATGGGTGACGCATGGGTGATGGATGGGTGATGCGCTGGTGATGCAGGGGTGATAAATGTGACGCAGATCCGAGGTGCATGGGGGGTGAATGCCATTCACCTCCCATTGCGAGGTGAATGCGAGGCGAATGCGAGGTGAATGCGGCGTGAATGCGGCGCGAATGCGGCGTGAATGCGACGTGCATGCGACGTGAATGCGACGTGAATGCGACGTGAATGCGACGTGAATGCGGCGTGAATGCGACGTGAATGCGAGGTGAATGCGGCGTGAATGCGGCGTGAATGCGGCGTGAATGCGAGGTGAATGCGAGGTGAATGCGACGTGAGATGCGACGTGAATGCAACGTGAATGCGGCGTGAATGCGGCGTGAATTCGAGGTGAATGGGAGGCGAATGGGAGGCGAATGGGAGGTGAATGGGAGGCGAATGGGAGGTGTTAAGGGTGGAAGGTTTTAAGGCGCCAGCCCACTTCATCTATGCGGCGTTCACGAGCCGGACCGTTTGTGAATCAGCCAGCATGGCCTTCACAGCGCGCACAGCGCTCAGAACGCACACAACAACTCGCAGACGGTGCTTCTACTGAAACGCGAGTGGACGGCGGAGCGTTTACGCAGAACCGACCGAGCGTCCCAAGCGGATCTGAAAGCTGAGAATTCATCGCTTCGCTCCCGAACAGCCAAGCCACGGCAGCAGTGTGATGGCCCACTCGGGACTCGTCAAGCTGGAATTCCGGTGGACAATGCGTCATCAGATTCCGAGCGTTTTTCTGCTTTTTTCTGGAGATCTTTTTAATTCCTGTAAGCAAGCAATCGCGCCCCCCACTCACGATGCAGCACTCCCCGCCGCAGAAGATGTCGCGTGGCTGGCACGTGTTCGACCCCTTGTAGCGACACACGCCCGTACCCTCCGCGCACCGCTGCGTGCCTCGCTCGGCGCGCAGCTCCCGCCGGCTAGATTGGAGGAGCTTGTCCGGAGCGAGACTCGGTGAAGCCGACTCGTTGAGCCGCCGATGGCGCGTCGCATCTCCGGCGTTTGCCCCTTGAACGGACAGTAGTCGCGCGGCGACACAGATGAGAAGTATGATCCAGCACGGCGACAGCCTCATGGTGGTACAGGATGATCGCTTCTATGGAATTGCAAAGAGAAAAAAAGGCCAACGATCGGTTTCTACTGAAAACGGAGAATCGAGAAACTCTCGGGTGATCAACTTTGAAAGCTCAGTTATAAAACACGCGTATGGATGTGTATCTCCAGCTCAGTTATCAGCTATGACAGGCAGCACCCTTTTTGTACAGTGTTGATACGGGAACAGAGGGAGAGAGAGGCAGAGAGGATGAATGCGTAATACTGTGCCCGCCGTGAGAGGTTGACACTTGCCGTATGGCATGTAGACGCTTGTGGCAGAAGCGAGGCGCGGGGCAGAGTTACCATGTCCTGTTAGCGGAAGGAGTTTCGGATCTGTTCTCTCCAACCCCCATGCCTTGCGTGTGGAATGTGGGTTGAATCTCGCGGACTGTTCGCTGTATGGAATGATGGCATTCCGACCGAGCCGCATTCCGCTCTAATTCGGTTAGTTTCGAAATTGGATGACGTCGAGCACGATGGGAAATCGCGGCTCCAGCGCGTCGTCCGCGGGTCTGCTCTTCTGGCAAGCAGCCTATGCCCAGGCGCTGTGTCGGTGACGGAGCGCACAGCCAGCGCGGCTCCACGTGTGCGTCACAGTTCGTGCTTGTCACGCTTGTTGGCCAGCTGCAAGGCAAAGCTCCCGAGGAGGTTTGGAGAAGAAGGTCGTAAGGGGTTTCAAGGAAACCTCCTCGAAAGCTGTCGTTTTCGTTAGGGCTTGTAACCATGCACCCAACCTTCATTAACTTCGCTATGGCCATTTGATGAGCTTGTAACTCCGAACATATGCATTTTTCTTACACACTTCCATATGCCTTTGAATGTATATTCCACAATCAGCTTTCAAAAACGGCGGTAACAGGAACTGTGTATTTACATGAAGGTTCAGTATCAACCTAATCTATTGTTAGTCCCTCGATCAGCAACATTTTTTACCACATGCTTTCTTCCCAATGGGGCAGCAGCCCCACTGGCCTTTCTTGTTCTGATAACACCCGCCTTTCTTGCAACACATGACTCCTCCACAGCAAGGGTACTCGTGAGAATCCTGCGAGGGAAGAACATGTTCCCGTCATATTGTGTTTGCAAGCAGAAGGGCGAGAAAATGCAAGACGGGAGTGATTGAGAGCAGAAGTACCATGGTTCATGATGGATGGTCTTACCGTGCAGCAGGCACCGCCGCAGAAGACATCAGGAGCGCTGCAGCCAGCGACGCCAGAGTACGGGCAAATTCCTGATCCCTCTCCGCACGACTTGACCCTGACCTTCTTCAGCTCTCGCCTGTGCGCTTGCACCTCTCGCGCTGGCGCCTCTACTAAGATTGCGCTCGCCGGTTTCACCGCTGACCTTGCCGCCGCTTCAGCGATCGCGCCGCTGCTGTCGGCCACAGCAAGGCCGGTGCTCAAGCTGACTGTGGCGACGAACAGAAGGCAGGCGAAAATGAAGAACGTCCTCATAATTGGGGGGTTTCGAAAGGCTTGCTTAGTATGCGGAACGATTATCGCGCGCTGGCTCGGAATTACTAGACGCTGGAGCAGAGGATGCATTGAACGCCAATAAAACGGGAATATATATATTGGCAGCAATCGGCGGCTCTTTCGAAGCATCGGTGGCTCTTTCGGAGCACCGACGCGTTAGCCAGTTACGCGAACGAAAGGCGCCACGGATCGAGCTGTTGTTTCTTGCGTCCGCCATTTCACCGTCTACGGGTACGTTGAAAGGAGCAACGCCGACGGCTGATGGATGGAAGAAGGGCGGAATGGGCTTGTGGGAAGGAACGCTGCTGCAACCCAACCAGTTCAGTGGGTGATCTGATCGGGGCTGCTGCCTTGGCTTGGTCGGTCCAACTTGTGCTGTGCACCTGGTTTTCCCGAGGCTGCTGTGGTGGTCTGGAGGCGTGGTGCAGCGCCACTGCCAAAGTTGGCATCGCCGTGCTGGTGGTGATGTGTGGTTTGTCCCGCACACGTCTGACTCACGGCATGAACAAGTGGTGGTCGGTTACAGGCTGATCTGACACGCTGGATGGCGGAGAGAGTCGCAGGTGGAAGGGTCGAACCACGCGATTCCATGCGAGCGACACGGGTCGATTCGTCTGTTGGACGAGTCTGCGGAGCACCGCAAGAATCACAAGTCGTCACATTTCATGCTGTCAGTCAACTGATGTTGCTGTGAAAAAAAAACAGTGCAGAGGTAAGGAATATGCTGCTGTTAACATCTGTTACATCCAAATTAGGAATTTGATAACCACATCTCCAACTTATGAAACAGTTAGCAATGTCACTGACTGCTCCGAGGAAATCCGACAAGTTTCATAAGTTTCTCAGATATATATTGGAACAAAATTGAAGATGATCTTGGTGGAAATCATGAAATTGCATGAGTATGCATGATATTGCTAGTTTGTACTAAAAGATGTCACATCACACACATTCATTATGGCTCAAATTAGGTTTCCCACAATCAATAATCTCGCCCTTTTCTTTTCATATTGGGCCTATGCCAAAGCATGAGAATCGGATGCAATACTGTATTTGCAAGTGGAACGTGAGTGTAACCAGCAAGTCATGAAACTCAGTTTGTTATGATAATCTCTGAATATGAATCGAGTAATGCAATAGTGAGGTCGTGATTAAAGTGTGTCGAGTACAAATGACGCACATGGTTAAATACAAGCACAACTAGTCTAGCAAGATTTTCTTGAGGAAGGCCACGAAATATACGCGAGGTGGTTCGAGGCGCCTCGGGACTCGGAAGTGTCGGACGCGACAACGCGTGTAGGCTTGGGGTCTCGAACGTAGTTCGAACCTGAATTGTCGGGTCGAGCCTGGACTTCCTAAAGTCAGGGTTGTACTCGTTATTAGCGAGACTCGATAAGGAAAAGGGTTTTTCCTTACACCTTCCCCCTTCCTGGACGAGACTACCCACATTTGGGGCAGCCCGATCGTATAAATAGGCCTGCACCAATGGGTGGTTGTCAAGGGTATCAGCTGAGACCCAGATGTCGTCGTCGCACGTACGGTCAACCCAACGAACCAGAAATTCCAAAACCCATCGACCTTGGTCTCGGCGGATTCGGTGGGAGAGGATTTGCTGTGGTTCGGTGGTTGGCTCACGGAAGGGTCTGATGGAAGGGTAGAGTCGTTGACGGTCGGGATCAGTCATGTTTGCAACGAACTGTCAAAGGAGACTGACGTTGAATGAATCGTGGATACGCCAGTTGTCCGGTAATAGTAAATTGGCGGTGACAGGTGTCACCACTCGGACAATCCGGAAGGGCCCACAAAACCTCAGGCGGAGTTTATGTGGTAAATTCAACCCCAAATTCTTGGTGTCCCGAAGGACTAGTTGCCCAGGAGACAAGGGTAAATCTGGTTGATGCGTGTCCGCGTACCGTTTGGCCGTAAGGTTGGCTTTTGAAATGGCCTTACTAGCGTGTTTCTGTGCAGTCGGTAAATCCTTGATGAACTGTTGCGATCATTGGGCAAGGCTCTCAACAAATGGTGTAGTGGGAGTCGTAGGATTTAGACAGTAATTCAGGTAGAACGGTGATTGGGCAGTTGTTGACGAAGGGGCGTTGTTATACGCGAACTCGATGAGAGGAAGGGAATCTTCCCACTGGGTCGGGTCGGTACAAGTTATCCGTATCAGCTGCTTCATGGTCTGATTTGTCCGTTCGGTCTGACCGTCGGTCTGTGGGTGGTAAGCCGTGGACACATGGAGACGTCTACCGTATTATTCTCACATTTCCATCCAGAAGTTGGACGTGAATCGGGGGTCGCGTTCGCTCACGATCGCCTTCGGGATTCCGTGCAAGCGAATGACGATTGAGATGAACACCTTAGCGGTTTGCTCGGCTGTGATCGTCGTTCGGCATGACGCGAAATGAGCTATTTTGTGTATCGGTCAACGACCACGAGTACTGCATGATTTCGGGATGCGCCGGCCGGCAGTCTTGTCATGAAGTCCATGGAAACGTGTGTCCAGGGCTTGGTGGGCGGTTATAACGGTCGCATTAATCCATCTGGCTTTTGGCGATAGGATTTCGTCAGTTGGCGGGTGGGACATGAGGCCACATATTTCCGCACGTCGTGGCTCGCATTCGGCCAGTAATAATGACGTTGAAGCATTTTCAATGATTTATCAACCATGAAATGTCATGAGCAATTAGAATCATGAACCTCTTGTATCAGAAATTCCTGTAACAGTCGGTAGGATGGAACCCAAATTTGGTCAGTACTAGCTTTTGGGTGGTAGTGGCCTCGTTGAGTCATCAGGGCTTGGTGGCCGTCACAGGTGAAGAGAGGATCTGTATTGTAGCCATGGGTAAACAGTCCAGTTAGTAGCGGATTAGCTAGGGCGATTAGTACGGCGGTTGTATGGGCAGTAGGGCGGGAAAGGGCATCGGCAATATTATTTGCCCCCTACTTTTAGGTGACGTGGTAATGGAAGTTGGGCTCGAGATATTCAAGCCATCGAATCTGTCGTGGATTGAGGGTCGGTTGGGCTCGAAGGAACTGTAGGGACTTGTGGTCTGTTCAGACTGTAACGTCGGCACGAGATAGGTAGCAGCGCCAGGTTTTGAAAGCATTGACGATGACGAGCATTTCCTTGTCGTGAACCGGGTAATTCCGTTCAGCGCATTGGAGTTTCCGCGAGTCGTAGGCGATTGGCTACAGGCCTTCGCCAAAGTCCTGTAATAGTACCGCGCGAACGGCAATGTCGCTGGCGTCCGTAACCAGTTCGTATGGGCGGTCGGGGTCGGCGATACGAAGAACGGGTGGTGTCATGAGGAAAGTTTTCAGTTGGTCAAACGCAGCTTGCTGTCTCTCCCCCACTCATAAAAAACTCCCTTCTGCAGCAAGTCGGCTAACGGGGCTGTTGACTCCACCATTTTAGAGATAAAGCGGCGCACGTGGTTGACGAACCCCATAAAACTCCGTAACTCCTTGGCATTCGTAGGCGGTTCCCAGTTGCGAATAGTGTCGATCTTTTTTGGGTCAATTTTAACGTCTTCGGTTGAGATGACGTGGCCCAAGAATTCCAGCTCCTCTTTTAAGAACTCGCACTAAGAGCCCTTGATGATGAGTCGGTGTTGATCGCAGAGGGTAAAAACTGCTTCCAAGTCCGTTAAATGTTGTTCCCGCGAGGTGCAGTACACCAGGATGTCATCCGGGTAGACGATAAAGGACTTGTCCAGTAGCGAGCGGAAGACTTCGTTCATGGTTCGTTGAAAAGTTGAGGGTGTGTTCCTCAGCCCAAACGACATCACTGTATACTCGTAACTTCCGTAATGGGTTCGAAAAGCAGTCTTTGGAATATCAGCTTCGGCGATACGAATCTGGTGGTAACCTTTTCGTATATCAATATTGGAAAAAATCCAGGCCCCGCGAAGTTGGCCGATGAGATCGTCGGCTCGTGGAATTGGGTAACGGGACTTGATGGTGATGTTGTTGAGCGCTCGATAATCGATACACATCCGTAATCCTCTGTCCTTCTTTGGGGTGAAGAGAATCAGTGCAGCGAAGGATGACGTGGATGGGCGGATTTTTTTTTTTTTTTTTTTTTTTTTCTCCAGCAGATAATCCAGTTACGTACGCTGCTCCATCAGCTCTGGTTGACTCAACCTCCATTGCTATCGGACGGTTGGTTTTGCGCCAGGTTCCAGCATAATTTTGTGGTCGTGTGGTCGTTCGGGCGGCAGGCCAAGCGGCATGTCATCAGGAAAAATCGTATCGTACTTGCGCATGATCTTTGTCAGGTCCTCAGGTACAGTAGCACACAGCTTCTCCAGGTCGGTCAGTTCAGCCACCCCCATTGATGCGATCCATTGGACGGCGTAGATGTCCACGCCACGTGCCCTTACTGGCTTGATAGTCACGTTGTTCACTAGTTTCGACTGAGGGTCGGGTGGTTTCCACTTCGACAGTCGTCGCCACTCGCCACCCTACTTCAAACGAATGTCGTCATTCCTCATATCGATGCTTGGATTGTACATGTGAAGCCAATCGTGTCCCATGAGCACATCGCAGCCATCCAATGTTATCGCCAACATCTTCATGTCGAAACTGACCTGGCTGCCGCAATCAATGCGAACGTGTTTTACCTGCTCCCGTATTACAAGTGGCATGCCGTCGACTAACCTCTTATCAATCTCGGACATACACCTCTCCATTTGCAGTTCCAATTTCTTCGCTCTTATCACATCGAACAAACTGTATGATGCTCCACCGTCCACAAATATTTTTAATCTAGTGTTGCCAACGTGCCTTTCCAACAGCACTGGGTAGTCAACTGGTTCACTCCCATTTAACCAGGCGTGGTCAATCGCATAGATCGGTGGGAATACGGGCGACGAAGCCTAATCAGTAGGGGGCCGACTACTACTGATGCTGTCCATTTCGTGACTTCCTTCCGTTGTTAGCTCCCAATTTCTGCAACTCCGGACAGTCCCGCATGATGTACCCCGGTTGGTCACATTTATAACACTTGCCATAAAATATGTTATCTGACGGTGTCGCCACGCCGATGATGGATGGGTAAATGTTCTGCCCTCGAAAACGGCTTCCCTCCCGAAAATTCATCCTCTGCCATACACTGTTCTCGTCCCACGCCTATGCGACCTGCTAAACTTCCAGGAACGTCGCCGGGCGGCGCATGCGAATTTCGCGCTGGACCTTCGGTTTCAGCCCTATAACGTATCGACTTGTCTTCTCCGTCTCGTGTAGATCGTCGATTTCATCGCAGATGGCGGTGAAAGATGACGTGTACTCCAGCACTGAACCCAATTGATGCCAGCCGTGCAGCTTCACACGAGCGTTTTCGCATGCGGATACATGCTCGAAGCGCCGGCGAAGCAGTGCACCCCATTGTTGCCATGTAGGGATCTCGGCCACTCCAAACAAGGATCCTGTAGAAGTTGAAGCCAATCAACGCTCCCTGTCCATCGCCTGTTGCCGGTCTGCTGGAGCCCCTCGTGGCGTTACATACTGTCAACACCAACTTAATGCACCGCCAGTATTGTCCGCGTATTAAAGACACCGCCAGTTTGACGCGTGTCTCATCGTTGTTGACGTCAGCGGCATTGAAGAACAGTTTCGTGGCAAACAGCCACCCACTCAGCGTGGTGTGTTTTTCCAGGGGGTTGAACGGGGGGGGCATGGCATGCTTTATATTCACAACTGCCCGTCGCTCGCTCGAACTGTTGTCACGTGTCGTTGACGTTGCCTGCGGTTGATGCGCGCTCGCACGATAATCGTCCACGGTAACAGGCGACTCCTGACGCGTCGCATCACGCGTCTGGCGAAGGCTCACATTCTTCTCTTTCAACACAACAAGCTCGAGGGCCATGGCCTCCACCTTCGCCATCATTTCGCCAACCTTCATCGTCAGTACGGATGCGCCTGCTGCCGCCTCTGACAACTCAGCTATTTGCTCGGGAGTCATATTTCTAGTAACACGGCGATGATGGTTATTGACAATGAATTACCCTAACTAGCTAACGCTACTAAATACACTATGGGCACCTGTAGTGTTAGAGACGTGGAGCGCACACGACAAAATAGGCGGAACTGAAAAAGTTCCTGCACGACCGCTGGACAACTCCTGTCTCCTAACATGCAAGGTCCCTCGAAAAACTACCTCACTACGGAAACCTAAATGGGCAGGAACATAGCTCTGATACCAGCTGTTATGATAATCTCCGGATAGGAGTCGAGTAATGCAATAGTGAGGTCGTTATTAAAGTGTGTCGAGTACAAATGAAGCAAAAGACTAAATACAAGCACAGCTAGCCTAGCAAGAGAGCCTCGAGGAAGGCCACGAAACACACGCGAGGTGGTTCGAGGCGCCTCGGGACTCAGAAGTGTCGGACGCGACGCCGAGTGTAGGCTTGGAGTCTCGAACATAGTCCGAACTTGAATTGTCGGGCCGAGCCTGGACTTCCGAAAGTCAGGGGTGTACTCGATGTTAGCGAGGCTAGATAAGGAAAAGGGATTCTCTTTACACAGTTGAGAATTGAACAATGACATGTAGCACTGCTACTGCGCCCTGACAAATACGCAGCCATTCCTGATCAGAGCGTCAGAGCGTACCTTACGATTTTCGTCCACACAACAGTTCTGGGGATCTCTTTTGTGAGACCCGAATAAAACGGGTGTATTTGAAACCCTAGTCGTCGTTATCCGGGTAAGGAGAAAAATGGCGCTTCAGTCCCGAGATTTGTCCGTGATGACAAACGCTCTAACGAAAAGTTTCTAGGTTCTTCAAAGGAAACCACGTAAGAGTACTCCTCTCCGCTTTTATGATTCTATCTCTGGAACTTAGTTCCTGGACTGATTTGCCTTGGGGAGAGGGAATGGAGGGGGGTTTGGCGGGTGGGATGGTGTGAGAAGTTCTGGTATCCGTGTTTGCCATAACTTGATCCGTACTTCATGGGTTCTGATCAAAATATACCCATGAGAATCCGGATTTATGACAATCGAACACGCCGCAATCCGATTTCGGTAGAAAAATCACCCGTTATTATGTCAAAATCCGGATAGTTACCCGTATAAAAAAGCCTTGTTCCTGATTTGGTGCTCGATTTGTGTCAAATAGGTGGGGTGTTTTGAGCCATAGGAGTAATCGAGGCGACAAATTGCGTGGCTGCCGTCAACTTTTGGCAGCACAATGACCGCTGCATCAAACGAGTGGTGTAAGTTCTTGTGCCGCGTACTCTTGTGGAACCGTAGCCGCAAATGAAGTTGCTGCACACGCTGGACCCATCAGAGACGATGCAAAGATGTGCAGTGTGGATAAGGTCCTGGTTTGTGACCGAAAAAAAGATCGGATTGCATGGGCTAGGGTTTCAGTTGTTGTGGCTTCTCGAAGGAGCAAGTTGCGTCGTGAGGAGTGGATTTCGGGCAGCTGTGACGGACACAGCGAACCTCGAGGACGAGAAATGATGTGGGCATAATTTACACCAACAGACAAATGTTGCCGTTGGCTCCGAGGCAGTCTCCGTACCTCCGTCCCCGCTTGGGCTGGGCAGCTCGGAGGCGAAACCAGCAGCCCGAAAGTGAATTTCCAGCTAACGAGGCTGGATGCTGCAGGCGTTATTGCCGCCGAAGCAACTCCGTTTGGTCAGCAGGTTTGGCATTTTGTGACAGGCTGGCAAGCTTTGGTTTGGTTGACTGGATGACGGATCTCCCGTGGCTGCCACCCTCAAGCCCTCGGGCGCAGGCGCAGGCATCTCACTCAAGACTGTTGGCAAAGCAGCCCGCCAGCAGCACTATTCCCCCCAAACCTCCCCCTCCCCCAAGCCATGGCCCCCAACCTTCCCCCCCCCTTCGCCCCCACGCCCCCCCCCCCCCCACAACCTCATCCGCGCGATTGCTGCCTGTGGAAAGTCCGTCCATGCGGTTCAAATCGGGACGAGATTGGGTGGACGTCATCGCAAGAGGCGGGGAAGGGAAGCGTCGAGGTCGCGGCGGGCAATCCGCTCACCACAAGGGATGAGGGAGAGTGGGCGCGAGGTGAGAGGCGCACGCCACTCCGTCGCTCCCCTGGCTGGCAGCTCCGGCCGGGGGGAGAAGGATTCAGTTCAGGAGGAGAAGCAGTGAGAAGGATTCAGGGGAAGGCAGCCCACAGGACTGGTCACTGGAGGCGACAGAGGAGAGGGGGAGGCCTGGAGCTGAAGCAGTGTGAGAGCGCCAAATGCAGGGGGGTTGTAAATACCAGCGTCATTATTTCCTTTCCGTTGCTTCGTCTGAGATTACCTAGGATGTCTACTGGAGCTCGTCTGTGCTGGAGGAACGCTAAACCCACCTATCTTCGGTTGTTGCGCTCTTAGATCTATTGTAGGAGATCCTTCTGTTGGAGTTAGGCCTGGTTTCCTGGTACGATTATCAGTTTCCGACTGTTCATTTTCCCTGGAATCCCTGATGCGACGGTGAAAATAGGCAGCACCTGTTGATCCTTCCTCGGACAGGTCATTTAGCTTTCGTGCGGTTTTCCCGCGAATATCTTATAATAGAAAACAAGTCTCGTCGGTAAGTTCCTTGTTCGTGCGAGCGTGGAATGGCGTCGCGGGAGAGCGACGTGATGGCGTCACTCGCGGAGGACTTCCCGTCGCTCAAGGCCAAGTGGGTGGTCATGCAGCACGCCAGGAAGCCCGGCACCATCTTCGACGACCTCGCCTTCGTGTGAGCTCCGCTCATGGCCTTGAAGCTCCGCACATGGCCTTGAAGCTTCGCTCATGGCCTTTCGAAGCTCCGCTCATGGCCTTTCGAAGCTCCGCTCATGGCCTTTCGAAGCTCCGCTCATGGCCTTTCGAAGCTCCGCTCATGGCCTTTCGAAGCTCCGCTCATGGCCTTTCGAAGCTCCGCTCATGGCCTTTCGATGCTCCGCTGGAGGCCTCGTTGATGGCTTCTATGCTCCGCTAATGGTTTCCTTAACTTTTTTCCATGGATCAGGATGCATGTGCCGTACTGCTTCGGCGTGCCGTTTCCTCATAGCCCGAAGCATCGCTCCGTGCATCTGATAATTTCCCTGTTCCCTCCAGCCCCGAGCACGACCTTCTGGATTCCTCGTGGCTCGACCCCGCGCACGACGCCCCCAACAAGGCCCCGAGCAAGCAGGACCGACCGGCCTGGCAGGTCAATCTCAGACCCCCGCCGCCCGCATCCACCGACGTCGCCCCCTCGTCTCTCCGCAATCCCCCCCCTCCCCGTGACGACAATCTCGATTGCCTCCTCGCGGCGCAGCTCTCCCCGCCCGACATGGCAGCGCCGGGGAACGCGGGGGGAAGCGCGGCGGGTCTTCGCGAGGACGAGATGGAGGCTTGGTTCCAGTACCCGCTGGGCGAGCCCGTGGAGGGTTTCGACCGGTTGAGAGCGGTAGAGGGGCTTAAGGTCGCGGATGGCGGGTTAAGGCCGGAAGGATGGCGCGGAGATGAAATCTCCGCCGTCGATCTTGCGAGGATGAAGGGGGACGGGGGGTTGTTGTGTTCCGCTGCGCAAGGTAGCCACGCAAACCTTGCGGAGTTTGCCGCGCCTCTTTCGCATGTCGGAGCTGGCGCGGACGCGGGCGCGCGGGCTGCGGGGCCTTGCGGAAGCTTACAGGCGCAGCAGCGCGCCGGGCCGGTTGGTGGTCTTGCGACTGAGGTGGGAGGCGGAGGCGCGGGGAAGATGGGCGGAGTGAACAGCATGGTCGCGGCGACGCTGCTGGCGCAGAAGCGCGCCCTTGGCGGACTTGGCGGAGCGGATGCCAGCGGCGGTGGCGCAGGGGGGAGGGGCGAGAGCGAGGCGCAGATGTTTAACCAGCTGCGGATGCAGCAACTGCAGCAGCTGCAGCAGCAGCACCTGATGCAGCTGAGAGCGAGTCGGCAGCAGCAGCTGCAGGGACTGCAGGAGCAGGAGAAGGAGGAGGAGGATGTGTTGCAGCAGCAGCAGTTGCTGCTGCAAGAGCAGCAGCGACTGCGACAGCAGCAGCAGCAGATGAAGCTGAGGCACATGTGGCAGCAGCAACTGCAGCAGCAGCAGCAGCAAGGGGACGAGCATGCAGTGTTAGCGCAAGCGGCCCAGGGGGATATGCAGAAGAGCCAGCAACAGCAGGCACAGCAGAAGCAGCAAGTGCCGCAGCAGCCACAACCGCAGCAGCAGCAGCAGCCGGCTCTGGACGTTCGTCCGCAGGCGTCGCAGCAGGTCTCGCGATTTCCCATCCCCGCCAGTGGCACCTCCGCTCGGCTCAACTTCTCTCACTTTTCCCGCCCCGCCGCACTCTACGGCCGCGCCAACGCCAAGCCCATAGGCGCAGCCTCCCCCACCGCGCCCGCCGTCTCCGCTGCCCCCTCCGGCGCCATGGGCGCGTCGTCGAGTGCGGCGCCTCATCCCAGCGGCAGCGCCGGCATCGCGGGTGTGAGCGCGCGCCTCACGAATAAAGCACTCGCGGCTCTTAAAAATGGCAAGCTCGCGTCGCGCTCCTCCGCGTCGTCCGCGGCCGACTCCAACACGCACGTCGTCGCGCCGCCCAGCGTGCCGCCGTCACCGCACGAGGGGACCGATGCAGCGGCCGGCACGGCGGCAACTGCGGCGGCGGGCACGGCGTCAGGAGCGGCGCGCTCGTCGGCACCGGGTGCGGCCGCCGGTGCCGCCGCGGCGTGCCGGCCGCTGCCGTACGCCCCTCTGAACGTGTCGCGTCAGCAGCAGCAAGATCAGCCGCAGGCGCCGCAACAGCCGGCGGGACCTGCGGCGGAGCGGTCGCCTGACGCTGGGCACACGTCGACGGTGACGAGCAACGCGCCCGCGGGCTGCGGCGCACATGGCGCGCAGAAGGCGGAAAGAGCCGCCACGGACAGCTCTGGAATGGTGAGGCGCGCGGAGGAGGGCAGCGGAGGGGGGAGCGGGGGAGGCAGCCCGGGGGGAGGGAGCGCGGGCGAGGGCACGGAGCGGACGGAGAGAACAGGTCAGGCGGAGCGGCCTGCGCACACTGCTAGCATGGGCGGAACGAAGGACTCGTGGCTGCCCGGAGGGAGCCGCGGAGGGGCGCGGGGAGGGCGGAAGCGGGGGAGAGGAGAGGCGGACTACGCACGGACTGAGGATTTCCCTGAGGAAAGCCTGGATACGCGCAGAACGGGCGCGACTGGCGCAACGGGCGCGACGAGCGGGGCGGGGCGGAGAAGCGGAGCGGAAGGCAGCGCGGCGAAACGAGCGCGAGCCGCTGAAGTGCACAACATGTCGGAACGAGTGAGTGGGGGGGTGCTGAGGGGGCGCGGGAGAATGGGGGCCGTTGCGGGGAGAGGGCGGGAGGGAGGGGTGAGGTTGTGGGAGAGAGAATGCGTGGAAGGGGACGACCTGGTTGGCTTGCCTAGGCGGCATGGCATGCTCCCCCATCGTGCGTCGTTGTAACCCCGTTCTCCCATGTTCTTGCCAAGGTGATTTTTTAGGTGACTTTTGAGTCGACTCAAAAGTCACTTCGTGCCCAGCCGCCCTTTCCCCGCCTGACCTGTTCCCCTCGTCTCAACTGTGCTCCCGTGCCTTCTCTCCACCCCCCTGTCCGTGTGTTGTGTTGCGCGCCCGTGGGTCCACCAGAGGCGGCGGGACCGCATCAACGAGCGCATGAAGGCGCTGCAGGAGCTCATCCCCAACTCCAATAAGGTCAACCTCCCCCTCTCCTCGCCTTGCCCTCGCCCTCCTCGCTGCCTTCCCGCGTGCTCGCCCTCATCCTCTTTCTCTCAGTGCCCCTCTCTCGCTCTCTCGAGGTCTCCCTCTCCGCATCTATCTACCTCCTTCCCTCCTTTGGCCACCCTCTCCCGTCTCCCGTCTCCCTCCCACCTCCCACTCCCTCACCTACCTTCCCCACCCATCCCCGCGCTGCTCTTTCTTGTGACCTCATCCGTCGCACTGCCACGACACTTTGCCATTTTCCCTTTCCCCTGTACTCTCAAGCTGCCGTGGCGCACCTGTGCGGTATCTCACTGCCATTCCTCGTCTTCCCTTTCCTTCCCTCGCCTTCCTTCCGTCCCTTGATGCAGACGGACAAGGCGTCGATGCTGGACGAGGCCATCGAGTACCTGCGCATGCTGCAGCTGCAGCTGCACGTCATGTCCATGCGCACCGGCATCGCGCTCCCCCCCGCCCTCGCGCTCCCCCATTCCGCGCCCGCCCTCTCCGCCCTCCCTGCTGCTGCGGCGGCTGCTTCTGCCGGCCAGTCTCCCGCTCCTGGTGCTGCTTTGGGGGGGTTTGCGCTCGGGGGAATGGGGGGGATGGGGGGCATGGACGTGGGCATGGATATGGGCATGGGGATGGCGGGCTTGGGGGGGATGGGCGCAATGGGCGGAATGGGGGCAATGGGGGGAATGGGGGCACTTGGGCTGGGTATGGGGGGGCTGGCGTTGGGAGGCATGGGGGGCATGGGAGGCATGGGAGGTTTGGGTTTGGGCATGGGTACAGGCATGGGCATGGGTATGGGTCTGTCGGATCTTTCCTCCATACCAGCGCAGCAGAGGCTGATGATGGAAATGGCGGCGGCAGGGGAGATGGGTGCTGGGGGGGTGGCAGGGAGAGGAGCCGACGCAGCAGCAGCTGCTGCAGCCAGTGGGGCAGCGGCAGAGCAGAGCCACTTGCAGCAGCAGCAGATGCTGCAGATGCTGCAGCAGCAGCAGCAGCGGCAGCAGCGGCAGGGCGAGGCCATGGAGGGTGCGTCCATGTCGTTTTTGCCAGGCAGCCGCGAGGCACAGCTGATGGCGCGGCTGCAGGCGCAGCAGGAGAGGGAGCAGGCGCTGGCGAGGGAGGAGGCGAGGGAGGAGCGGGCGCAGGCACAGGCACAGGCACAGGCACAGGCGCAGCAGGCACGGCATGATCGCGAGCAGTTGCAGGCTCAGGTGCAGCAGGAGAGGGAGCGGCAGGTGGTGGAAGCTGGCATGAGGGGTGCGGAGGAGGCGGCTCAGAACTGCAGGGAGGGGCGGAGTGGTGGCATGGGGGGGGTGGCAGCAGGCATGGGAGGGGGAGGGGAAGGGGAGGGGCAGCGGCAGCTGAAGCCGTTGTGTGTGGACCCCATGGACGCGTATCTGGCGCGCCACCAACACATGCAATCGCAGCAGCAGCAGGTCAGCACCACCCGTCACTGGCTCTCGCATGCTCTCTCCTCTCTCCCCTTTCTCCACCTCCCCTTCTGCTTTGCCCTACCCCACGCCACGATGCCTCCCCCCATCCCCTGTCCACACTCTTTTGTCCCCGGGCCTAAATCCCATTCCCCATGCCCCTGTTGCTGCACCCCTGTCGTGTTCCCTCCCTCCATCTCCTGCTGTGTGCCTAGAGCACCACGTCAATAGGCTTGCTCTTCCCTCTCTGCCTCTCCATGCATGCAGGCTCTCAACCTGGAGATGTACCACGCCTTCCTACAACAGCAGCAGCAGCAACAGCAGCAATAGCAATAATTGCAGGCGTAAGAATAGTAGCAGCCGCAACAAGCGCCGCAATACGCTGCCGCTGTTGCCCTGCCGAATGTACGAGCAGTCTGAGTTACTAACACACAAATCAGCCCACAGATATTCGAAAGCAATGCTTTGTGTATAAAAAGCCCATTCTTAGGCATATATACCATATGCTTCTCTTTTTTTTTTTCCGATCATCAGATGTAAATTTGACATTTTATACTCTATTGTTGATAATCCCAACCAGCAAATACCTGGACAAAGGGGGGGATGTACGAGTCTAGGAAAACCCCATCTTTTGGGTGTACTTCCGAATGAGTGGAGCCCCGTGTCCCTGATTTGCCGGGAGCGTCGCAGGGGTTGCGCCTTTTCCCCAAGGGGAGAGCGGAGCGGAGGCCTCTGCGCGGAGAGATCAAGGTGTGTGGAACGACTGTCGCCGTCAGCGCAGCAGGGAAACTCGCGCGGAACGTTACTTGGATGGCGGGGGCGGGGGGGAGGAGGCGCTGGAATTGCCGTGCGACCCTCGGCGAAAACTCAAGTTTTTCGCGCAGAGGAGTTTTTTTTGTCGGCGATTTGACGTGACCCGCTAAAGCAGCACCCCCTTCCGTTCCGACGCAGTCTGCCAGTCAGCCAGTCCGTTAGTTGGTTCGCCCACCTAAGCTTAGGGGGCTGCTTTCTGCAACGAGGTGCATCTCTACATGTGCCGCGTGCGCTCGCAACTTTCATTTCGCCCACCCCTCAACCGCAGCAGGCACGCCTTGCACGCGATAATATATTTCACCCAGCAGCCTCCGCACGCACTCCGCGCTTCACTAGCTCGAGCCGTCTGTGCCTCTAGCTGCTGGTTCACTTCCGTAATCTTCGCCGCGAACCTGGAAAATAAGCCACACGAGGAACCGAGTTCCGTGTCTGCGTGAACTTTCTATCCGAGTTCCCTCGTTCATCGTCACAGCCGCGCGGACTTGCGCCACCTGCGCGCCCCGTCCGCGCGCCTATGGAGATACAGCTGGCGGCGGCAGCCGTCCGCGCGCTCGAGGCGGCGCTGAAGCGGAAGCTCGAGGGGGAAGTGGTCGGCGACTTTAACGTCAACGCTTCGGCGGAAGCTTCCGCGCTCCTGAAGCGCGCGCGCGGCAACCCCGAGGGAGGCGCGGCCACGCGGAGCGGCAGGCCCGAGGCTGGCGTGGCGGGGCGCAGCCATGGTTCCGCCGATCGCGGGGATGCTAATATCGGGGATGGTCATCGCGCGGAAAGCTCCAGAAGACCAGATGCCGGCCGGCCAGCCGCGCGAGGCGGCGCTGATGACGTCATACCAACGCGATCTGAGCTGGAGGCGATTTGGCAGTTAGTGCACTCGGGGTACTTCGCGGGCGGCGGGGAGGGGGAGCTGCGCGAGGGGCAGGGCGCGCACGAAGCGGCGGATTTAGCGGGTGCTGCGGGCGATAGAGGAGAAGGGTCGTTGCCACGTGGCGTGGGAACGGCTGAGGTGGCAGCGCGAGAGGGAAGGGCGATTCGGAAGGCGTGGGAGGAGTCTCTTTCCGCGCAAGGCGGGGGTGCGGGCGCGGCGGACAGAGGCGGGGGGGATCGGGGCGGAAGGGCGGATGAGTTTACGGGCGGCGGGGGGCAGCAGTCGTCTAAGAAGGGGCAGAACCTTGGGCCGCAGGCCATGGCGGCTCGGGTGGGTGCCTGGGGGGAGTTTTGGGGGAGGAGGAAGAGGGGGTTGGGGGGTGGGGAGGCGCTGGGGAGGTTGACGGGTTATGGGTGGGTTGGGGGATGTGGTTGACAGGTGATGGGTGTGGTTGTGGGCTGGCGCGTATAGGGACAGCTTGACCTACCAGAGTGGGGTTGATGTCTCGCGTCGCTCACGGTGTGGACCTACCACAGTTGGCGCCCTCCTCTCCTCATGCGCGCATGGGGGGGCTGCAGGGGCTGCTGCCTGCTGGGTTCCCTGCCTCGCATGCCCCCCGCCTCTCGCCCCATCCTCTTCCCCTTCACACTGATGCCTCTTCTCCGTTCAAACCGTCCCCGCCCCTTCCTCCCCCCCTTCCCCCCTCCCCACCCTCTCCACCCTCCCAAGATGCGGCGGGAGCGAGTGAATGCGCGCATGCTGGTGCAGCAGGGGCTGGTGCCGGGGGCTTTGCCTCTCCTGCCCCTTATCTCTTGCCCTCCCTCTTTCCCGTTCCACACGGCTGTCTATTCTCCGTCCAACCCGCCCACCCCACCCTCCAGATGCGGCGGGAGCGAGTGAATGCGCGCATGCGGGTGCTGCAGGGGCTGGTGCCGGGGGCGGCCACGATGACCACAGAGAGCTTCCTGCTAGAGGCCGTGCACTACGTGCGCTTCCTGCTGCAGCAGGTCATGGTACGCCTTTCTCCCACCTCCCACCTCCCACCTCCCACCTCCCACCTCCCACCTCCCACCTCCCCCCTGCTATTGAGTCGACTCAAAGCTGGTGCTGGGTGCACCAATGATGACCACAGAGAGCTTCCTGCTGCAGCAAGTCATGGTACATCCCCTCCTTCCCCCCTCCCATATCATCTCCCTCCTGATGCCTGCGCTAGCTAGCCCCCTCAATCCGTCGCCTCCGTTTTCTCTCAATCCGTTCTCACCTTGCTGTGAGTCCCGTTCTCTCAATCCGTTCTCCCTCCCATATCATCTCCCTCCCTCGCTCTGAGTCCCGTTCTTCCCCTTCCTCCCTCCCTCCGCTGCGAGCTCGCCTTTCCACCTCTCCTCTCCCTCTCTCTTCAACGCCGTGCTTTGGCAACTACGGCCTGTACTGTATCGTCAACTACGGTTTGTACTGTAGCGGCAACTACGGCCTGTAATGTAGTGTCGAATTGCAGCCTTGTCCCCCTGCATGTCGCATCGCAGCCCCCCATCTTTGACGACCCAACACGTTTCGCATTCTCACGCGCGGCCGCTCCCCCTCTGCCGCCCTTCTCACTCCCCTCTCCTCACTCCCCAAATCCTCCTGCCTCTCTCCTCACTCCCTATTGCAGGAGCTGTCAGAGCTCTACACCCCTCAGCACCGCAGTAGGGAGGAGGGGGAGGGGGACAGTGGGGAGGGGCAGAGCCGGGCAGGGGAGGGCAGAGCCGGGGAGGGAGCTGGGTGCAGCACGGAGGGAGGGGGTGGGGGGAAGGGTGACGTGGACAGTGAGTTGAGGCGGGAAGGGCTGCGATTGGTACGAGTGGATCGGCTGCTGCCGATAGTGGGGGTGGGGGGGCTGCTGGATTGCATTCTGGTGAAGCAGCAGCAGAGGGAGGAACAGCGGCAGGAGGAGGAGGGGGGGGATGAGGAGGGGATGGCGGGGGGAGGGATGGGGGGAGGGGAGGAGGGGGAGGAGGCGCAGGAGGGGGACATGTTGAGGGAGGGCTCCAATTCGCCCTTGTCCGAGGGGTGATGGGCGGATATGTGCCGCCCCGTGCCGTTTGGTGATGAGATTCGTGGTCTAACAAGTGAATAAATGTGGCTGGAGGGAGGTTTGCCAAGCCAAATGGCTTCATCAGTTGGGGTGTGGGGGGATTGGATTATGGAGCGTTATGAGGTTGGGGGAGGGGGTGGGGTCGTGGGAGGGTGGGGGGCGCTTGTTGTGTGACTAGGGTACTTCACCATGTGCCCTACCCACGCGACTCCCTTGGAGTCCTCATGTGGGCGCAAACACCAGAATCCACTCTTTGAGGTCGGATTGCTTGAGCCCTCTTGCGAATTTGCTCAATATATGGTGTATTTTATTTATGTATGAATGCTCCACACGTAACTGGTGTCGAAGCTGCGCTTGTATCGGGATTCGGGAATTTCTAGAAGGATCCGATCGGATCTCAACCAAGTCCCACCGCCAGGGCCCCCTGCCAACGCCTCCCCTCCTCCTGCTGCTGCGTCTCCCCTCTCGACGCGATTGGCTCATTCGAATCCATCGAGATTCGAGACTCACTCGCATTCCTGGGCTGACAGAGAGCAGACGTCTCCTGGGGAGGTTCACTTGAAACTCGCAACTCACTCGCCTCATTCTACTCGAAGCGGCGACGCGTTGATCCTCGTGCCAAGCGTTCGTAGGGCCTGCGACGACTCCACGGATTCCTGCCGCCATTCCCTTCACTGCTGCTACTCCCTTGGCTAGTGCCCACTCCTCCATGGCTGCCGTTTCCGCATCCCTCGCTTCCCGCGCCCTGCCTTCGCGGTGCAACCTCAAGCAGCGAAGCTCGGCGCGCTCTGCCGAAGCGAACTCGCTGCTCCACGTGTCGCCCATCAACAGGCTCAGGTGCAGATGGCTAGATTAGGGACGAGCAAGCGAGTCGCTGCTTGCCTGTTTGCTTTTTTCTCAACAGCAACCGCGTGGTTTACTCTCACTAGCAAGCGGGTCTCGCCACTATTGCTGACGTGGAGGATAGCCGCAACAGCGATTTCGTGCATAGTTTCCAATCATTTCTTCGTTTTAAGCATCACCCCGCTTCAAGCACCACTTGCCTCGCCTCTCTGCGACCCGTTCCGCGCATCCACTCTATCGTCGTCGTCGCAGGTTGTCGCATACCATCAGCCGGTCGCAGAGCCACTCTCGTCGCACATGTAAGTTGATGTGTCGCATGGCAATGTGTCGCATGGCAATGCGTCGCATGACAATGCGTCGCTTTGTTATGCGTCGCAGTGCCTCTGTTGTCCTGGGCATTCCTCCTCCGGTGTTGTCCTCTCAGTGCCTTCCATGCCTCCACATGCCACACCACTGCCCATGCCTCCACATGCCACACCACTGCCCATGCCTCCACATGCCACACCACTGCCCATGCCTCCACATGCCACACCACTGCCCATGCCTCCACATGCCACACCACTGCCCATGCCTCCACATGCCACACCACTGCCCATGCCGCACACCACTGCCCATGGCGCACACCACTGCCCATGCCGCACACCACTGCCCATGCCTCACACCACTGCCCATGCCGCACACCACTGCCCATGCTGCACACCACTGCCCATGCCTCACACCACTGCCCATGCCACACACCACTGCCCATGCCTCACACCACTGCCCATGCCTCACACCACTGCCCATGCCTCACACCACTGCCCATGCCGCACACCACTGCCCATGCCGCACACCACTGCCCATGCCGCACACCACTGCCCATGCCTCACACCACTGCCCATGCCTCACACCACTGCCCATGCCTCACACCACTGCCCATGCCTCACACCACTGCCCATGCCTCACACCACTGCCCATGCCTCACACCACTGCCCATGCCTCACACCACTGCCCATGCCTCACACCACTGCCCATGGCGCACACCACTGCCCATGCCGCACACCACTGCCCATGCCTCACACCACTGCCCATGCCGCACACCACTGCCCATGCTGCACACCACTGCCCATGCCTCACACCACTGCCCATGCCGCACACCACTGCCCATGCCTCACACCACTGCCCATGCCTCACACCACTGCCCATGCCTCACACCACTGCCCATGCCTCACACCACTGCCCATGCCGCACACCACTGCCCATGCCGCACACCACTGCCCATGCCGCACACCACTGCCCATGCCTCACACCACTGCCCATGCCTCACACCACTGCCCATGCCTCACACCACTGCCCATGGCGCACACCACTGCCCATGCCTCACACCACTGCCCATGCCTCACACCACTGCCCATGCCGCACACCACTGCCCATGCCGCACACCACTGCCCATGCCTCACACCACTGCCCATGCCGCACACCACTGCCCATGCCTCACACCACTGCCCATGCCGCACACCACTGCCCATGCCTCACACCACTGCCCATGCCTCACACCACTGCCCATGCCTCACACCACTGCCCATGCCTCACACCACTGCCCATGCCTCACACCACTGCCCATGCCTCACACCACTGCCCATGCCTCACACCACTGCCCATGGCGCACAGCACTGCCATGATTGTGCATGAATCCCATCAGTGTGCTGCGCGCACACCATCCTTTGCCCTTCTCCATTCCATCTCCTCTTGTCATCCCCCCTCCACCACCCTCCATTCCCCCACCACCCTCCATGCCCCCAGCATTCTCCATGCCCTTAACATGCTTCATCCTCCCATGGTGCCTTCCCGCCTCCCTCCCCTCTCGCCCTCATCTTGCTTCCCCCGTGCATTCTTCTGCACTCTTCTCAGCCCGTACTGTGAGGGCGTCAGGTGAATCTTCAGATAAGCCGGCATCTGACTCTCCTGCTGCAGCTGCTCCTTCATCTGTGGACAAACCCTCACCTCAGGTCACCTCATCGTCATCATCGGCAGAGTCTGCATCCGGAGTTCCCGTGCTAACCATCGTTGCGGGAGTCTTTGTGTTTGCCGTGGTGCTCTTTGCCCTCTTCTCCCTTGCAAGTGCCATTATTGGCCTGTTCATGCGCTGAAATGATTCGTTGTAAGCTTCGTGCATAGTATTTCGAAGTTGCGTTTTGTATTTATGCATTTAAAGTTTAGGTAATTCGGTGTATAGTGATTAGTTCAGCCCAAATTGACTGTACACTCGCAAGTATGACAGCGAAGCTTCTAGCTTGTACCGAAACTCGTCACCCTCACGTCTTTCCGCGGATTCCAGCTTCGCGAATTCGTATGCCACGCCGCCGATCATGGCGAAGGACGACACAAAGCGGAGAAAGCGGGGCGACGAGGACGGCGAGAGCGACGGAGAGAGGGACGGGAAGAGGAGGCGAGGCGATGGGGGAGGGAGGGAGCGACGGGAGAAGGAGCGAAGAGGAGGGCGACGGGAGAAAGGCGAGAGACGACGGAAACGACATAAGAAGCGACGGTCTCTAAGCGACGCAGATTCCTCGAGCCCTGATTGGTCGGGCTCCAGCAGGAATAGCAGCGGTAGCGAGAGGGATGGCAGCAGCGATGCGGATTCTGGTTCGTCGTCAGATGACCATAGTAAGAGCCGTGAGAGGCGGCGGGAGAAGCGGGAGAAGCGCGAGAAGCGGGGGAGGGAGAAGGAGAAGCGGAGAGGGAAGGAGAGGCGGAAAGAAAAGGAGCGGGAAGCGGAAGGTGGTTCGGCAGAGGAGCTTCTGGAGCGCGATTTGCGGCGGATGATGCGGGAGTTCCCCCTGGACGTGTCGCACGACCTCGTCCGCCTCCTAGAGCGCGTCGACGGCGGCGACGCGGTGGACGTGGGCGGCATTCCGGACCGCGCGCTCAAGAAGCTTCTCGGAAGCATCTTCGGCGCGCTGGGGATAGATTCAGAGGGCAAGAGCAGCAAGACGAGGCACCTGTACCAGCTGGCCAGCGCTGCGCCTCGCTGCCTGCCACGTGTCGTGCCGCTAGTGGCCAAGCTGCTGCAGAACCTGCCAGATCCCGATGCTGCTGCTGCTGGTGGTGATGGTGGTGGGGGGGGAGAGGGGAGAGGCGAAGAGGAAGCGGATGCAGAAGGGGTGGCGATGGCGGGCGCGAGGGGTGCAGAGAGCGACGCATTGGACGGACAGCAGGGAGGGGGGGAGGGTGGGAGGGGGGAGGCAGCAGCGGTGATAGGGCCTGCAGTGAGGGGAGGGGGAGAGGAGGGGGGTGGGGGGGTGGAGGCAGGACGAGGAGAGGAGTGGAGCGGGGACATGGCAGAAGCTGCGAGGAAGAAGCGGTGAGGCGCCTGGGGGGACGAGAGAGGCGTTTGGGGGGAAGAAAGGGGGGGGGACGTGCTTTTCCTGCTCCTTGCCCGTCAACCCTAAAGGGAGCAGCACACACTCCCACCCCCCCCGCCTCCTCCCCCTCGCCACCTGCCCCGCCTCACTCCCTCTCTTTCCCCTTTCTGCCAATCCCTCGCAGCCTGCCTTCTCGCCTCCCCTTACCCCCCCTTTTTTTCCCTCCTCTCTTTACTCTCCCTCCTGCGCGCCCCCCCTCCTCCCTCCTCGTGTCTCCCATCCCCGCCACGCCAACAGCAGCGCACGTGCAGCAACGCAAGCCATACGAGCTCCCCACCCTCCCTGCCCTCCCTTCCTCTCCTCGCCAATCTTTCCTCCCCCCCTCTCCCCCGTCCCCGCCCCAACTCTCGGGCCGGCAGGTGCATGGGTCCAGCCATGCCCACAGCAGCGCAGATGCAGGCAGCAGCCGCGCTCACGCGCGCCGTGGAGGATATGGAGTGAGTGGGGCGTGGGGGTAGGGGGGAGGGGGGAGGGGGGAGGGGGTGGCTCAAGGAGTATGGGGTTGGGGGGGGGGTGGGTTTCGTGAGGTGAGTGCAGCAGCAGCCGAGCCGAGCTCACACGGGCAGTAGAGGAGATGGGGTGAGTGGGGGGCGGGGGTGTGGGGGGCTGCAAGCGTTGGAAAGATTGGCCGTATAGCGAGGGGGGGATAAGGGGATGATAGGGAGAGGGAGAGAGCAGCATGGGTTTAACTGCTGCACCTGCACGAGAAGAGGGGGAGAGGCGGAGCATGGGTTCCGCCCTGGAAGTGGGGATGGGGGGAGGTTGGGGGGGGGGGGGGAGGGAAGATGGGATGAGGTGGACGGTGAGAGGGGAGGGGGATGGAAGCAGGAGTGCAGCATCGGCAACAATTCTCGGAATGGCAAGGCATGACTCCTGCTTTCTCGTCCCCATGGTCCTCCTTCCCCATCCCGCCATCTCTCTCGCATACTAATTCCACCCTCACTTGCACCTTTGTGCTTCCCCTGCCTCCCATGGGTACGTTACCAGCCTTCCCCCCTCTCACTGCCTTCCCCCCTCTCACTGCCTTCCCCATGTTCCCATCACCACCACCCATCATCCCCCCATCATCCCCCCATCGTCCCCCCATCATCCCCCATCACCCCCCCAACACCCCCTGATCACCCCCCCTCATCATCCCTCCATCACCCGCCCATCAACCCCCATGGAGCAGAGAGGCGGAGCAAGCGCTGGAAGACAACCCCTTCGTGGGCCCCATGTCGCCCGCAGCGGTAGCTGAACCGGCCAATGCGGCCATGGCAGCTGGCGCCGCTTTCACCTCCTAAACCCAGCCACCATTGTCCTCCCTCCCTCGACCCCCCGTGACCACATGCAGAGAGGCGGAGCAAGCGCTGGAAGACAGCCCCTTCGTGGGCCCCATGCCGCCCGCTGTCATAGCAGAGGCGGCCAATGCGACGCAGGCAGAGAAATACGAGGAGGTGAGGGTGTGGGGGGAGGTGAGGAATTCGAGGAGGTGAGGTTGGGAGGAGGTGGGGGGAATGACCAGATGAGGTTGGGTGGGAGGGAGGAGGTGACGGGAGTGGTGAGAGAAGATGGGCTGGCGTTCTTTATGCTGAGCTAGCGCCTCATGCTTGCTCGCATGGCACGCAATGCTTGATTTCTCCCAACAGCCTTGCTTGCACGCGTGATCTCTTGCACTTCGCACCGTGCTCGCTTTTTTTTCATCCCATTTCACGTGCGTCCACGTTCCTCTCTGGGTGGGGTGCATTCTGGACTCTAAACCCTGAGCCGCAGTCAGCCGTCTTGCCGGTTTGCACTGAGCGCCATGCCTCGTCTCACGCCTGCTCCTTGCTTCTCTGCACTCTCCACGCTCCCTTGCCAGGTGGGGCGTGGGGCCTGATCCATACTGAATCCGGAGCTCAGTGTGCATGCCATCGTGTCCTTCTCCCTCCCGTCTCCCATCTCATCGCTGCCTGCCCGCGTGCCCCCTGCCGCCCCTCCCAGGTGGAGCGCATACTGGACCCGGAGCTCAATGCGTATGCCATCGTGGGAGTGACGGCTGCTGCTGGCGATGGCGAGATCAAGAAGCGGTGAGATGAGGGGGGAGGGGAGATGGGGAGAATGCAGTTGACTGCTGCTGCTGCTGCTGATGATGATGATGACGACGACGACGACGACGACGACGAGGATGATGATGATGATGATGATGATGAGATGATGATGGCGACATGACGAGCCAGTGCGGTGGGGTGGGGAGGGAGAAGAAGAGTAGAGGAGGAGAGAAGGGGCTGCAGCTGAAGTGCTGCGTCCTTGCCAACACCCTTTCCCCTCCCTCCCTCCCGCCTCCTCTCCCACCCCGCCCCCCCTCTCCCAACCTCTTTCTTACCAGCAAGCACCACGCATTCTCTCCATGGCACCCCTCTCCTGGATGCTGACAATTGCAGCCACCCACCTTTTGCGTATGAAGCCGGTCCCTCTGCGCCGGAGCACGCGCATCCGTCTCCTTCCCGAAACCCCCGTCTCCCCAACTCGCCCCTTCACCTTTCCTCTTCTCCTCCCCCTCCCTGCCCAACCCCCACCCCCCTCCCCACCTCAGCTACTGGAAGGCGCCACTGCTGGTGCATCCCAACAAGTGCAGCCACCCTTGCACTCCCTACTGCGCTCTACCTCCCTCCCCAACACCCCCTCCCCCTCTCCTCCCTTTCTCCCCCCTCTCCTCCTCTCCCCCCTCTCCTCCCCTTCTCCCCCCTCTCCTCCCCTTCTCCCCCCTCTCCTCCCCTTCTCCCCCCTCTCCTCCCCTTGTCCCCGCAGCTACTGGAAGGCGTCCCTGCTGGTGCATCCCGACAAGTGCAGCCATCCGCGCGCGCAGGAGGCGTTTCTGCGGCTCAACGACGCGGTCAACCGCCTCAAGGACCCCACCAAGGTGTGCTGTGCTGTGCTGTGCTGTGCTGTGCTGTGCGGTGCTGTGCTGTGCTGTGCGGTGCGGTGCTGTGCTGTGACTCGCATCGTGTGAGCATGTTGGCGGGTTCAGGACGCAAGTGCCGCCAAACAGGGGCACAGGAGGCGTTTTTGCGGCTCAGCAATGCTGTGAACCAACTCAAGGACCCCAGCAAGGTGCGACAGGCTTAAAGCCCGAGCAAGGTGGCCTGTGAGGCCTAGGCTGGACGCGTCGCATCCAGCATTTTCAGGCTACCGTGTGTCCGCAATGCGCCACATGCGTAAGAATATGTGAACGTGTGCATCTCTGTGTGCCTGCATGCATGTGTGTATGTGTGCCTGCGTGCATGTGCGTATGTGTGCCTGCATGCATGTGCTTATGTGTGCCTGCATGCATGTGCGTGTGTGTGCCTGCATGCATGTGCGTATGTGTGCCTGCATGCATGTGCATATGTGTGCCTGCGTGCATGTGCGTATGTGTGCCTGCGTGCATGTGCGTATGTGTGCCTGCTTGCATGTGCGTATGTGTGCCTGCTTGCATGTGTGTATGTGTGCCTGCATGCATGTGTGTATGTGTGTGCCTGCATGCATGTGTGTATGCGTGTGCCTGCATGCATGTGTGTATGCGTGCCTGCTTGCATGTGTGCATCTCTGTGGGTCTGCATGCATGTGTGCATCTCTTTGTGACTGCACGCATGCATTTGCATGTGCATGTGTATACACATGCTGACATACATGCATGCCATTGCGTGCAGAGGTCGCTGGTGGATGCGGAGATTGCAGCAAGGGAAGAGAGGAGAGCCATGGAGGTGAGATATGGGAGGAGAGCCGTGGAGGGGAAGAGAGGAGAGCCATATGGGAGGGATGTGATGTGTGTTTCAGGGTGGTGGAGAGAGGAGAGCCATATGGGAGGGATGTGATGTGTGTTTCAGGGTGGTGGAGAGAGGAGAGCCAAATGGGAGGGATGTGATGTGTGTTTCAGGGTGGTGGAGAGAGGAGAGCCATATGGGAGGGATGTGATGTGTGTTTCAGGGTGGTGGAGAGAGGAGAGCCAAATGGGAGGGATGTGATGTGTGTTTCAGGGTGGTGGAGAGAGGAGAGCCATATGGGAGGGATGTGATGTGTGTTTCAGGGTGGTGGAGAGAGGAGAGCCATATGGGAGGGATGTGATGTGTGTTTCAGGGTGGTGGAGAGAGGAGAGCCATATGGGAGGGATGTGATGTGTGTTTCAGGGTGGTGGAGAGAGGAGAGCCATATGGGAGGGATGTGATGTGTGTTTCAGGGTGGTGGAGAGAGGAGAGCCAAATGGGAGGGATGTGATGTGTGTTTCAGGGTGGTGGAGAGAGGAGAGCCATATGGGAGGGATGTGATGTGTGTTTCAGGGTGGTGGAGAGAGGAGCGGGGAGCATGAGTGGGGGAGGGAATGATGGAGAAGAGTCTATTTATGAGGCGCCTCAAAAAAGGGTGAGCAGTTATTCCATCCTACCCTCTTTGCTTTGTCGCTTCCTTTATCTCCATCCTCCTGCGTACAGCTCTTCACTTTCCAGTTTCTGGGTTCACTTTTGAGTCAACTCAAAAGTCATCACGTTCCTCAATTGGGCCCCAGTTGGCCCTCACATTCCTCAATTGGCCCTTTCCTCTTTCCTCCCTCTGTCTGCTCCACCACACATTCTCTGCCCTCCCCCGCTCCTACCCCCGCCCACCCAGTCCGAGCTGAAGGCACTGAGAGAGGCCGCAGAGTGGCGCAAGCTCAGAGGTGGGTGGACGGGGGAAAGAGAAAGGGGGGGGGGGGGGGGGGGGGGGGGGGGCGGGGGGGCGGGGGGTGAGGAACGAGGAGGGGGGGTGTGGGACGGAACAGGGTGAGTTTGTGCAGAGGGTGATTGGGGGAAGTGGGGGGAGGCAGTTTTGTTTAGAAGGGAGTGTGGGTGGGGCGGGGGCAGCAGAGAGTTGTCGTTGCGTGCAAGCAAGGATGCGACCTGCTGTGTGGTGAGAGCAGCACGGCTGTGGCATCGAGGTGGCCTGGGGTGTGACGTCCCCACCCCACACGAAGCACTGCGCTCGAGCCCACACGAAGCACTGCGCTCGAGCCCACACGAAGCACTGCGCTCGAGCCCACACGAAGCACTGCGCTCGAGCCCACACGAGGCACTGCGCTCGAGCCCACACGAGGCACTGCGCTCGAGCCCACACGAGGCACTGCGCTCGAGCCCACACGAGGCACTGCGCTCGAGCCCACACGAAGCACTGCGCTCGAGCCCACACGAAGCACTGCGCTCGAGCCCATACGAAGCACTGGGCTCGAGCCCACATGAAGCACTGCGCTCGAGCCCACCGGCTAGATTGTGACCTCTCTTCACTTACTCTGCTCTGCGTTGGGCCATTCGTCCCTCGTCACCTCTCGTCCCTCGTCACCTCTCGTCCCTCATCACCTCTCCTCCCTCGTTACTCGTCCTTCTCTACTCACCCCTGCGTTGCTCTGGCCTTGTATCGCATGGTTCATCACCAATCTCCCTCTGTTGTCTCAAACCGTTCGAGACCCCCCGGGTGACTGTGAGCTGCTGGGGGCGGTGAGGGAAGGGAGTGGCTGAGGGAAGGGTGTGGGCGAGTGGAATGCTCTTGACTGAGGGAAGGGTGCGGCTGAGGGAAGCTCTTGACTTGCAGGGCTCTGGTTCGCCCATCGCCCATGACGCCATGACCCAGGCGAGGCCCTCCCAGGGGTGCATGCGCTGCTGGGGGCAGTGCGGAAGAGCGAGGAGAGAGGCTACCGTAGCACTCACCCCATTAACTGCACTCTATTTTCTTTGACTGCTTTCTCATTCGCCTCAAGCCAGGCGAGGCCCTCTCGGGGGTGCATGAGCAGCTGGGGGTGGTGAGGGAGGGAAGGGCGAGGAGAGAGGCTAACGTACCCCTCACCCCATTGACTGCTCTTTGACTGCTCTTGATTTTTCTTTGACCGCTCTGTATTTTCTTTGACTGCTATTTCATTCGCCTCAAACCAGGCGAGGCCCTCCCAGGGGACGATGAGCTTTTGGGGGTGGTGAGGAAGGGCGTGGAGCGAGAGACGTGGATGACTGAGCTGCCGCCAGAGCGACAGGTGAGAGCGCATGCAGGTGGGCATGGGATGGTGTGGTGTGGTGTGGTGTGGTGTGGAGTGGAGTGGAGTGGAGTGGAGTGTACCCATGGGCATGACTCACAAGCATGGTCGTATCTTTGCCGTTGGCCCATTTCTGAGACATCCTAAAGGCATCACCATGACACACCACCAGAATGCGCGCCCATCGACACCCATGCCCCACCCTGTGCTGCATCCATCTCTTTTCTCTATCCCTCCCTGCCCTGCCCCTCCTCTCCTCCCTCCGCGTCTTCCCCCAGGCGGGCCCGCCAGCTCAAACCAACACGTTTTTCAGTCGCAGTGACAAGGTGGGGCGTGGCGACACGTCAGCATGGACTGACACCCCCGAGCAGAGGGCTTCCAGAGCCAAGCAGCAGTGAGCACCACTCTGCCTTACCTCACCATTCAGCACCACTCTGCACCACGCTGCACCTCTGTTTATATCTCTGTTACACCGTTCGACCGTTCCCCCAACCCTTACTCCCACGCCATCCCCAACCTTATCTTAGTTACTGCCTGGAGAGGCTCAGTCCACGACCCCAACCCCAAAGCCCCAAACCCCAACCTTCACCCATACCCAGGCACATAGAGCCCCCGGTGCTGCCAATCAAACCAACCCTTTTCTCTCTCCCTGCAATTCCCCAACCCTAATCCTCGACCCTATTCTTGGGTACCTAGAGGCCTATTCCAGTGCCGCCAATGCACTTGTTCTCTCTAACTGCGATCTCCCAACCTTAACCCTGATTCCCCCTCACCCTATTCTCAGGTACCTTGAGGCCTATTCGAGTGCCACCAATGCCCTAGAGGGGCCGTCTGCTGACTCAGCAGCCGCCCTGCAGTCGCAACAGGACAAGTGCACGGCGGCACTAGTGGACAAGCTCGCCGCCCAGAAGCAAGCTGTTTCATTGGTGGAGCAACACCGGAAGAAGCAGGGCGAGGAGAGCAAGAAAAAGGAGAAGGAAAAGAAGGGGAAGGGGGAGAAGGGGAAGGGGAAGGGGAAGGGGAAGGGGGAGAGTGAGGGAGGTGGAGGGGGGGAGAGGGGGTGGCGGATGTGGGACAGGGAGAAGGACCTGGAGGTGAAGCCAAAGGCCATGAAGTGGACCGCAGACGGCATGGCCCAGGGGCTCTCGGGGCGTTTCTCGGGCAGCCAGTCGGGCAGCCGAAAGTTTCTATAGGAGCAGAGGCTGGGGGCCTTAGACATAAGATTCATTGGCACCTGACTGCAAGTTGGCAGGAGGTGAGCGACCAAGGGGAAGGGAGAGAAGGGAGAGGAGGGGAAGGGGTGGTGGATGTGGGACAGGGAGAAGGACCTGGAGGTGAAGCCAAGGTGACGAAGTGGACGGCAGACGGCATGGCGCAGGGGCTCTCTGGGCCGCTTCTCGGGCGGCCAGTCAGGGAGCCGTAAGTTCTTGTGGAACTCTTTTGCTGCGTGGCTTGGGTGAATTGCGCAGATTGGCAACTACATTTCCATTCTATGTAATGCTGGCTGAGCGTTGCACAATACTTTCCCCCAAGGTACCGGTATGGTGCCTAAGGGTACATCCCTACAAGTCACGGTTCTGTGGTTCCAGTCAGGTTTCTGTAGCAGCTGCTGACTCAGCAGTCGCCCTAGCAGGCACATGAATTGCCCATGGCAGCACAGGAGCAATTGACAGTGGCATCTACCGTAGGTGGCCCAAATCGCCACGGTACAGGCTGGAACACCAGATTTGAGACAATATAAGCCATTTATTGCAGGTGCAGAGCTTGACAGGCAAGCTGCATCCGATACAATCACCCAACGCCTCCACACATTCATCCTAGCACCAATCAGAACCTAGCATATTCCAGAGAGGGCCGAATAGAACCGAACAGAACCTACGAACTCCAAGCAAAGTAACAGCGCAGCAACGAGTACCTAAGGTTAGAACGCCAGGCGGTACGGACTAGCCCGAGAGACCCTACTAGTTGTTCCGTGGCGCGGGGGGGTAGTTAGTAGCTCTTGCAGCAGACGAACTGGCCGTTCTTCTGGCAGCAGCCGCCCTTCTTGCAGCACTTGTCGCCGCCGCAGCACGGGTACTCGGGGCTCTGCGCACCGCAGGCGCGCGGGGAAGGGAGAAACGGGGGAAAAGGTCAGCGAAATAGTCGCGCAGCACTTGCCGCCGCCGCGGCACGGGAGAAAGAACGGGGCACAAGACGATAAAAAGAAACGAGGCAGGTTACACAGAGAATATGAGAAGGCAAGGGGCATGCGGTCCAAACTTTGGACTTGAAGCCAGTGGAGCTTACAATGCAGCACGCGCCGCCGCAGTACTCGCTCGCGGGAGACGGGCCCTTCTTGCCAGAATACGGGCACACGCCGGTGCCGTCGCCGGCGGCGTTGCGGCGCTTCTTGTGCTTCGGCTTGTACGAGCCGGTCTTGCCGGTCGCCGCGCCGCTGCCGCTGCTGCCGGCCAGGATGCGACGCTCTGCGACGTCGCTTGCGTCGTCGCCGAGAAAATCAGCCACTTCGTCGGCGGCGTCGTCGAAGTTAAACTCGTCGTTGGCGATCGCCGACTCAACGTCGGACGCGGCGGTGCGCGCGGGGAGGAGGTGCAGCACAAGAGCCGTCGCGAGGAGCACGAGGAGGGAGAGGCGGAGAGCGTTCATATTGGCGCGCGGGTGGCGAAAAGGGCGGGCGGTAACGAGAAACGGTGGATGAAAGGAAGGCGCTGGACGATGCAGATTGAGAGATGGGTTAATCGAGTGCTGGTGGAACTTGACTGATGCTGGATGGTTCGATTGTGGCGGTGGCGTGCGGCATTTGTACCCACCAGCAGCTTTGCTAGCTACGCGAGTGTCGACTCGACGCGCTGCATTGCAGCCGTAATACGGAGCAGATTTGTCGGAGAGACTACTGCTGTACCTACTTGACCTGAGCCAAATGAGCTTGCTCTTTCAGTGAGGAAGCGGCTTGGTTGCGCGTGTCGCGATGCGAGCGGGGATGTGGTGAGCTCGTGTTCGTGCTGCTTCGCCTGGGTGCGCTGCGGCTGGGGGGGCGGTCCTCACGGCAAGAAATGGGGGGGTCAACTCAACTCGAGACGACCATGCTTGTGTGGGGAGCCGCGCGCCGCTGTGCTCGTCTTGCGGTCGCGTTTACAAGCTACACTTGAATTTTCAATCAGCAATTATCTTTACATAAAATCCACTCTTGAGGAGTCTAATTTTAATGCCCCTCACAATGTCCCCTAGTCGGAGACGCGTAGCCCAGAGAGTGAAATTTTCCTTAAGATTTAGGGGCGCACAGGAATAGTTATTTCCTGCTGTGTCGTAATCTTCGCATCGTATAGGAGTTCATGCGGATAGTGCCATTTGCGAATAACTGCGGTTGCTGCGACGAATTTATGCTTTACGAGAGGAGAGGGTAGCTTCTGTCAGTTACAAGAGACGGGGCCATTAGACTCTTGCTGGAACAGAAATCCAGCTTGAGAGCATTGATTCTCAGCTTCGCCAGCGTGATCCGCGTCGACATAGCTCGGTAAGGTCGGCATAGAGCATTGAAGAAAACAAAAACTGCAGTGCGTGACGTAGATTCTGCATATTTTCCCCTTCAGGTCGGCAGAGAAACTGAGCTAGATGACGGGTGCGTAGGAGTGGTCGGGACGGCAGGTGACGGCAGCGAAGAGGAGGCAACTGTCGGAGACCCACTGGGGTTGCCCTTGAGATCCTCGGGGAAGGGCCACAGGTGCAGAGCCTGGGGGGTTCTGGGCGCATTTACCCGCTACTTAAAGCCCGTGGCTATAATAGCAATCAAGAGGGCTGTTTAATTTGCTTTTGAACTTGGCACATGACTTGATCTTTAGAGTAAACGAAACACAATAAAAACACTTCGTTTTGCAAAGCGGAATCTGACCGTGGCGGTTTGGCGATAGTTTTTACACGAAACCATTCGGTGAATAGTGCAATACGCGTCGTGCGACCGAATTCGTGGTTCCGTGAATAGTGAACTTGCGAGAAAAACAGTGTTTTTTTGGCGAACAGTAGCTGATTCCGGAATTGCAGACATGGAAATCACTTGAATTCCCCAGTCATAAAGCGCCTGTATTTCCTCGTCGCAAGCTGCTCGCCCAAACCCGTCGTAGAAACTCCGTGCGATGCACACAGTGTTTTTGCGCAATGCACATCCAATGATCGTGTCGCAACAAACAGCAAAACGAGTTTTTTTGCCATTCTCCAATCAGCAAGCTCGACCAGAAATTGTTTCGACGCACTTTTCTTGTTCAGGCTTGAACTCAAAGCTGCCTTCCATTCTATACTTTCTAGTGGATTTCAAAGCAACAATTTCAAAGTGGTTTCTAGGTCTGCTATTTTAGCCGCGAGCTTTAACAAGCCCTTTTAACTCAGTGGTTAGTGACTAAGTTCTCACATAGTATCAGAGCCAAAGATCTTGGGTTCAATTCCCAATGTGTGCACCGGTAGAAGTGGCATTGCACCAGCAGAGATGCAAGGTCTTCCGTGCCTATCCCAGCGAGGGGGGGTGTCGGAGACGCGCTGGGGTTGCCCTTGAGATCCTCGTGGAAGGGCCACAGGTGCATAGCCTGGGGGGTTATTGGCGCACTTAACTGCTACTTAACAAGCCCTTTTAACTCAGTGGTTAGTGACTGAGTTCAGACAGCAGCCGCATTGTTAAAGGTAGAGTTGATAATTGGTTGCATTGAGGACAGTTGTGTCGGGGACATGGTTCTTGCTAAGGGTACAGTAGGGAGTGAAGACCGAGGCGGGAGTGGTGTCGAAGCGCTGGGCGATGGTCTCGGCATACTCGGCAGCGGAGATGTGGATAACATTAGTAGAGTAGGAGATGTCTGGACCGAGGAACTGCTTCACCTCAGTTGAGACTGTCACTTCGAGGCGCTCATGGATGTTCGTCTCAAAACGTTCAAGTAGGAGATCGCTGGTGTCGGTGTATAGTAGGTCGTATACGTAGACGATGAGGAGGATGTATTCGTACTTGTAATGCAGGCAATAGATCCCTGGGTCGTGTGGGAGAGCCGATGGTGAGTAAAATGGTATGCAGGTGTTGCTGCCACAGGCGGAGAGCTTGCTTGATCACGTAAAATGATTTCTCGAGGAATCAGACAAGGTTGCCGCCATCTCCATAACCGTGAGGTTGTTTGACGTAATTGACGGTGTCGATAAGCACGTAGAGCAACGTGGTCTTGACGTTTAGCTGACGTATTAGCACATACTTGCAAAGTGCAATGACGAGGAGGATGCGGATGGAGGTATGATGACTGACGGGCATGTAGGCTTGATTCTAGTACGATACATGCGCCAGATGTTGCCCGCCGCCATGGAGAATCTGAAGATAGCACAGTTGCAGGATGTGAGGCGGTATGAGCAAAGGCAGTGGCAAGGAGGCATGGGGAAAAGCCCGACCGTGGAGGAAGGGCAGGAGGTGTACCTGCGACGGGTGAAGGCAGATGCACTCAATGTCGGGCTGGGCAAGGATCGGTGAAGAGTTAAAGAGGTGCGAGCGTCCGGGGTACTAGTCCTAGAGAACGAGAAGGGCGAGACGGTGAAAGATCATGCCAGCAACGTGGCATGAGCCGGCCGCAACGGGACTCAGTATGAGGGTCCTATGACACGAGCTCAGACAGCGCACGCTCGAGCACAGGAGGGGGCATGGGGCTGAGTGCAATCACGAAAAGAAGGCTGCACATATGAGGAAAGGCAGGAGAAGGGAACATCCCACAGACAGAGGAGGAACCCAGGTGAGCATAAGGTGAAGGGCGGTAGGGGCAGGAAGGAGTTTCCGACAGCTGTCACAGAAATAGCAGAATGATCCACCATTTAAAGTGATAATAAGATGTATGGTGATAATAAGATGTATCACAGGAGGGACTGAAGGAGTAAAGTGATAATAAGATGTATGGTGTGCATTAATGTATTGTACGCATGTGTACTATATGAAGAATATCGAGGTTTGGGGAAAGTAGGTGGTGAGTAGGTGGGGAGGTTTCGAGGGTGTAGTAGTAGGGACGACGGAGGTGGCGGATGAAATTCGACGGGCCAATGGGAAGCAGGGGGAAACGCGGCTTGAAGACGCACATTGAGAAATGTGCAGCTCGCCTAAGCGGTCCCCTTTTGGGTGAGGGTTGGGGGGTGTGTCATTCTTGCTTCAATTGTATTGTTCTTTCAACCATAGTGGATTTCAGGGACCTCAGGCCTTCTGCTATGTGACCTTGCCACTAAGAAAGGACAGAGCATGTAGAAGGGAACTTTTCTACAATACAACAAAAGGGTCTGTGGACGCGAATGATGGCCGGTCATGAGCTGCATTCGGGAAGGCGCTATCCTCCTCGAGGGGACGAGAGGGGGAGATATGAAGAATCAGATTTGTCAGAAGATGAGAGCTGCGGCCGTTATGCGGATCGCGCCGGTGGAAGACCTACATGGCGTGCAGGCCGAGTGAGCCCTCCACCAGATCCAGATCTGGGCCGCATCGCCGCAGAGGGCCAGGCGCGGAAGGAGTGGACGAAGCTCTGCAGAGCGGAGAGCACCCGACTGGGACACAACAAGGAGATGCGGCATACGCGAGTCGACGGAGTGACACATGGCGGACGACAGGAGGAGCCGATTCGGCATCAGCGGCTGGACGCCAGAAGCGCGGGCAAGAAGTGAAGGAAACGGAAGAAGATCATAATGAAGCAGGGACAAGCGATCCAATGGCGAGGATGGCAGAGAAAGAAGGCGATCCTGCTGCATCAGGGTCGCGAGGACGAGGCGTCAAGGAATCAGGAGAGGGCAGCAACGTTGCGGCGTCTCATGTGCGGAAAGAAGGGCGAAGAGTGCGGACAGCCGAGAGCTCAGAGGACGAACCGCCACAACGGCATGAAACAAGGAAGGTCCGAGAAGCAACAGGGAGCTGCTCGCCAGCACGACGAGAAGAAAGTGGGGGCCGATTGGGGCGACGGGAGCAGGCGCACGTCAGTGATGAACGAGAACGTGCACGCCAGCCAGATCGGGGGCGCACGAGCGGGAGAAGGGAGGAGCTACATCGTCGATGGGGTGAAATAGGCTCCACGACAGATGAAGACCGGGAGGAGAGTAGTGGCGAGGAGGAGAACCATCTGGCGGGACCAGCCAGAAGGCGGAAGGAAGATGCGGCAGATCGGCGTGACTAGCTGCGAAGAAGGGACGATTCACGATGGGAGAGGAGGCGCAGCCCTGAATGCAATGTGGATATGCGTGATCACATGCGCGATGAAGGGCGGATCAGGATGCGACGCAATGGGATAGAGCGGGACCCAGATTCCGACATCGGATCCCTATGGGAGGAGCGGTACTACGGTGGCAGAGAGGAGCGAAAGAGGAGCGGGAGACGCCATGAGCGAATTCGCCGCGAGGAGCGCGATTGGAGTGGAGGAGACGAAGACAGATACTGGGGGTAATCGTCACGTGGCAGCTGGGAGAGCAGTCATGGACGGACAGGAGGAGTGCCGCGGGTGGAGGTACCAACACGATTCACGGCCGATCCGAACATGGGAACATCGCTAAAGAATTATCTGATGCAGATCGGCAACGTCAAGTACCGGTGTGATCGAGAAGGCATGCATCCCAACACTCTCCAACACCTTGGCGGGAGAGGGGGAGTTGGTACGAAATGCGAATGGATGAGTTTGTGCGACGCGCCAGGAGGGATGGAAGTGACCCGATGCCAATCTTCTCGCAAAGATTGAAGAGGCACTTCCCTGGGCACACGACAAACCGAGTAAAGGAGTTTCATGAATTGCGAAGGGGTCGGATTGAATCGGTGCTGAGCTACTACACGAGGATGACGGGGCTGGTGGAGGACATCCAATGCTGGGATGAAAGCCTTTTGATCAACAAGTTCATGGCGGGTCTGAAAGAAACTAGAGGGCAGCTACGCACACGCTTATGCAAACTGGGAGATGAGGCTACGCTTTAGGAAGTGTTCGAGCTGGTGGAACGAGTGGATGTGACGCTGTGACGCTATGCAGCGTATCAGCTACAAGGGCCAGAAAGAAGGCGACCAGCATGGGCAGCGGCAGCAGTCGGAGGTGAGAATGCAAGGGTGGAGATGCGAGGAGAACAGAGGGGAGAAAGGCCGTCGTTGATTTGCCATCGGTGCGGGCAGCCAGGGCACATGCGGCGAGAGTGTAGAAACCATGACGGTTGCGGCAAGCTTGGACACCGCAAGCGGGAGTGTCCAGAAGCTCCCAAGTGTGAGAAAGTGCGGACGCCGAGGGAACCATGCCCGAGACTGCTATCAGCGGGGAATAGGAGCCTGGAGGACTGAGGAAGACCTGGAGGGGCAGATCGGGCAGGTGCAGGCTCAGCTGGCAAACCTGAAAGAAGGAGCCAGAGGCATGACTATACGTACGAGAGGATGAAGATGAGGAGGAGCCCGAGACAGAATTTGCTCTCCTGGCGTTTCGTAGTCGAGAGGAATCGGGCTTACGCAATGGCGGCAAGGATCAGATGCAAGCGCGGGTGCGATATGAGCGCAAGAAGGGCGAGGGATGCGCGACCGTTGCGGAGAAAGACCCAGACTTCCGACACCCGTAGGATCGCCTGGTGTGCCAAACCATCGCGCTCGTGGTGAGAGATGGCAGCATGGCGGCGGGGGGAATAAGAGGAGCAAAGACAATGATTGATACCGGCGCTCAGATTGTGATGCTGGGAAAGCGTTTAGCAGAGCAGCTTGGATTGATGGACCCAAAACGACACGCAGCGAAAGGCATGTTGGTGATGACAGTGGAAGGCGGGGAACCTAAATGGATGCCTAGCACTCGCGCACTGGTAAAAGTCGTGTTGCTGCCAGGAACCGAAGAAGAGACGCAGATCAGAATGACCTGCGGGATTTTTTATTCATAAGACTTTGATACTCTGGTCAGCATGGACTTGCTGTACAAGGTTGGCACGACAATTTGCACATGGATGGAGCAAGTGGAGTTTCGAACCTAGTACTGGCGGAAGGAGGGGCCAACCGGGGAGCTACCCATGCAGTTTGTCAAGGTGGAACCAAAGCGCGCCTATAGAGCCGCACGAAAGGAGCAGGGGGCAGCCGCGGCCTTGGAGGAGGGGAAGGGCGTCAGGAAGACAGAGAAGAAAGGAGCAGCACTGAAACCGGACATGAAGCCAATGGCAGCCGCGAAGTTGAGCGACAGATGGCAATAGGGGATCAGGCTAGTAGAGCTATTCGAATGCATTTGGGTGGGACTGGCCGCGGTGGTGTGCAACGGAATCAGAGTGAAGGACTGGATCTACGTGGAGAGCAATGCAGCAGCACGACGGATGACGCAGCACCATGCTGCACGGTTGCACAAAGAATTTCCGGAACTGTTACAGCTGGAGGTGATACAGCAGGCCATGGAGCGGAACCTGCGCAATGTGAAAACCATCACCGAAGAGGCAGTCCAGAGCTGGGGGCACATGGACTAGGTCATCGTAGGCTGGGATTGCCAAGGAGTATCATAAGCTGGCAAGGGACAAGGGGACAAGGATCCACGCACGACGTTGATGCATGACATGTTCGTGATCCTCCTCTGGCTTCAAGAGCATCAGGAAGGAGTAGCTTACCTGTTGGAGAACCTGGACCTGGAAGGCGACCAACGGGAGCCCATACGGAGGATGGCTGAACAAGTACAACGACACGTGTGCAAGGGAGTGGTGATAGACGCCGCGCGAATGGGGGCACGTGCAATGCGCGTGCGAAGATACTGACAGAATGTGGTACCAACCGATGTCTTGCAAGCTGAGATCCAGGCGACCCAGCGACTAGAACCACGCTACGTTCAGGACATCTTGGAACCATGGCGAGTAGCTGCATTGGTGAGGCGAGCAGGAAAGGTCACAATCTATCCATGCAACAGGGTGGGCAAGGCGAGGAGAGCCCTACCAACAGTGGTCACTTACGAAGGGGCAGCCGGCTTCAGAGAAGAAGAAGGGGAACCAAGGGATGATATATGTTCATGGGACCAAGAAGTGGAGCGAACCTACAGCACTAGAGCGAGAGCTAGCTATGGGTTATGTGGAAAATGCTACAGCAGCCGCTGGGGTGTCCGAGAGGGAGAGACGGCACGCGCTCGGAAACGCAATGGATGGACAGGTCATGCAATGGCTGCTACGGAGGATGTGGGAGGAGGTGATGTGGAAGGCGAAAGAAAAGAAGCAGGATGTAAAGCCGAGGGGGGCGTGGAGCTGCACACCAGCTGACACAGCACCGAAATGGGAGATTGGAGATGCCATGTCAGAATAGGGCAAGGAAAAGATGCGGAGAATGCTGGCGCAGCATCGACAGGCGTTCGCTCACACCCTCCAGGAGCTTGGGAAATGTTCGGTGAAAGAGATGTGGCTGAACCTCACCACTAGGGAGCCGGTGTTCCAGCGGCGATGACCAATGATACCCGGGGATGCAGAGATCTTCAGGGAGAAATGGAAGGAGTTACTAGAAGCAGGCTTAATCCGACGGTCGGCATCCGATTACACGACACCGACAGTGGTCGCTGCGCGTAAAGACCTTACATTCGAAGTTCTGAGCAGGCGCATGTATGGTGACTACCGAGCATTAAATCGCATAACTGTACCGGGTCAATACCCGATGCAAACAGTGGAAGAGACCTTTGACAAATTGACACAACAGATTGTGGTACAAGAACGTGTGATACAAATAGGTTGGGGTTGAGCAAGTCTGCGAACCAAGAGAGTGCATTCAGGCTGCAATAACGAGTACCAAGGGTGCATGCAATAACGAGTACCAGGGGTGCATGCAATAACGAGTACCAGGGGTGCATGTGCGCAAGGAGCATTGCCAACGAGGTATAAGCTGAGGGACGAGCCAAAGGATGCTGCTGCTGCCCTCTCCGCACACTGAAAAAAGGGGGGGGAGGGGGGGGGGGGGGAGGGGGAGAGAATGGAAAAACGGCAAGGAGGGGAAGACAGAGGGGAGGGAGGGGAAGCTTTGAAGCGGAGCATGGAGGAATTGAAGTGAAATCCCCCAGGACTGGGAAAACTCTCCAGCATGTAGATGGGTTGTCGCGGAACCCGCCAGCCGAACCAACGCACACCTTAATGCTGCTGGCACGGGTGACCGAGGCGAAATTCCCCGACATAAGGGAGGGGCCAGCGGACAATTGGGCAGATCAGGAAGCATTGCGATGGGTGAAGGGGGGGACCGAGGAAGAAGCAGTGGGAGAGAGAGCCCGGGCACGGGGCCACTACTACCGCTGGTACAAGCCACGAGCGCACAGTGCAACTGCTGAAGACGGGATGGTTGTGGGAAGGGATGAGGAGGCAGGTTAAAGAGTGGGTCACACGCTGCGAGGGGTGCCAGAGGAGCAAGGCTGATCAATTGCAGCTGAGACAGGAGCTGCAGTCCCTCCCAATCCTCAGTTTATGCTTCCGATGGTCATTGGATCTGGCGGGAGAGCTGCCCATGAGCCGTAGGGGAAAAACATACATTTTGCTCATGGTCGAGCATGTCAGCAATTGGCTGGAGGTTCGAGCATTGCCAAGCGGGAGCTCCAAGTTGATTGCGAAGGCCTTTCAAGAGCAGGTCTTGACCTGTTTTGGCGCATGCAGCGAAGTCCTTACCGATCAAGGCACGGAGTTCCAGGGAGACTTCCAGAAGTTGCTGGATGGGGTGGGCATTACACACCGACACACTTCTCGATATCACCCACAGAAGCGACGGCCTGACAGAGCAACTGGTCCAGACGCTGAAAAGGGGCTTGAAGGCATACGAGGAAGAGCGGAAAAGAGATTGGGATGCTGAATTGCACTGGGTGGCAGCAGGCTATCGGTCCGGGCGACAAGCGGAGCTCAAGGACCACTCTTCATACAGCATGCTGTACGAGCGTGACCCCATCCTATGATTAGGAGCACTGCGGGTACTCACGGATATAGTGACGGCGGGCTTGATCGAGAAGTGGCTAGCTCTGGCTGATGTTCGAGCACGATACATGCTGCCCGCCGCAATGGAGAATCTGAAGATAGCACAGCTGTAGGATGCGAGGCGGTATGAGCAAAGGCAGCGGCAAGGAGGCATGGGGAAAAGCCCGACCGTGGAGGAAGGACAGGAGGTGTACCTGCGACGAGTGAAGGCAGATGCACTCGATGTCGGGGTGGGCAAGGATCAGTGGAGAGTCAAAGAGGTGCGAGCGTTGGGGGTACTGGTCCTAGAGAACGAGAAGGCCGAGACGGTGAAAGATCATGCCATTAACGTGGCACGAGCCGGCCGCAGCGGGACTCAATATGAGGGTCCTATGACACGAGCTCAGACAACGCACGCTCAAGCACAGGATGAGGAAAGGCAGGAGAAGGGAACATCCCACATGCAGAGGAGAAACCCAGGTGAGCATAAGGTGAAGGGCGGCAGGGGCAGGAAGGAGTCTTCGACAGCTGTCACAGAAATGGCAAGGTGATCCACCATTTATGCGACAGGAGGGACTGAAGGAGTAAAGCGATAGTAAGATGCATGGTGTGCATTACTGTATTGTACGCATGTGTACTATATGAAGAATATCGATGTTTGGGGAAAGTAGGTGGGGAGTAGGTGGGGAGGTTCCGAGGGTGTAGAGTCAGGGACGACGGAGGTGGCGGATGAAATTCGACGGGCCAATGGGAAGCAGGGGGGAAACGCGGCTTGAAGACGCACATTGAGAAATGCACGGCTCGCCTAAGCGGTCCCCTTTTGGGTGAGGGTTGGGGGGTGTGTCATTCTTGCTTCTGTTGTATTGTTCTTTCAACCATAGCGGATTTCAGTGACCTTAGGCCTTGTGCTAGGTGACCTTGCCACTGAGAAAAGACAGAGCATATAGAAGGGATATTTTCTTTGGGGCTGAGTGCAAACACGAGAAGAAGGCCGCACGGATGAGGAAAGTCAGGAGAAAGGAGCACCCCACAGACAGAGGAGAAACCCAGGTGAGCATAAGGTGAAGGGCGGCAGGGGCAGGAAGGAGTTTCCGACAGACGCGGCAATCAGCTAAGCGAAAAGTACTGTGCGACACTTCTGACGCGCTCGCGACTTGAGTCAGAAGGGATCGCATGTGCGATTATTTTCCCTGGAACCCAACTTGATTTCGAGTTGGGACCAGGTATGCTTCTCGGGTTTCACAGGGGGGTTCAGAAACAGTGCGACACCTCGCGAGTTGTACAAGAAGCAAGATCGTCGAAACACTCGCTAGTGAACCATGGTTCCGCTCCGGATTGGAAACATTTTATGCAAAAACTGCTTGCGAATCTTTTTCAAACGTAGCCAGCTGCCCCGGGAAAAAAAAAAAAAAAAAAAAAAAAAAAACCACAACTCTTTTTCAAACCAAGTCCCCTTTCTTGTTCAAGCTGGGTCCAACTTGAATAGGGTTTGCTATATTAGTCAATGGCTTTAACTGCAAGTCGGTCGACCAAGACCCACGTCCCGTAGTAGCGAAGTGCATCGACATCCTTGTCCATGACTTCCTTCCATTGTTCTCAACGTGGGCAGGCGCATGCCTCCCAGGCGGTCTTGGGTTCGAGTGGAGAAAGGGATGCACGAACAGTGGTAACGTGTCTTATGATGAAGGCCTAGTTTACCTCAGCAAGAGTAGGCACGGTATACTGCACTTTTTTTGTCTATACGTCATCGTTATTGTCGGATTCAGCTGCGTCACATCAAGTAGTGTCACGTGAGGAAGACGAGAAATGGGCATGTTCGATAGGAGAAAGGTTTCCCTCTTGAACACAATCATAAGCAACGTGAGTGGTGTTTTCAGGGTCTGGAAAGAAGGTGTGGTAGAAGATTTAAGTGCATGTGCTTGTAGGGGAAGTGGACGGATAGTGTTCGTCAGGGGCGACGTCGTATTATCCTTGGCCATGTCAGCTTTGTCTTATGTGGTGGTGGATAAATGGTGCCCCATGAAGGGATCGTCCTTGCCATGTCGTGTTGCAAAGCTTAGTTGTCCCTTGAAAATGGTGCACGGGCTTCGTGAGCAGCTTGGTGGTGGCGGAATAAGGGTATGGTCAGCTTATCGTAGATGATGCCCTGGGATCGTATCAGCTAGTGGTAGTTCTAATCCAGGATCTCCGAGGCTTTGTACTCGCGAGAAATCCGTAAAATACAGTGGCGAAAACAATTGTCCGTATGTTTTGCATAAATTTGGATTTTTAGGCTTTAAAACCACTATACATCAAGCCTTAATGTTAAATGGTGGTACGATTTGGGAGGGGCACATAGTGGATGTGTTCATAGCACAAATATCCATAATAGTGCATTGGATCTAACTCATATCCCAAAAGATATACAAAGGGTACATCCGGACAAATAGTTCCAAGCAGAGAGAGCAAACTTCACAACAATGTTTCTAGTTCCTAGCCCACCGACCTTTGGCCTTGATCACCGCCCGCACCCTCTTAGGCGAGCTGGCAATGAGGCTAGAGCAAACCTCTTCCTGGTCCAGGTCTTAAAGCTCCAGCATTCCAAAGGAAGGCCTTTTATGCTTGGCTAGCTCCCCTTTCAGATAAGCCCCGAGGTTGAGGTTTGATGACAAGAAGGCCACTCTACGGCTATATACCCATGTTCTCCAAGTCATTCCTGCACTAGTCATAACAAATTCTTGTGTTCATTGTCTGCACTGAGATGACCTCAGAGGGGAAAATGCTATAGAAATGGAGGGTCAATTCGAGTTCGTCATGCAAAATGCCCTTATACAGGGGCCTCTCCATGTGTCCGTCAATCTTGCATATGAACCCCACCCCCGCACATGTCACACATCCCCACACCATCACCGATCCTTGTCCCTATGGTTTACCGTCTAATTGATTTGGTGGTGCTGCAGGGTTGCGCCTTCATGAATCCAGGCAAACACGCGGCCATTGGAGCTGAAGCAGTTGATGTTGGTCCCATTTGACCAGATCACATGGTTTCGAATACTAATTGTCCACTCAGCATGCGACTCCACGAATTGCAGACGACCCCAGATATTTTTCTAGAGCAGTCATACTGCTGCACCGTGACTAGACCCGTAGACCCTAGTGTGTTTTTAATGGTGCAAGGGTGCACAGTCAACCGTGCAACGCTACCCTCAGTTTCGCGGTGTCTATGCTAGATTTGGCCGCTCTATTCGTAATTTTACCCTACAATCGAACAACGAAGACGATCCGTGATAAGATGCGCCCGACCGACTAATTGCATCTTTGGCCACACCTCAGCATGGCTAGTCTCAAAGATGCCTTTGCAATCCAAAATCATCCACAATATTCTTGCCTTCGCATATTTTTTTTCGCGATTCTCCTAGTGCTCACACCTTAATGCAAAATGGTGGGTCCAAGAAGAGTGCAAGATGTTCCCTGCCGAGATTTGTACTAACCTCGTAGGTAACATGCCTAGGAGGGTGTGGGTGGTAATCAAGGCCAAAGGACGGTGGGCTATGTACGAGAAACGCAATTCTAAAGTTTGCTCTCTCTACTTGGAAATATATGTCCGGATTTACTCTTTGTTTGTCTTCTGGGATATAAGATAGATCCAATATACTATCATAGATTTTTGTTCTACTAACACATCCACTATGTGCCCCTCCCAAATCATACCACCATAAAATATTAAGGCTTAATGTATAGTGGTATTAAAGCCTAAAAAACCAATTTTATGCAAAACATACGGACAATTGTTTCCGCCACTTTAGATGCCCCACTTAAGGCGATCGACGAATTGTCCATTATTGCCGTGTGCGGGGGCTACAGCACCAAACACCCAAAACCTCCAAGCATTTTGGTGATCCCCTTCTTTCCAGTCCACTTAAGGTGCGGTGACGCGATGTCAGGAAGCGCACGTGTCTGACCGTCGGTCTGTGGGTGGTAAATCGTGGACAGTTGGAGACGTGTACCATACTGTTCCCATATTTTTGTCCAGAAGTTGGACGTACCGTAAATCTGGGGTCATGATCGCCTTTAGGATTCCATGCAAACGAACGACTTTCGAGTTGAATAGCTTGGCAGTTTGCTCGGCTGTGATCGCCGTTCGGCAGGGTGTGAAATGGGCCATTTTCGTGAGTCCGTCAACGACCACGAGCACAACGTTATTCTGGATGCGCTGGCCGGCAGTCTTGTCACGAAGTCCACGGGCATGTGGGTCTTGGGCTTTGTGGGCAGTTCTAACGGTTGTAGTAATCCAAGTGGCCGTTGGCGAGAGGACTTCATGAGCTGGCAGATGGGGCATGAAGCCACGTATGGCTGTACGTCATGGCTCGCATTCGGTCAGCAATAATGACGATGGAGCATTTTCACGGTTTTATCAACCCTGAAATATAAAGAGCAATTAGCGTCATGTACCTCCTATATCAGTAATTCCTGTAAGAGGCGGTAGGATGGAACCCAAATTCGGCCATTTCCAGCTTTTAGGTGGTAATGGCATCGTTGAGTGGTTAGAGCTGTGTGTATTAGAGGTGAATAATGGGTGAATAATGGGTGGTTGTTAGAGGTGAATAATGGGTCAGCAATATAGCCGTGGGTAAATAGTCCTGTATGCAACGGATTAGCTTGGGCGATTAGTACGGCGGCTGTATGGGCAGTAGGGCATCGACAATATTATTTGCCCCATTCTTGTAGGTGATGCGTTAGTGGAAGTTGGACTAGAGATATTCAAGCCAATGCATCTAACGTGAATTGAGGGTCGGTTGGGCTCGAAGGAACTGTAGGGGCTTATGGTCTGTTCGGACAGTGACGCCGGCACCTGATAGGTAGCAGCGACATGTCTTGAAGGTGCTAACTATTGCGAGCATTTCCTTGTCGTGAACAGGGTAATTTCGTTCAACGCCTTGGAGTTTTCGCGGGTGATAGGCTCTTGGTTGAAGACCTTCGCCAAAGTCTTGTAGTAGAACATCACCATTAGCGATGCCGCTGGCGACCATAACCAGTTCGTACGGACCGTCAGGGTCGGCAATACGAAGAACGCGTCGTGTAATGAGGAAAGTCTTCAGTTGGTCAAACACAGCTTGCTGTCTTTTCCCCCACTCATAAACAACTCCCTTCTATAGCAGGTCGGTTAGCGCGCCTATTAACTCGGACATTTTTGGGATAAAATAACGCACGTAGTTGACGAACCCTATAAAATTATGCAGCTCGCGGATGTTAGTAAGCGGCTCCCAATTCCGAATGGTGTCGATTTTTGTTGGGTCCATTTTCACACCTTCAGTGGAGATGACGTATCTTAGGAATTCCAGCTCTTGTAGAAAATCGTACTTAGAGTGATGAGTCGATGTTGATTGCAGAAGGTAGATACTGCTTCCAGGTCCTTCAAATGCTGCTCCCGAGTTTTGTTGTACACCAGGATATCATCCAAGTAGACAATGAATGGCGCATTTGTCCTGTAGCGAACGAAAGGCTTTCTTCGTGGTCAATTGACAAGTTAAGGGCGTGCTCGTCAACCCAAAGGGCATTACAGTATACTCGTAACTTCCGTAACGTGTTCGAAATGCAGTCTTCAGAATATCAGCTTCGGGACACGAATCTGGTGGTAATTGGCCAATTTGAATGGTCTGGGTCCTACAATGTTTATCTTTTGCGATGGTTTTATGCGAATCCGCGAAGAATTTGACGAAATTGACGAACATCGTCACTTTCGCAACTGTCCGAATTTTGCCTAAATACAAGCACGCGCCCTAAATACAAGCACAACTAACCTAGCTAGGGAACCTCGAGGAGGGCCACGCGCGATGTGGTTTGGGCACCTCGAGGTTCGGAAGTGTTGGACGCAACTCGACGTGTAGGCTTGGGGGTCTGGAATGCAGTTCGGAACCTGGGTTGCCGGGCCGAGCGTGGACTTCTGAAGTTCAAGGATGTAAGCGGTGTCAGCGAAGGTTCGCTAGCGAGCCGCAGGAAAGCAACGCCTAGGTCATCTCCCCACCCCACCCTTGTCAACCGAGACATTGAAGGCCATCTCAGAATAACGCATTGACTAGAATGAGGCATACATGGAGGTTTTGTGCTATGGTGCTGTACTCTCTATGAGCATGCTCTTAGTGTCAAACATTAGTATATCTAGTGTTTGTATAGACTGTATAGGGTCACCTCTTAGAGAGTACAACCCTTAGATATGTATGCTTGTACCCAGGTTCTCTAGTTATTTTTTACTCAGTTCTAAGATGGTATCAGCAGTAGGTACTGTAGGTCCCGCCGCCCGCCCATGCGTCCGCCCTAGGCCCTAGCCGCCCCCGCGCCCGTCCTAGTCGACCCCGCACCCGTCCTAGCCGCGCCGGCGCGCCCGTCCTAGCTGCGCCCGCCGCGCCCGTCCTAGCTGGCCCCGCGCCCGTCCAAACGTCCCCCGCGCCCTTCCTAGCCGGCCCCGCGCCCGTCCTAGCTGGCCCCGCGCCCGTCCTAGTCGACCCCGCGCCTGTCCTAGCTGGCCCCGCGCCCGTCCTAACGGCCCCCGCGCCCATCCTAACGGCCCCCGCACTCGTCCTAGCCGGCCCCGCGCCCGTCCTAGCTAGCCCCGCGCCCGTCCTAGCTGGCCCCGCGCCCGTCCTAACGGCTCCTGCGCCCGCCCTAGTCGGCCCCCCGCCTGTCCTACCGGCCCTCTGCGCCCGTCCTTACCGGCCCAGCGCCCGTCCTAGCGGCCCCCGCGCCCGTCCTACCGGCCCCCGCGCCCATCCTAGCCGGCCCCGCGCCCGTCCTACCGGCTCCTGCGCCCGTCCTAGCCAGCCCTCGCGCTCGTCCTAGCTGGCCCCCGCGCCCGTCCTACAGACCCCCGCGCCCGTCCTAGTGGCCCCCGCGCTCGTCCTACCGGCCCCCCACGCCCGTCCTAGCTGGCCCCCGCGCCCGTCCTACAGGCCCCCGCGCCCGTCCTAGCCGGCCCCGCGCCTGTCCCAGGCGCATCCTATCTGGCCCCGCGCCCGTCCCAGGCCCGTCCTCGCCGGCCCGGCGCCCGCCGCCACTAGCCCCCCTGCGCCCGTTCTGCTAACCCCTGCGCGCGCCCTGCCCGTCGATCTCCGGCCCCGTGCTCACCTTCCCGCCGGACTGCCGCCGATCTGCGTGCGGCCCGCTCTCCGTACCTGCTACTGCACTGCACCCTCCCTGGTACGGTTCTCCATCACCTTGCACCGCACTGCACCCCCCTGCACCGCATGGCACTGCGCTGCACCGCACTGTACCGCACTGTACCGCGCTGCACCGCACTGTACCACCCTGCACTGCACTGGACCGCACTGCACTGCCTCACCTGGCCCTGTCCTGCACTGTTCCTGATGGCGGCGGAGCTTCGCTTCGACGCTGAAGGCTAGCCTCTGGAGTTCGAGGCCTGGCTAGCCGACCTCCGCCGCCACCTCACCGGTCAGCGGCAGGATGGCCACCTGCTCTAGGCACACCTTGACGGTACGCTTCCCCGCCCAGACCCCCCTGGTGTGCTGCCCGCTGACCCCACACCTGCTGAGCGCGAGTCTACTGCGGCCGCTGCCCTCGCTCGCTCTGTCTGGCTTTCCCGTGACGCTGTCGCCCAGCTTGTCATTAGAAATGCCCTCCCCCCGTCTGAGCGTCCTCGCTTTAGGTCTATCACCACCGCACAGGCTTTCTTAGACGCTGTTATCCGGCGCTATTCCGCCCCGCCTGCTGCCTCGGTAGGTCGCCTGATCCTACCGATGCTTTTTCCTGACCTTGTGTCTTTCCCCACTTTCGCTGACCTGGTTGCCCACCTGCGCACGATAGATGAGACTTGGCGCGCTGCCTACACTGACGCACAGCTTAGAGCCCACCAGCCGCCCCTTACCTCTACCCTCTACCTGCTTGCCACCCGCCTCCCTGACCGCCTTGCCGCTGCTCGTGACCGCTTCCTTAGCATTCACCCCGGTGACCTCACCCTCACAGACTTTGTAGACACCCTGACTGTTATTGAGACCCGCCACCACTCTATCGCCCAGGCGAGCGGTACTGTGCCGGTCCCTATCTTTCAGGGTTGTGCCCCCGCTCAGTGCACCTTCTCCGATGGTTCTGCAGCTGTGGCTGAGACCGCTGCTGCAGCGCAGTTCCGTTCGGGGAAGGGCCACCGCCCCAAGGCTGGGCGCGGCGGAGGTGGTGGGGGTGCCAGTGGAGGTGGTGGTGGAGTCGGGTCGTCTGGTGGTGGAGTGGACGAGGGGACCCTGCCAGGTCCAGTTGAGCAGTAGCAGCAATAGCCGCAGCAGCCGCCGCAGACGAGGCAGGCGAGTGCCCTACCGCCCGGGTGGCCTGGCGCTGGTGGTGGTCGTGCGCGTGGTGGTGTGCCGGGTGGCGGTTCGGGAGGATGGGCAATCAGTACCAGATCCAGACCGGTCCTCACCACAGCTTCGTTTGCGGTAAGATCGGTCACGCCACTGCCCGCTGTTTTCGTTGCCTGGACGACGTGTTTCGTTAGCGTTTCGGACCGTCGCCCGACCTCTCGGACTGGCACAGTTTGCTTAGTCGTAGAGTTCAGATTTTTGACATGGACATGGATGCCATTGTTTCTGCCATGCATGTGATGTATGCTGATGACTCTAGTGTGCTCCCCTCTTATTACTCCTTGTCGCCTAGTGTAGGTGTGCCTAGCTTAGCCTCCCTTGTTGCGTCAGGCGTAGAAGATTCTGCCTTGTTTAGCCTTGGTGCTTCCGCCGTCACCCCGTCGCTAGACGCCACTGCTTCGCTTTCCTTCACCTTGGACTCTGGCGCTTCCCGGTGTTTCTTCCGCGACTCTACTACGCTGACGTCGCTTCCTGTTCCTGCCGCAGTTTCTCTTGCTGACCCCTCCGGCGGTCACGTAGTCGCTCGCAGTTCCACCACCCTTCCCTGTCCGGCGGTTCCTTCGGGCTCTCTCACAGGTCTGCATATCCCCTCGTTCTCCAGGAACCTAGTTGGTGTCGGCCGCCTCCAGGACCTTGGCGTCACCACTACGTTCCCTGGTCACGAGCGGTATGCTGTCTGTACCGAGGCCGCCACTGGTGCCCCCCTGTCCACGTTCCCCCGGGACCCGGTGTCCGGCCTGTTCACCCTGGACACCGTGACCCCCCTGGCTGGGGCGCCCCTTCAGGTGGTTGCGTCTACCCAGGTTGCTGCTGCCTGCTCCTGTCCGTCCCTCACTCACCCGACTCTCCTTTGGCACCACCGCCTAGGACACCCTGCGCTCCCGCGTCTGCGTCACATATCACAGCACGGTCTCGTCCTTGGTCTCCCTGGTTCGTTCCTCGCCTTTCCCTCCTCCCCCGCCCCACCTTGCACGCCTTGTGTCGAGGGTCGGCTTCGCTGTGCCCCTCACTCCTCCTCGTTTCCCCCTACCGCCGCACCGTTGCAGACCCTGCACATGGACGTCTGGGGCCCCGCCCCCGTCCATGGGCCGCGTCGAGAGCGCTACTTCCTTGTGCTTGTCGACGACTTCACTCGCTACACGTCGGTCTTTCCCCTGGAGCGGAAGGCAGACGTGCCTGCCGCTCTCATCCCCTGGCTTGTCTCTGCCCGTGTCCACCGAGGTCTCCCTGTATTGCGCCTTCACTCCGACCGTGGTGGCGAGTTTGCCTCAGGTGTCCTTGGTCGCTTCTGTCGTGCGGAGGGCATCACCCAAACGTTCACCCTGCCGGACTCCCCACAGCAGAATGAGGTCGCTGAGCGACGCATCGGTTTGGTCATGGAGGTGGCTCGCACCTCCATGATCCATGCCGGTGCACCCCATTTTCTGTGGCCGTTCGCCGTGCGCTACGCTGCTCACAGCTTAACCTGTGGCCGCACCCCCAGCTGCCGCAGGTTTCGCCGACCCTTCTTTGGACCTGGTCTCCTGGTGACGCGTCTGCGTTCCACGTCTGGGGCTGCCTTGCTCTCATTCGTGCCTCTGGCACGGACAAGCTCACTGCCCGCACCCTTCCCTGCGTCTTCCTAGGTTTCCCCCTTGACGCGTCCGTCTGGAACTTCTACCACCCGCCGTCTCACTGGTTCTTTCACTCTCGCGACGTCACCTTTGATGAGTCCGTCTCCTTCTACCGTCGCTTCCCCCACCGCGGTCCCCCGGTTACCCCCCCCCTGTTCCTAGTCACTCCTTCCCCGGTAGTCCCTGCCCCCCCCCCCTCCACCTCCCCGTCCTACCCCCTCTGGTGTGTCCCACGTCACCCCTCTCCCGTCAGTTGTCCCGGTCGAGAAGTCCTCTGACTCTGCTGGTCCTGCGGCGCAGTCCTCGCCGTCTGCCCCTCCCCCGGTAGCTCCCCCCCCCACAGCCTCTGCAGCCGCCATCGCCCCTGCTCTCGCAGGCGTCGTTCCCGCCGCCGCCGCCGCCGCCGTCGCAGCCGCAGTTCGTCGACTCTGGGGGTGCCTGCATTGGGGTGGGTGCTAGTTCTGGGGTTCCTGTTGTGGCCTGCCCCGGTGGCCCTGGGGGTTGTACTGGTGCTCGGGGGGTTTCGGGTTCTCGGGGTGTTCCTTCTGGGGGTGCCAGAGTAGAGTGTCCCAGAGGTAGCCGTGGAGCAGCTTGCGGTCCAGGTGTTGGTGTTGTGCCGCCTCAGCAGCAGTCCCCGCCGGTGTCAGCCCTTCGCCTGCTCGGCCTTCCGTCCCCTGACCCTGCATCCGTTCCTCGCCTGCCGTCTCCTCCTCTTCCTGTCTACGGCCCTGTGTTCGCTCCGCCGGACTCATCCCCGGCTCGTCTTCCCCCTCGCTCCCCCCTTGTGTCCCCTCCTCTGTCTCCTGACCAGACGCCTCCGTCTCACGTCTGGTCCCGCCGTCCCTCCCGCGCTCGTCCTGTCTCCCCTGTCACGCGCTCTCACCCTATGTTGCTCCGTTCCCGCGCGTCTCGTCCTCCCCTTCTACCTTCGTGCCACTTGTCCTCTTGTTCCTCGGGTCCTCGCCTCTCTCGTTACCGACCCGTCTGTTCCGGTCTCGTGTCTTGACGCTCTTGTCGCTGCAGTCGCTGACTTCGCCTCTACCCGCCGCCTTGACTACGCCACCGCTCTGGTCTCTGACCTTGCCTGTCCTCCGTCTGTCGGGGGTGCTCCTGCCCTCGGCAGTGACGTCCTGGAGGACCGCCAGTTCGAGCTTGCTTTCCTGTCCGAGGCTGCTCCCCATCTCTGTTCCATATTGCTAGTCCCTGAGGGTGACCCAGACGCTTTCGACATCCCGACCCTAAGGCGACCTCAGGACCCTGGGCCTCCCAGTGGATAGCTGCCATGGAGCAGGAGATGGCATCTTGGAGATCCACCGGCACCTTCGTCGACGCAGTTCCCCCGCCTGGGGTGAACGTAGTCGATGGCCGCTGGCTCTTCAAGGTGAAGCGCCCTCCTGGAGAGCCGCCTGTGTTCAAGGCGCGCTACGTGGCTAGAGGCTTCAGTCAGCGTGAGGGGGTGGACTTCTTCCAGACCTTCGCTCCGACCCCAAAGATGACTACTCTTCGGGTTCTGTTACACCTAGCTGCTCAGCGTGACTACGAGCTTCACTCTCTCGACTTCTCGACTGCCTTCCTTCAGGGCAGCCTACACGAGCAGGTCTATCTGCGGCGCCCTCAGGGCTTTACTGGCACCTTCCCTCCTCGGACCCTGTGGCTCTTGCGGCGTCCCGTCTACGGCCTCAGCAGGCTCCCCGTGAGTGGCACGACACGCTGCGTGCTACCCTTGCTGATCTGCAGTTCTTTCCCTCTTCCGCAGACCCCTCACTCTTCGTTCGTGCTGGCCAGACTCCGTTCTACATCCTTGTTTACGTAGACGACCTGGTCTTTGCCACAGTAGACAGGGACGCACTGGCCTTCGTGAAGGCAGAGGTGTTGAAGAGACACACTTGCACTGACCTTGGAGAACTGCGCCGTTACCTTGGCTTGCAGATCTCCAGGGACAGAGCAGAGAACACCATCACATTGACTCAGTCACACTTGGTGCGCCAGGTCCTTTCAGAGGTTCGGCCTTCACTTCTCTTCTGCACAGCCCACCCCTCGGCCTGTAGACCACATACTCTCCGTTCCAGTTTCTGAGGAGCAAGTAGAGCCCAGTGGCCCTTACGCAGAGCTGGTGGGTTGCCTCATGTACCTGATGACTTGCACTTGCCCAGATCTCGCATACCCTCTCAGCATCCTGGCTCGCTTTGTGGCCACAAGTAGACACCGACCGCAGCACTGGTCTGCCGCTAGGAGGGTTTTGCGTTATCTTGCAAGTACATCGGGCATGGGGTTAGTGCTAGGAGGACGCAGGTCAGTGGTCCTTACTGGAAACACAGACGCTTCTTGGGCAGACGACGCCGAGACACTCAGGTCTTCCCAGGGCTACTGCTTCAGCCTTGGTTCAGGTGCCGTATCGTGGAGAGCTACCCGCTCCTCGTCTGTTGCCCAGTCCAGCTGTGAGGCCGAGATCTACGCTGGTGCCATGGCGGCACAGGAGTTCTGCTGGCTGACCTTCTTGCTCACAGACTTAGGTGAGCGGCCTAGCTCTGCCCCGGTCCTGTACGCTGACAACAGGGCCATGATTCTCCTGTGTCAGGAGCCTCGACTCGAGGGCAGAGCGAAGCATATCCAGCTGCGGTACTTCCTCCTGCGCGAGCTACTGCAGCGCCGCCAGGCTCGCGTAGTACACTTGGCCTCCGGTGCCAACACAGCTGATATCTTTACGAAGGCGCTTGCGCCTAAAGATCATCAGCGGCACTTGGTACAGCTTGGTCTAGTTCCTATAGTCTCTCAGTTGCTAGGGCCTTGACTTTGTACTGTCCTTTATATATATATTCACTCAGACTGGACTTGTGTCCTCTCCCAGTGGCTGGACTAGTAGTGCCGCCCTGGTCTTGTTCTTGTCTTGCTTGTACTTTTGTTGACTGGTCTTTAGACCCTTGTCTCAGTGGCTGGACTAGTAGTGCCGCCCTGAGCTGCTTGTTCAGGAACTGCCCCTATGTAGTCTAGGGGGTATGTCAAACATTAGTATATCTTGTGTTTGTATAGACTGTATAGGGTCACCTCTTAGAGAATACAACCCTTAGATATGTATGCTTGTACCTAGGTTCTCTAGTTATTTTATACTCAGTTCTAAGACTTAGAAGGAGGTTTAAGCTAGGTAGGAGAGAGAATAGTGAGAGAAAAGGGGGGACAATTAGTGAAGAGAGATACAAAAGGGTGTTGTACCCTCTACAGTAGGAACCAGCACTCTGTAGTACACCTACCTAGCCTATACATCTATATGTATGTATATATATAATATTGACATGTACCTATCTAGCCTATAACAATATATAAATATATGTTGACAGGCCAATCCAAGCTGCCCTGGAAAAGGAGCCAACAAAGGAGCCACATCTTCAACCCTAGGAAGAGTCTCATGATAGTTGTGCAATACAAGAAAATTCCACAAGGTCATCCAGCCTCGGGTCTGCTCACAGATCCATAGGAAGGCCTAACACGGACTATCAAATTTGCCCCATGTGTGCGGGATTTGCCCCATATGCCCGGTCTCAGGTATAACTAGAGCTGTGTGCTATAACGAGCCACTAGTGGGAGCACAGAATTGAAACAGAATGTCTCACTGCAGAGGCAGAGCCAACAAGCAACAAGGAACACCAACACAGCAGCTACAGACACCTAGCAACAGACATGTCGTAGTCGAATCTAAAACTTAGAAGCAAAGTAACAGCGCAGCAAAAGAGCTAAAGCCGATTCATCTTCCCCGCGGGTTAGTAGGCCTGACGGCACGGACTGCCTAGGCTGGGCGCCTCGAGAGCAGCCCTGCAGTTCGCAGCAGCCTTAGGAGAGCCTAGAGCCTAGTGGGTGAGGCGGCACGGAGTTAGTAGCTCTTGCAGCAGACGAACTCGCCGTTCTTCTGGCAGCAGCCGCCCTTCTTGCAGCACTTGTCGCCGCCGCAGCACGGATACTCGGGGCTCTGCGCATGGCAGACGCGCGGGGAGGGGAGAGATGGGGGTGAGAAGGTAGCAACGCGAGAGATCAGCGGATGAATCGCGCAGCACTTGCCGCCGCCGCATCACGGGAGAAAGAACGAGGCGGAAGTGAGGGAACATGAGAAAACAGGGAGTGAGAGCGATGAATGCTGGCTGGCAGTTGAACGACTACGGTGGTCGAGCAGGCGATATTGACAAAGACGGTCGGACGAAACGAGGCAGGCTACCCGAAGAATATGAGACAAGGGGCATGCGAGAATAAGGGCACTGACGAAGACGGTCGGAGAAAACCGAGATAGGCTAAACTGAGAATGGGAGACACGGGTCATGCGGTCCAAGTCCAGTCGAGCTTACGATGCAGCACGCGCCGCCGCAGTACTCGCTCGCGGGAGACGGGCCCTTCTTTCCGGCATACGGGCACACGCCAGTGCCGTCGCCGGCAGCGTTGCGGCGCTTCTTGTGCTTCGGCTTGTACGAGCCGGTCTTGCCGCCCTTTGCGCCGGTCGCCGCGCCGCTGCTGCTGGCCAGGATGCGACGCTCTGCGACGTCAATGGCGTCGTCGCCGAGAAATTCTGCGACTTCGTCAGCGGCGTCGTCGAAGCTGAACTCGTCGTTTTCGATCGCCGACGCGACGTCGGACGCAGCGGTGCGCGAGGGGAGCAGGTGCAGCACGAGCGCCGCCGCCAGGAGAGCGAGGAGGGAGAAGCGGAGAGAATTCATATTGGCGCGCGGCTACTTCCAGAAACACTAATTAAAACAGGAGGAAAAGGCGGGGATGGTAACGAGAAATGGTGGATGAAGGAAAGGCGCGGTGGATGAGATGTGGGATTGATAGTAAGAGGCTTGGCTGGGAGACTTGGCTGCTGGGGGATGGTTTGATTGTGATGGCAACGCGCGGCATTTGTACCTGCCAGCATTGCTGCCCACGGAAAGACGCACGCACGCTGCACTGCAGCGGTAGTACAGAACTGGGCCGAACGCGCGCTAGGCGTTTCAGTGTGGAAACGGCTGGGTTGCGCGTGTCGCGAGCGTGGATGTGGTGAGTTCGTGTTCGTGCTGCTTTGCCTGCGGCGGTCATCTAGGCGGGAACGGGGGGGTCAAGAGAAGAGCGTGCTTGTGTGGGGCACTGGGGCGGGGGGGACTGGTGGTGGGGGGAGTAGAGGAGGCCCGCCGCTACGTCGGTCCTGCTGCGGATTACGGTCGCGCATTGTGGGTGCTAAGAAGGACTGCATGCGTGCGACGCGATCGGTGGAGTGAAAGGTGGTTTACTTGATGCCTGGGTGGGGGAGAAGCGCGACGCAGAAGTTGCGGACGTGGGGTGGGGAAGTTGGAGGTTCTGTGGTCGGCTCGGCAGGGCAGGCAAGGGGATGATACCGTTATGAACCAAGCGGTAAACCACTAGATGTCCTGTTAACCGGATAGGGGAGAGAACGAGGCGCGAATTGAGGAACATGAAGATGGCCCATGCGCAACCCCGAAGCACACATACTCACGAGTCAGGAGGAAGCCCGTGACATTTGCAGTCTCTCCTCGCATCGCGAACGAATGTTGCAGTTCTAGTAGCGAACGACTGTGAGTGAAGTGAACTGATGAAAATAATTTAATCGTCAAGCTGCACTCACCATGTAGCCTTATGTTACGGGATAGTAAGCCTAACACTTCACAATTGATTATTTTTGTAACGTCACTTAGGAGATTTGGTTTGATTGTTGTATCGATTTTTTTAAAGAAAACCAAATGTTTGACTTAAAAATATTCAACTCGAACTATTTTTTGTAAGTGTAATCAGTAGTATCTAGTCAAACTGTACGATAAAAAAACAAAGCATGCATGATTGAAATTGGAAATTCGTTATTATTATCATTCGTTGTATGTGTGGTGAAAATGTAAAGAAAATTGTATGTGAAATATCGTATCAAACTGTTGCTTAGAGGGTTTTAGAAAGAAAGCGCTTCTACACATACTGGGCCACTCAAAATGGCAGGCACTCCCTCAGCCCACAGTTCTGTTGAGCATGTTGCTCAGCCGTTACGTTTGACCGCACAAGTGCAGTGCGTGTAGAACAGGACTTATGTTAGTTTTTTTAACAACTCTGGCCCTCAGGGCTCCGTTAAAAATTATTCCTGAAAATCCAGGGTCTGAATATGTACTGCCTGTTTTTTTCAGGACCAGCACAAGAAATGCTCGGAGAGGAAACATTTTTTAGGATCTTACTTGAGGTTCTTCCACGCTCTGTGGCTCATCGGCATCACATGTGTTCTAGGGCTGTGTGGGGAGTACTCCTGCCCAGATAGTAGCCCGGTAGTTGGGTACTATGAGGACAGGTGTTAGCAGAGCAGGAGAAACTTGTATTCTAGGGGGAGACACCGGAAGGGGGGGTGTAGGTATGAATAATTTCAGGGTTACCGAAAAATCTTCTCTGATTTTCCGGGGTAGCCTTGAGAAATTCACGGATTCTGTCAGGAATGGGTGGAAATAATCCAGAAACAATCAGGGCTGGTCTGGAAACTACCTTATAATTTCAGTCAAGTCAGGGCAAATGCCTTAATGACATATGCTCCGGTGTAGAGCAGACCCACCAGCTTACCACAATCCCTGTCAGTTTGCCATGATGATCCTTTGAGAGTTTTGCGAAGTCCTTCGCTGCTGCACCGCAGCAGAGAATCCTTTCGAGAATTTCGCGGCAGTCGCGGGACTTGTCGTGACTAAGTGAAACCTACAGTGCCACCAACTCCAGCTATTGACGACCAGCACGGGTTGCCATTTTGTGAATGGGGAGACAACAACAGCTGGGTTATTTATGGTCGCCACTTGCCATGTTGGACCTGAATACCATCCATCCAGCACATTCACTGAGGTGAGGATACCCCAGTACTGTAGTGCTAGTGCTTCATCAACCTGGTTCCGACAAACCAATACGGAAAATATGTGTGCCGAACTGAAGTCGCAGCCATACAAACTGCCCGTCATGCCTGAAATAATATAAGGGCTAGAAATTCTAGGGCATGTTGCTGCTTGGAGTTGAAATTCTGGCTCATGGCACAGCTGGCGCTTGACTGGCGCTCTCTGTCTAACCACCACTCGCCTGTCGTGTCGTTACCCTCTCTGGCATCCATTTGCTGCAGACAAACCACAGTTTGGATTGCACAGCAGGTGGACACCTGGCGCCAACTTCCAGCCACGTCAGGCTGAGTGCACACCTGCGCTTCTCGCAACTCTCATGTCTTCTTCCATTGCGCCCATGTCCCCTCCCCCTAACATCGACCCCTTGCGCCCGGGAATTACCAGAAACACTCAAATTATGCCAGGCACTGTGTTCATCTGTACTCAAGCCAATCACAGGGTTTATTTCCGCTGCCCGAAACGAGCTTAGGGTTGATGCCTCCCGAAGTACAACCACGTTCCCTCTGGGGTTTATATTTTTAGGCTGCCCAGAAACGATGTGATTCGCTTGAGTACAGATGAACACGGTGCCTGGCAGAATTTTGAGTGTCGGCGAAGTTGTCCCCCTTGCGCCCCTGCCCCTGTCCTCTTCATAATCCCCCCCCCCCCATTTCCAGGCGCCTCCTCAGTTCCCTCCCCCCCTCTTGCTCCTCTGCGCGTATCTTTCCTCCCAAGCCTGTTTATCAGCCCAGCACAGCGCAACAAGAATTGTCAGAACCACGACACCAGTTTTTTCAAGAGTAACCGCTCCTTTCATTTGTACCAGCTCGAGTCTAAGAGCCCAGGATCGATAAATTTGTTAGGTTGACACGTTCAAGGCGCACGTCACAAGGTCATTTTCATTCCTACAGTCGTCGTCGCAACATGGCGGAGATCGTGAGAGTTTTCGTGCTTCTCGCTCTCGTCTCAGTAGCGTTCGCCGCGCCAGTGGTCGATGGCAACGCGGATTTGATTGAGGCGAAGAGCGCCCTCAAGAAGTGGGGCGAGTATGGCACCTACATGAAGCTCCTCCAATCATCTGGTAACCTATCAACCCTAATCTCCCCGCCGCTTCTCCTGGAACATGTCCCTCTACTGCATTTCGGCCTCCTTTATTTTCCCTTCTCTCCTTCATGGGTATTTTAACTATCCTAATCGGCCTTCCCATTCCTTTTTCCATTTTCTATCTTCTCCCCCTTCACCAGGATTCGAGCCCATCCTCGCGCGATACATCCAAACCCAACCCGTAACCCTCCTCGTGCCCAACGACAAGGCCTTCTCCACTCTCCCCATGCGCGTCAAATCCCAGCTCACCGGCTCCAAGCTCATCAAGCTCCTCGAATTCCAGATGATCCTCCAGAAGCTTCCCTCCGGCTTCCTCAAAATGGCGCAGCCCGGCTCCAAGTTCCGCACCGTGTACGGCGTGACGCTCGTCAAGCAAAAAGCGGCTCTCAAGAACACCGTGATTCTCGGCGCGCCCGGCGCCACGATGCCGTCGCAGATGGCGGTGGTAACCCGCGGCGACATGGCTGCGGCGAAGCTGATGCTGCTGTGCCTGCACGGCACCAACAACGTCATCCTCCCTCCCAACGTCTTCTTCTAAACGCTCTTTCCGCGTCGGCGTAAACCAGCGTGCCATCCCACCATTACGGCTCATGGATGTCATCCCGTTCGCGTAGATCAAGGAAGCTCGCTGCCGTTAGACGTGGTTTCTTTCCAACCCGTCGTCGCTGACCGACAGTGTCAAGCCGCCTCATACGGTCTCCTCCCTCCCTCCTCGGGACGGGAAGATCCCAGCCACCAACATTAGTCACCCTTCCGTCCACCTCCCATCTCCTCGTTGGGGAAGGGTTACGCCGAGTCGTCGTCCATCACCCATCCTCGGCTTTCATCTCACGCTCTTGCCAGGGTTCTCGGACTCTCTTCGGGGCTGGTCTGTACCAAATCTGTGCCGTTATTCCTTCATTCGTTTGCCATAAACAGTTTCTAGGGTTTTCTTGGAAACCCCTCTTATTTATTTAATTCATTGGTAATATCTAGCTGCTGATTTGCTAGATCTGGGATATCAGTTTCCACAACCAAGGCTGAAGGAAGAGGATGCAAAAAGCTACGAAGTTCCTCACGAAGGCAACCTCTCATCAGACCGGCGTCATACCTACCAGAACCGTCAAGCACCACGGCAATGAACATTTGTACTGCACAGTTCCCCGGATGACTGATAAGGGGCCCTTCTGGTAAGGGGTCGCGGAACATGCTGGGTACATTCTTCAGTTCAGAAGCATTCACATGTAGGCCCTGATCGGTTGGCCGTATTCTGGAATAAGGATGGTGTCGAGCTATTTCTCAGGGCTGACTCGGAATAGGCTTAAAATCAATCAATCATTTTAATCACACCAAACCTCCTGGAATAGAGGTGTGTACCGATCACCAGAATAAGGAAGGCTGGAATACGGAATAAGGAAAGGGCACCTGGCTGCAGACTCAGCTGGTCGATGTGCATTCCAGCTTTTTTTCAGGAATAGCTGGGAATAGTGAAGAGTGGGGCAATCCAGACGCAATAACTAATGCCCTTATTTCGGAAACGGGAAACGTCGAATACCCAATACCAGCCTGTGTCTGACCGCCAAGAAAACAAATCCAGGGTCACATTTCGATATCAAGCCAGATGCAGGGCCCCAGATGCACAATTTGAAGCCCTGTTTCCCCTCTCCCTTATGTTTTTCGTGACCAAGATCGTGGCGGGCAAGTTTGGAAATTTGCCAGCTCAGACGCGTCACTTACAACATGCAATTTCGCACATAAAACAGCCCAGCTTCTCGCCGTCACCTAACCTGGCGAGCAGGCCCCCAAATTGCAGACTTTTTACTATGATTCATGTTCAAATTATATAAGTTATAATTTAATATAGGCTTGGTAGGTTGTTACTGAACCTTTCTGTAGGGGGTACAAACCCCTCCTTGTACTCCCCTCTCTTCTAATCCAACTCTCTTTTCTCTCCTCAACTTTCCTAGCACCTAAAACCTCTCGCCATTCTCATGGCTCCTCCTAGCTCCTAGCTAAACCTTGTGCCATTCTATGGCTTCCTAGCTAAGCTGGTCTTTTGACATGGTATTAGAGCAGTTCGTTCCGTGTGGGCCTGCTCCTCGCGTTTCCGCTGCGTGCTCGTTTCTCTCTCTATCTCGCGCTGCCATGGCGGCCGCGTCAAGCTGCTGTGGCCGCGTCGTCGTGCCGCGGCGCCGCCGTCGACGTCCATGGCGCCCGCGTCCAGCTGCTGTGGCCGCGCCGTCGTGCCGCAGCTCCGCCGTCGCGTCAAGATGCTGTCGCGACGTGACGGCGCCGTCACGCTGCCGCGGCGTCTACGCGACAGCGCGCGGTCGGCGTAACGGCGACGTCGTGCTGCCGTCGCAACGTCGACGCCCCGCTGCGGCATCGACGCCGCTCCATGATGGCGTCGTCGGGCTGCAGCCGGCCGCGTGACGCTTGTGGCGCCGCTAGACCGGCCGCCCGCATGTCAGCCTGTGGCGCCCCCCCCCCCCCCCCCCCACCCCCCTCCTTCCCCTGTGCCCTCTTCCATTCCGCAGACGACGGCTGACTCCCGCCGGCCGTCCCACCGTCGCGGGGCCTGGCCACGTCACCGAGAGGTGCGGGTGCCGCCGCCGCTGCCGCTGTTGTCGAAGCCGCCGCCGCCGCCGCTGTCGCCGCTTGCGTCGGGGCCACGCAGCCGCACGCCGCCGCCGCCGCCGCTGTCGACACTGCCGCCGCTGCTGCCGTCGCCGCCGCAGCCCCTGCGGTCGACGTCGCCGCCTCACGCACCGTGGGTCGACCGACCTAGAGTCGCTGTCACTGTGGCTGGAATGGGGGTGCTAGGTTAGGGGGTGTGGGTGTGTGTGGGCATGTGACTACCAAGCCTAGGGGGTGTGTTCAAATTATATAAGTTATAATTTAATATAGGCTTGGTAGGTTGTTACTGAACCTTTCTGTAGGGGGTACAAACCCCTCCTTGTACTCCCCTCTCTTCTAATCCAACTCTCTTTTCTCTCCTCAACTTTCCTAGCACCTAAAACCTCTCGCCATTCTCATGGCTCCTCCTAGCTCCTAGCTAAACCTTGTGCCATTCTATGGCTTCCTAGCTAAGCTGGTCTTTTGACAATTCAGACTTTTTTCAGAGTTTTTTTTGGGGTGTACTCTGATTGGGAAGACTTTTTTTTGTACCTTACTCTGATTTTTCAGAGAAGATTTATGTACCTACGCTGATTTTTCAGACTTTTTTTACTAGTGTACTCTGATGCCTCAACTCTGTATGGGGGGTCGACTCTGATTTGTGTAATGCCAGGTTTAGGGGGGGGAGCGTGATTTACCTGTGGGGGGGTGCTGATTGGCCCTTAGCCAAAATCAGGGCGAGATGCTTGTGGGGGGCTTTGTGAGGGCAGTTATTGGCCCTTCACCCAAATCAACGGCCAATGCGTATTGGGGGCTGTGTGAGGGAGTTGACTGGCCCTTCACCAAAATCGCTGGCCGATGTGTACTGGGGGCTGTGTGAGGGAGGTGACTGGCCCTTCACCAAAATCACCTCCCAGTTTGTGATGCGTGCGGTGTGAGGAGCCGATTGGCCCTTGGAAAATTTTGCAGAGGTGTGCTTGCCACTGCAGCGAGCTGTGTGTGCGAGGGCACCCATTGGCCCTTCACGAATAGCCACCTGGATGGCCCCGATTTCCCTACCTCCCCTGCAATTTTGATTTGCCCGCCCTCCAATTCTTTTCCGCCCCCATCCCTCGATTTCGTCCCCCATTCGCAATTCGCCACGATCCCGTTTCTCCACCAACCGATATCGTCGCCGTACCTCAGGCACGCGAAATTACTAGACACGGAACGGGGAGGGGAAGGGATAGAAACCCGTGAAAGACTCACCTAAAATTTTTAAAATCGTATGTCAGTCTGTCTGGGAGATTATCAAAGTAAAAAAATCTTCTGTCAGGCCTGGCAAGAGCGCTGTACAATACAGCACAGCTTTGCCATGAGCCTCGCTGATCAACCAAACCCGCACCAGCGCGGGGCCGGGCCTAGGGTGCCGCGAAATTCCGCGCCGCCGCCAGAACACAGATACGGTAGGGAGCGCACGCGAGAGAAAGCCCCTCAAGCAAGAATTATGAGGGCAGCGGTTGGGAAGGGAATGGAAAAGTAACGTGCAAAACACTCACTTTGAAATCAGAGTTAAAAACAATGGTAACTCTGATTAATCAGACAAATAAATTATTGTTACTCTGATTTTTCAGACTTTTTTTAGGGGGCGACTCTGAAGGCCATACCAAGAGATGGCAGGCAAGTCTGATGAATCAGACAAGCCCAAAACCAATTTGGGGGCCTGCTGGCGAGCCAACGCACGGAATACGGAAAGCTCGCAGCGGATTCCTCATTCCGATTCTTTATTCCGGAATATCGGCTTACCGATCAGGGCCGTATTTCGTACGAGCACTGTACATGGATGAGGCAATGATCACGAGAATGTCTTGCTAAGTAAACCCTGTTAACGTAGAAACGAATGATTACTAGAGGTGGAAACCTAGAACAAATACTAGTTGGTTGTACTCACTAGAAGCATACCTCAGTCTAGCCTATAACTTCTACATAGATAATATGTATAAGTTGACACACCCCCTAGGCTAGACAAGGGGTGAAACTAAACAAGAAGCAAACAGCTCAGGGCGGCACTACTAGTCCAACCACTGAGGCAGGGGTCTGGAGACCAGTCAGCAAGAATACAACCAAAACTGAAGCAAGCCAGGGTGGCACTACTAGTCCAGCCACTGGAGGTAAGGCCACAAGGCCAGTCTGACAAGCATATATAATAGAGAGTACACAATCAGGATCCTAACAGGGGAGCAGCTACAGGAACAAGACCAAGCTGTACACAGTGCCGCTGATGATCTTTAGGCGCAAGCGCCTTAGTAAAGATATCAGCTGTGTTGGCACCTGAGGCCAAGTGAACTACGCGGGCCTGGCGGCGCTGCTGTAGCTCGCGCAGGAGGAAGTACCGCAGCTGGATATGCTTCGCTCTGCCCTCAAGCCGAGGCTCCTGACACAGGAGTATCATGGCCCTGTTGTCAGCGTACAGGACCGGGGCAGAGCTAGGCCGCTCACCTAAGTCTGTGAGCAAGAAGGTCAGCCAGCGGAGCTCCTGTGCCGCCATGGCACCAGCGTAGATCTCAGCCTCACAGCTAGACTGAGCCACAGACGACGAGCGAGTGGATCTCCAAGAGATAGCACCCGAACCAAGGCTGAAACAGTAGCCCTGCGACGACCTGAGCGTCTCAGCGTCGTCTGCCCAAGAAGCGTCTGTGTGTCCAGTAAGGACCACTGGCCTGCGTCCTCCTAGCACTAACCCCATGCCTGATGTACTAGCAAGATAACGCAAAACCCTCTTAGCGGCAGACCAGTGCTGAGGTCGGTGTCTGCCTGTAGCCACAAAGCGAGCCAGGATGCTGAGAGGGTATGCGAGATCTGGGCGAGTGCAAGTCATCAGGTACATGAGGCAACCCACCAGCTCTGCGTAGGGGCCACTGGGCTCTACTGGCTCCTCAGGAACGGAAGCAGAGAGCCCATGGTCTACGGGTAGAGGTGTGGGCTGTGCGGAGGAGAACTGAAGACCGAACCTCTGAAGGACCTGACGCACCAAGTGTGACTGGGTCAGAGTGATGGTGCGTGCTGCTCTGTCCCTAGAGATCTGCAGGCCAAGATAGCGACGCAGCTCTCCAAGGTCAGTGCAGGTGTGTCTCTTGAGCAGCTCAGCCTTCACAGAGGCCAGTGCGTCCCTGTCAGGAGTAGCGAAGACCAGGTCGTCTACGTAGACAAGGATGTAGAACGGAGTCTGGCCGGAACGCACAAACAGTGAAGGGTCAGCAGAGGACGGAAAGAACTGCAGGTCTGCTAACGTGGCACGTAGCGTGTCGTGCCACTCGCGGGGAGCCTGACGCAGGCCGTAGACCGGGCGCCTGAGAAGCCACTGGGTCCCAGGAGGGAAGGTACCAGTGAAGCCCTGTGGTCGGCGCAGGTAGACCTGCTCGTGTAGGCTGCCCTGAAGAAAGGCAGTAGAGAAGTCGAGGGAGTGAAGCTCGTAGTCACGCTGTGCTGCTACGTGTAGCAGCGCCCGAAGAGTGGTCATCTTCGGGGTCGGGGCGAAGGTCTGGAAGAAGTCAACCCCCTCGCGCTGACTGAAACCTCTGGCCACGTAGCGCGCCTTGAAGACAGGCGGCTCTCCAGGGGGGCGCTTCACCTTGAAGAGCCACCGACCATCGACTACGTTCACCCCAGGCGGGGGAACTGCGTCGACGTAAGTGCCGGTGGATCTCCAAGATGCCATCTCCTGCTCCATGGCAGCTATCCACTGAGAGGCCCAAGGTCCCGAGGTGGCCTCAGCGTAGGTGCGAGGGGTCGGGATGTCGAAGGCGTCTGGGTCACCCTCAGGGACTAACAGCATGGAGCAGAGATGGGGAGCAGCCTCGGAAAGGAAAGCCAGCTCGTACTGCCTGTCCTCTAGGACGTCACTGCCAAGGGCAGGAGCACCCCCGACGGACAGAGGACGGGCAGGGTCAGAGACCAGAGCGGTAGCGTAGTCAAGGCGGCGGGTAGAGGCGAAGTCAGCGACAGCAGCGACAAGCGCGTCAAGGCGCGAGACAGGAACAGCAGGGTCGGTAACAAGAGAGGCAAGGACCCGAGGGACAAGGGGACGAGCAGCACGGAGGTAGTCAGAGAACGGAGGAGGTGCAACAGCAAGGGACGAGGGAGGAGGGGACGGGAGGAGGGGAGGACGAGACGAGTGGGAACGGAGCAACATAGGGTGGGTGGGCAGGACAGGAGAGACGGGACGAGCACGGGAGGGACGGCGAGCCCAAACGTGAGACGGAGGGGTAGGGTCAGGGGACAGCGGAGGAGACACACGAGGGGAACGAGGAGGAAGACGGGCCGGAGACGAGTCTGGCGGCGGGAACACAGGACCGTAGACAGGAAGGTCAGGAGGCGGTGGGGGAGACACCGGCGCGCGGTCCGGGGAGGGAAGGCCGAGCAGGCGGAGAGCGGAAACCGGCGGCGACGGCTGCTGCGGCGGCGACGACGGCTGGGCCGGAACTCTCGGACCAGCAGAGGCAGAACGACCGTCGGCAGAACACTCAACAGCAGCACCCCCAGAACCAACACCCCCAGAGCGAGAACCCCCTCCAACACCAGCGGCACCCCCAGAAGCCGCAGGACGAACACCCTCCTCCACACCAGCACCCCCAGGGGCCGAGAGCAGCGGCGGCAGTGGCGGCAACGGCTGCGGCGGCGGCGACAGCGGCGACGGCTGCGGCAGCGACAGCGGCGGCGGCGGCGACGACAGCGGCGACGGCTGCGGCGGCGACGGCGACGGCGGCGGCAGCGGGGTCGGCGACTGCGACAGTGGGGGCGGAGGCACCGGGGAAGGGGGACGCTGCAAGGACGGACCGGGGGTACCACCAGAGTCAGCAGACTCCTCAACGGGGACAACCGACGGGAGGGGAGTGACGTGGGAGACACCAGACGGGGCAGGACGAGGCGGGAGAGGGGCAGGGGCTACCGGGGGAGAGGGAGCAAGGAACAGGGGGGGGGCAACTGGGAGACCTCGGTGAGGGAAGCGGCGGTAGAAGGAGACGGACTCGTCAAAGGTGACGTCACGAGAGTGGAGGAAGCGGTGAGACGGCGGGTGGTAGAAAAGCCAGTCAGACGAGTCCAGGGGGAAACCGAGGAAGACACAGGGGACAGTGCGGGCAGTGAGCTTGTCCGTGCCAGAGGCACGAACGTGAGCAAGGCAGCCCCAGACGTGGAACGCAGACGCGTCACCGGGGGACCCGGTCCAAAGGAGGGTCGGCGAAACCTGCGGCCGCTGGGAGCGTGGCCACAGGTTAAGCTGGTGAGCCGCGTAGCGAACAGCGAACGGCCACAGAAAATGGGGGGCATCGGCATGGATCATGGAGGTACGGGCGACCTCCATGACCAAGCCGATGCGGCGCTCAGCAACCCCATTCTGCTGTGGCGAGTCCGGCAACGTGTACGACTGGGTGATGCCCTCCGCACGACAGAACTGTCCAAGCCGACCAGAGGCGAACTCGCCGCCACGGTCGGAGTGGAGACACAACACGGGGAGACCGCGGTGGAGACGCGCAGCCACAACCCACGGGAGAAGAACGTCGGGCACGTCGGCCTTCCGCTCCAGGGGAAACACCGTGGTGTAGCGCGTGTAGTCGTCGACGAGCACAAGGAAGTAGCGCTCACCGCGCGGTCCGGGGACGGGGGCAGGGCCCCAAACGTCCAAGTGCAGGGTCTGAAGGGGGGCAGTAGCAGGACGCAGCGAGGAGGAGTGAGGAGCACGGCGGAGCCGACCCTCGACGCAAGGCGTGCACGGTGGCGCAGTCGAGGGAGGAAGGGCAGGGAGCGACGCGGGGAGACCTAAGACAAGACCGTGCTGGGACATGTGACGCAGACGCGGGAGAGCAGGGTGACCTAAGCGGTGGTGCCAGAGAAGGGAGGGGTGAGTGAGGGACCGACACGAGCAAGCTGCAGCGACCTGGGAGGACGCACCAACCGGGGGGGAAGCGGTGTGTAGGGTAAACAGACCGGACACCGGGTCCCGGGGGAACGTCGCAAGGGGGGAACCTGAGACAGCCTCAGAACAGACAGCGAACCGCTCGTGCCCGGGGAACGTGGTGGTGACGCCGAGGTCCTGGAGACAGCCGACACCAACCAGGTTCCTGGAGAACGAGGGAACGTGGAGGCCAGTAAGGGAGCCCGAGGGAACTGCCGGACAAGGAAGGGACGTAGAACTGCGCGCGACGACCGGACCCGCAGAGGGGTCAGCGAGAGAGACAACAGCAGGTGCAGCAAGCGGCGTGAGCGTGGAACGGTCGCGGAAGAAGCAGGCAGAAGCACCAGAGTCGAGAGTGAAGGACAGCGACGCAGTGGCGGAGGCCGGGGACGGAGCCGGTGCAGCGACTAGACTAGGCAACCTAGGCAGTCCTACGCCTGTCGCAGCAGGGGAAGCTAAGCTACACAAGGGTGAAACACCTAAACTAGAGTACACAGGGTAGTAAGATCCAGCAACACTAGAAGCGTCAGCATACAAAGCATGCAAAGCAGCACCTATCTGATCCATGTCTAACTCAAAGATCGGCACGCCCTGGCGGAGCAGGCTGTGCCAGTCAGGGAGGTCCGGGGCCGGGCCAAAGCGACGACGAAAATGATCGGCGAGGCGGCGGAAACAGCGGGCGGTCGGGTGCGGGCGGCGGCACAGAGTGCCGCGGAGAGGCCCGGTCTGAAGCTGGTACTGGCAGGTCACAGCACTGGAGCCGCTGGTAGACGCCAAGCTGCGCGGGCCGCCACCACGGCCACCGCCTCCGGAGGTGCCGGGCCAACCAGGCGGGCGACGAGCCCACGGCTGCGGCGGGTGCTGCTGGGACGGCGGCTGCGGCTGGGGCTGGTCCTGCTGCTGCTGGGGCTGCTGCTCCTGCCCACCGGTGGTAGTCCCCTCAGGCGGACTACCGTCACCACCACCACGACCACTACCACCTGCGTCACCACCCCTACCTCCCTGGCGGCCACGGCCACCGCGACGCGAGCGCTGCTGCGGGTGGACAGCAGCAGCCGTCTCGGTAAGAGGGGTCGCCGTGGCGACCGCAGCCGAAACGTCAGTGAACGTGCACTGGGATGGGGCACAGCCGTGAAAGATAGAGACTGCCGGCGCACCGCTCGACTGAGCGATAGTGCGCTGGCGAGTCTCGATCTCAGTGAGGGTGTCGACAAAGGCGATCAGGGTGAGGTCACCCGGGTGCTGGCTAAGAAAGTGGTCGCGAGCACTAGCGAGGCGGTCTGGCAGGCGCATAGCGATAAAATAGAGCGTCATGCAGAAAGGAGGGGGGAGCGCAGTGAGCTGGGCAGCAGTGCTGGCAGTGCGATAGCGAGTCTCTAGGGCACGCAAATGAGTGGCAAAGTCTGCGACAGTAGGGAAGGCAGCCAGGTCTGGGAACAGCATCGGAAAGAGCAAGCGGCCAGCAGAAGCGGAGGCAGGGGTGGAATAGCGAGCAATAACGGCGTCTAAATAAGCTTTGGCCGTTTCAACAGTAGCAAAACGCGAGCGCTCAGACATAGGGAGGGCGTGACTAATAGCAACCTGAGCTACTGCATCGCGTGAGTCCCAGACCGCACAGGCCAGCGCAGCAGTAGAGAAAGCCTCACGGTCATCAGAGGAGGGGTCAGCAGGGAGGGGAGTAGGTGCAGGGGGACGGGGGAGCAAGCCATCAGCATGGACAACCAGAGAGTGGCCATCCTGGCGCTGACCTGTAAGCTGGCGGCGGAGATCGGAGAGCCAGGCGGCGAAGTCAACCGCGTGGCCCTCAGCGTCCATGCGGAGCACAAAGTCAGCCATCGTGCAGGGTCAGCGGCACAGCTCCTCAGCGACACAGCGGCACAGCAGCACAGCTCCTCAGCGGCACAGGAGCACAGCGGCGCGGGGACACGGCGGCAGCACTCTCCAGTAGGGCAGCAGCTAGGCGTCCCAGCGCAGGCGAGCAGAAGACACAGGGCCCGAGAGGACACGGCAGGCCGAGCAGGGGAGGCGGGCAGGTGCTCTGGGGCCGGGCTGGTGCTGGGAGGGGCCAGGCTGGTGCTGCTGGGGCCGGTCGGGCACGAGGAGGGGCCGGGCAGCGCTGAGGAGAGGCCGGGCGGCGCTAGGAAGGGGCCGGGCGGCACTAGGAGGAGGCCGAGCGGCACTAGGAGGCCAGGCAGGCGAGCGCTAACAGCAGGCGCGACAGGGGCCAGCGGGCGCGACGAGGCCTAAGGGGCGCGACGGGGCCCAGCGGGCACGACGGGGCCCAGGGGGGGCGCGACGGGGCCGAGGAGGCGCGACGGGGACCAGCGGGCACGACGGGGCCCAGGGGGGCCGCGACGGGGCCTAACGGGCGCGACGGGGCCCAGGGGGGGCGCGACGGGGCCTAGCAGGCGCGACGGGGCCTAGGAAGCGCGAAGGGGCCCAGCGGGTGCGACGGGGCCTAGGAGGCGCGACAGGGCCCAGCGGGCGCGACGGTGCCCAGAGGGGGCGCGACGGGGCCTAGGAGGCGCGACGGGGCCCAGCGGGCACGACAGGGCCTAGGAGGGGCGCGACGGGGCCGAACGGGCGCGACGGGGCCCAGAGGGGGGGGGACGCGACGGGGCTTAGGAGGCGCGACGATGCCTAGGAGGCACGACGGGGCTCAGCGGGCTCGATGGGGCCCATGGGGGGCGCGACGGGGCCTAGGAGGCGCAACGGGGCCCAGCGGGGGCGCGTTAGGGCCTAGGGGTCGCGACGGGGCCCAGCGGGCGCGACGGGGCCCAGGGGGAGCGCGACGGGGCCTAGGAGGCGCGACGGGGCCCAGCGGGCACGACGGGGCCCAGGGGGGGCGCGACGGGGCCTAACGAGCGCGACGGGGCCCAGGGGGGGCGCGACGGGGCCTAGGGGGCGCGACGGGGCCTAGGAGGCGCGACGGGCGGAAGCGGTAGGCGGGGGGATCCTAACCTAAGCGTGATACCATGTTAACGTAGAAACGAATGATTACTAGAGGTGGAAACCTAGAACAAATACTAGTTGGTTGTACTCACTAGAAGCATACCTCAGTCTAGCCTATAACTTCTACATAGATAATATGTATAAGTTGACAAACCCGTCCAACCAGCATTGCAAGTGAAATGCTATGCCACCGTCACAATCTTAATTTTCAGAACATTTTTTTCCTCACTGCAGAATCCCTGCGCCATCCGCATCTTCTAGACCCTAACCCTGAAGCAAGCGAGAGCGCTCGTTCGTTCCAGGGCCAACAGTGGCAGCAGCAGCACATCAAGAGCACAGCTAGCAGGTCTGCCTGACAGTGCTGGCAACGGCTTGCGCCCAGAGCCTGAGGTGCGTCTTGACATCCGAGGGGGGATCCTGTGGGTTGGCAAACGACCATGACTCGGCATCCCAGCTGCCGCTCACCCCCCTCTGGCCCTGGCTCTGGCTGTGCCTCTGGCTGCTGCTGCTGCTTCCAGTGACGAGGGAGGGGATGTGGCGTGGGGAGGATGGCATGGAGCTGCCCCGCTGCTGGGGGCACATGGGAGACGGGGGGGGAAACAAGGGATGGAGAAGGGAAGTCAGCACAAACACTCAAGTCCGATGCTAGGACGAGCAAGAAAGACGGAATTGGTTAGCCCCATTGGCACACAGCTATGATGACACACACCTATGATGACACAGAGCTATGATGACCCCGAGCTATGACGACACACAGCTAAGACGACACACAGCTATGACGACACAGCGTGCCCAGAGAAGCGCATATGCGGATGCAGAGCGTGGATGAAAGCACTGCCGCCACGTGTTATGCTTACCACGGCGTGGGGTTCGGGCGAGTGGGAGACAACGAAGGAATCCCCCGTGTACGACGAGATGCGTGGCGAGCAAGTGCCGCTGCCAACACCCACGGGCACGCTGATGCTACCAACACCAGCAGCACCGTCCCCAGCAGCACCAGGAGCAGCACCAGCAGGTGGAGACAGCCTGCCAGGACTCGTGCTCCCAGCTGCCAAATCAGCACCTGCACCCTGCCCAGTGGCACCAGCGGTTGCAGACAGAGGGCCGTGATGATGTTGGTGGTGTCTGGAGATGAGTCTCTGCTGCACGCTCCCCACGGCCTGGTACAGGCGCAGCGCGGGGAGCGTGGCCGTCATGCGCGCGCTCATGTCCGCCTGGCGGAACTTAAAGCCCAGATCCATGAACCCGCGCAGCTCCTCCACGTCAGCCTCTGCATGGGTCCACGTGGCACAGGGGGTGGCACAGGGGGGGTGGGGGGCACAGGGGAGACAGGGGGGTGGAGGAACGCGGAAAAGAGAGATTCAGACACCGGAGTAGCAGCTGGGGCGGGGGAAGGCGGGAGGGACAATGAAAGCTCGAGTGTCCAGCAGACAGTGGCTTGATTCACACAAAAGCAGACCGGAAAGGAAAAAAACCGGCTTGCTTGCACGCCCCCCTTGGAATCACATCCGCTTCAGTCACCCTCTCCACCCCGCTGACCTGTTAGGCTTCTTGCACGCGCGGAGGGCGTCAGCGGGAGCCCGACTCCCCCCCCCGCTTCCGCTTCCGCCTCGAATGCGCCTTCCCGCAGCGAGCTATTGGGCTCGTAATCCGCGGACTCATAATCAGACACGCTCCGCGTGCGCAAATACCGCGGCCTCCCCGCGCCTCCGCTTCCGCTTCCGCTACCCCCGAAGCCCGCCCCACTCTCCGCTTCCACCGCCCCAGTACCGCGCCCTGACCAGCGGAAAGGGGGAGAGGGGTGGAACGCGGAGAAATGCTCTCCACCGCTTCCCCGCCCCTCCGCGTATCCCCTCCGCCCAGAAGCCGCATACGGGGAAACAGTGCGCTCGTAGTAGTCGCCGTCGTTGCTCCGAGTCTCTATTTGATCCCGCTGCTCTTCGTCCGCCGGTAGCGGGGGATGCGGAGGCATCGACACGCGTCTCGACATGCGCGCCGCGTCGAGGCTGCTGCTGCGCTTCGGCCGGCGCCTGCTTCCCGACCGGCCGCGGCGACGCCGGTACTTTCCGAAGCTGCCTTCCATATCAGGCTCGGGGCTGTCGGACCTGGACCCACCGTTTGGTTCGGTTTGGTCGTCCGCCGACGCGGAAGCACATTCAACTGCCGCATCCTCTGCAACGCCGCGGACGTTGCTGGCGGAACTCGGCGCGCTTAGTTCCGCGTGCGCACACGCAACCTTTCCCGCTACCGTAGCCCCCGGAAGCGCATCCCCGTTATCATCATCTTCTGTCTCGTTAACAGCTTCCTGGATAGTGCTTAAATCGTAATCGTTTGGCCAAGCGGCGACATTGCTGGAGAACCATCCCTCGTCGAGCAAATCGAGCAGCGAGCCTCCCACGCCCGACACAACGGCACGAGACGACGACTGCTGCTGCTGCTGGCGCTTCGAGCTTAATGAGGCGAAAGGTAGCAAGCTTAAGAATGAGCGGGCAGGAGGCGGGGTGTCCAAACGGGCAGAAGGCAGTGAGGCGTCAGAGATAGAATCCGGCGCGCGTGGTGAGGAGTCAAAGAAGGAAGAAGATGTCGACGCGTCCGCCGGACGAATGGCGGATTTGGCTGCAGGAGAGGCACTGGGGCTGCTGCTGTTGCTGCTGACGTCAGCGCCAACTCCGTCGCTGCTCCGGGAGTCGCGGGAGCAGCCCTTATTGGAAGATCCAGCCAGGATAAGGCCGTTACTCATTAAGCCTTAAATCGATAGTGGCAATATGTCGAATAAGTCCCAATAACTGGGAAGCTGGTAGGTGATTTGAGAATAAGTACGTCAATATCGAGGATTATGTACGTCTAGATGAGGGCGACGAAAGCGCGCTGATTTACAAGCGAAGGCGAGAACGTTAATATTAAACGTTAATAGTTAATAGCTCACAGGAATGACAAAATAAGTTCGGAAATATACTGAAATAAAACAACATTCAGTAATAGTAGCAGTAGTTGTGGGCGCGTGCTACGTACTTCTGAATCATCACTCTACCAGTACTCCCTACAAAGACTTCTCACGGGGAGCAACCTCAAGATGCAACGGCTTTGCCGAGCAGATAAAGCTTGTCTTGTGACTGATTCCTGTTTGTTACTGGCTCCTGTTTCCTAGGGTCATGCTCCCAAGGGCTAGCAAAAGAGAGCCAGCCAGGCGGTCAGTACAGTGAGCCTCCAGCAGGTCTCTCCTCGCCTCATCAGCAGCAAGACAGAACAGAGAGGGAAGGCGGGCAGGGAACGGCGGGCAGCCCAGCAGCACCGCCAAACCCCCATAGCCCTCCTTCCCCCGTTCGCCCACAACCCTTATTTCTGTTCGGTTCCTCCCCTCCCCCCCTCCCCCCCCCCCCAAACCTCCCTCAGTCACCTGCTCAAAACCCTGAAAGAAGCGCGAAACGTGCGAACTGCCCAAAAGCACTTTTCCCGCAACATGCCCGCTGCGGCACAGACGGCCCATGCATGGCCCCCATGCAGCGGATGAGGCATCCCCGCTCCCGTCGGGATCTCCGCCCGCGAAGGGCTTCGCAGCAGCGAGCGTACGGAGCGAAGCGGAGCGGAACGCATCTGTTCACCAAACCACCTCCCCCTACCTTACACTGTCAGCGCTGCCCACGGAAGAAGGGGTAGCGGGGGAACAACTTCAGGGTTGGTGAAACGTGGCGTGTCAGGGGAACTGCTGTTATCCAGGCTGGATGATACATGGATCTCGGACAATGTTCGGGAAAAAGTGCAAGGGGAAAATATTTTAGTGGGCAGGAATTTACGGGCATCGAACGGGAAGGTATATTCGTCAGGGGATGATCTCCACCATTGCATAGAGTTATAAGAATTATCATTGGCCGTTGAAGTAGGTATGGTAACCTCTAAATGTGCCACGCTGGCCGAGAAGAAATGTTCTGCTGACCACAGTCCCGTATAGCGGGTCTTCTTGGTTCTTTCGGGTTCTGACAGTGTGCCAGCATGGATTAGGAAACAGTGACTGCGACGCGGTGGTTTGCGGCTGACCGCGTGCCAATGAACACGCAGGCATAAATACACCCGTTTCAGTACACTAGTGCTCTCACTATTTTTGTTCGGTTTGATGACGCATTTTTCCAATTCGCTGCTCGTTTTCTAAAGGCGCAGCGGAAACGAGGCTCAGGGTCCAGTGGAAGTACGGGATGGTAGAAGATTCAAACTACAGGTAATACCTTCAGTTTCAACGCAATAAAACTGCGTTAACAAAAATCCGCTGTATTTAGCGCATCCCCGCTACAAAAGTCAGTCTGCACGAGCACGACAGCTCTCGGCCACCGAAAGCGCGCCATCTGGACGAGAAGTATATCCACCTCTTGATCTGTTCCACGTGACAATGCTGAGAGCTCAGACCCAATTGCCTCCTTACAGTGTACATGCCAGTCTTCGGTTTATTCCTGCTCATTTTCGACAGACTCTAAGAAGAACTAGCCCCATAGCATGAACAATTCAAACAATCATGCAATATAAAGCCAAAATGAATGGCAACACTAAAAACAAAGCTTGTGCATTCATGCGAAATAATTAACCAATACTCACATAATTGTTATTTCCCCCAATATTTGCGTCTGGTATGGTCATTACATGCCTAAGTAGTGTGTAATTCATAACTTACGAAGAGCAATGAGTCCCACTTTCAGTAGAGTATTCGACTATGATCACAATATTCATATAAAAAGAGATATATTATGATATAGAATAGCCATAGCTAGATGTCAACTTATACATATTATCTATGTAGAAGTTATAGGCTAGACTGAGGTATGCTTCTAGTGAGTACAACCAACTAGTATTTGTTCTAGGTTTCCACCTCTAGTAATCATTCGTTTCTACGTTAACATGGTATCACGCTTAGGTTAGGATCCCCCCGCCTACCGCTTCCGCCCGTCGCGCCTCCTAGGCCCCGTCGCGCCCCCTAGGCCCTGTCGCGCCCCCCCTGGGCCCCGTCGCGCTCGTTAGGCCCCGTCGCGCCCCCCCTGGGCCCCGTCGTGCCCGCTGGGCCCCGTCGCGCCTCCTAGGCCCCGTCGCGCTCCCCCTGGGCCCCGTCGCGCCCACTGGGTCCCGTCGCGACCCCTAGGCCCTAACGCGCCCCCGCTGGGCCCCGTTGCGCCTCCTAGGCCCCGTCGCGCCCCCCATGGGCCCCGTCGAGCCCGCTGAGCCCCGTCGTGCCTCCTAGGCATCGTCGCGCCTCCTAAGCCCCGTCGCGTCCACCCCCTCTGGGCCCCGTCGCGCCCGTTCGGCCCCGTCGCGCCCCTCCTAGGCCCCGTCGCGCCCGCTGGGCCCCTTCGCGCTTCCTAGGCCCCGTCGCGCCTGCTAGGCCCCGTCGCGCCCACCCTGGGCCCCGTCGCGCCCGTTAGGCCCCGTCGCGGCCCCCCTGGGCCCCGTCGTGCCCGCTGGTCCCCGTCGCGCCTCCTCGGCCCCGTCGCGCCCCCCCTGGGCCCCGTCGTGCCCGCTGGGCCCCGTCGCGCCCCTTAGGCCCCGTCGCGCCCGCTGGCCCCTGTCGCGCCTGCTGTTAGCGCTCGCCCGCCTGGCCTCCTCCTAGTGCCGCTCGGCCTCCTCCTAGTGCCGCCCGGCCTCCTCCTAGTGCCGCCCGGCCCCTTCCTAGCGCCGCCCGGCCTCTCCTCAGCGCTGCCCGGCCCCTCCTCGTGCCCGACCGGCCCCAGCAGCACCAGCCAGGCCCCTCCCAGCACCAGCCTGGCCCCAGAGCACCTGCCCGCCTCCCCTGCTCGGCCTGCCGTGTCCTCTCGGGCCCTGTGTCTTCTGCTTGCCTGCGCTGGGACGCCTAGCTGCTGCCCTACTGGAGAGTGCTGCCGCCGTGTCCCCGCGCCGCTGTGCTCCTGTGCCGCTGAGGAGCTGTGCCGCTGTGTCGCTGAGGAGCTGTGCCGCTGACCCTGCACGATGGCTGACTTTGTGCTCCGCCTGGACGCTGAGGGCCACGCGGTTGACTTCGCCGCCTGGCTCTCCGATCTTCGCCGCCAGCTTACAGGTCAGCGCCAGGATGGCCACTCTCTGGTTGTCCATGCTGATGGCTTGCTCCCCCGTCCCCCTGCACCTACTCCCCTCCCTGCTGACCCCTCCTCTGATGACCGTGAGGCTTTCTCTACTGCTGCGCTGGCCTGTGCGGTCTGGGACTCACGCGATGCAGTAGCTCAGGTTGCTATTAGTCACGCCCTCCCTATGTCTGAGCGCTCGCGTTTTGCTACTGTTGAAACGGCCAAAGCTTATTTAGACGCCGTTATTGCTCGCTATTCCACCCCTGCCTCCGCTTCTGCTGGCCGCTTGCTCTTTCCGATGCTGTTCCCAGACCTGGCTGCCTTCCCTACTGTCGCAGATTTTGCCACTCATTTGCGTGCCCTAGAGACTCGCTATCGCACTGCCAGCACTGCTGCCCAGCTCACTGCGCTCCCCCCTCCTTTCTGCATGACGCTCTATTTTATCGCTATGCGCCTGCCAGACCGCCTCGCTAGTGCTCGCGACCACTTTCTTAGCCAGCACCCGGGTGACCTCACCCTGACCGCCTTTGTCGACACCCTCACTGAGATCGAGACTCGCCAGCGCACTATCGCTCAGTCGAGCGGTGCGCCGGCAGTCTCTATCTTTCACGGTTGTGCCCCATCCCCGTGCACGTTCACTGACGTTTCGGCTGCGGTCGCCACGGCGACCCCTCTTACCGAGACGGCTGCTGCTGTCCACCCGCAGCAGCGCTCGCGTCGCGGTGGCCGTGGCCGTGGCCGCCAGGGAGGTAGGGGTGGTGACGCAGGTGGTAGTGGTCGTGGTGGTGGTGACGGTAGTCCGCCTGAGGGGACTACCACCGGTGGGCAGGAGCAGCAGTCCCAGCAGCAGCAGGACCAGCCCCAGCCGCAGCCGCCGCAGCCGTGGGCTCGTCTCCCGCCTGGTTGGCCCGGCACCTCCGGAGGCGGTGGCCGTGGTGGCGGCCCGCGCAGCTTGGCGTCTACCAGCGGCTCCAGTGCTGTGACCTGCCAGTACCAGCTTCAGACCGGGCCTCTCCGCGGCACTCTGTGCCGCCGCCCGCACCCGACCGCCCACTGTTTCCGCCGCCTCGACGATCTTTTTCGTCGTCGCTTTGGCCCGGCCCCGGACCTCCCTGACTGGCACAGCCTGCTCCGCCAGGGCGTGCCGATCTTTGAGTTAGACATGGATCAGATAGGTGCTGCTTTGCATGCTTTGTATGCTGACGCTTCTAGTGTTGATGGATCTTACTACCATGTGTACTCTAGTTTAGGTGTTTCACCCTTGTGTAGCTTAGCTTCCCCTGCTGCGACAGGCGTAGGACTGCCTAGGTTGCCTAGTCTAGTCGCTGCACCGGCTCCGTCCGCGGCCTCCGCCACTGCGTCGCTGTCCTTCACTCTCGACTCTGGTGCTTCTGCCTGCTTCTTCCGCGACCGTTCCACGCTCACGCCGCTTGCTGCACCTGCTGTTGTCTCTCTCGCTGACCCCTCTGCGGGTCCGGTCGTCGCGCGCAGTTCTACGTCCCTTCCCTGTCCGGCAGTTCCCTCGGGCTCCCTTACTGGCCTCCACGTTCCCTCGTTCTCCAGGAACCTGGTTGGTGTCGGCTGTCTCCAGGACCTCGGCGTCACCACCACGTTCCCCGGGCACGAGCGGTTCGCTGTCTGTTCTGAGGCTGTCTCAGGTTCCCCCCTTGCGACGTTCCCCCGGGACCCGGTGTCCGGTCTGTTTACCCTACACACCGCTTCCCCCCCGGTTGGTGCGTCCTCCCAGGTCGCTGCAGCTTGCTCGTGTCGGTCCCTCACTCACCCCTCCCTTCTCTGGCACCACCGCTTAGGTCACCCTGCTCTCCCGCGTCTGCGTCACATGTCCCAGCACGGTCTTGTCTTAGGTCTCCCCGCGTCACTCCCTGCCCTTCCTCCCTCGACTGCGCCACCGTGCACGCCTTGCGTCGAGGGTCGGCTCCGCCGTGCTCCTCACTCCTCCTCGTTGCGTCCTGCTACTGCCCCCCTTCAGACCCTGCACTTGGACGTTTGGGGCCCTGCCCCCGTCCCCGGACCGCGCGGTGAGCGCTACTTCCTTGTGCTCGTTGACGACTACACGCGCTACACCACGGTGTTTCCCCTGGAGCGGAAGGCCGACGTGCCCGACGTTCTTCTCCCGTGGGTTGTAGCTGCGCGTCTCCACCGCGGTCTCCCCGTGTTGTGTCTCCACTCCGACCGTGGCGGCGAGTTCGCCTCTGGTCGGCTTGGACAGTTCTGTCGTGCGGAGGGCATCACCCAGTCGTACACGTTGCCGGACTCGCCACAGCAGAATGGGGTTGCTGAGCGCCGCATCGGCTTGGTCATGGAGGTCGCCCGTACCTCCATGATCCATGCCGATGCCCCCCATTTTCTGTGGCCGTTCGCTGTTCGCTACGCGGCTCACCAGCTTAACCTGTGGCCACGCTCCCAGCGGCCGCAGGTTTCGCCGACCCTCCTTTGGACCGGGTCCCCCGGTGACGCGTCTGCGTTCCACGTCTGGGGCTGCCTTGCTCACGTTCGTGCCTCTGGCACGGACAAGCTCACTGCCCGCACTGTCCCCTGTGTCTTCCTCGGTTTCCCCCTGGACTCGTCTGACTGGCTTTTCTACCACCCGCCGTCTCACCGCTTCCTCCACTCTCGTGACGTCACCTTTGACGAGTCCGTCTCCTTCTACCGCCGCTTCCCTCACCGAGGTCTCCCAGTTGCCCCCCCCCTTTTCCTTGCTCCCTCTCCCCCGGTAGCCCCTGCCCCTCTCCCGCCTCGTCCTGCCCCGTCTGGTGTCTCCCACGTCACTCCCCTCCCGTCGGTTGTCCCCGTTGAGGAGTCTGCTGACTCTGGTGGTACCCCCGGTCCGTCCTTGCCGCGTCCCCCTTCCCCAGTGCCTCCGCCCCCACTGTCGCAGTCGCCGACCCCGCTGCCGCCGCCGTCGCCGTCGCCGCCGCAGCCGTCGCCGCTGTCGCCGCCACTGCCGCCGCTGCTCTCGGCCCCTGGGGGTGCTGGTGTGGAGGAGGGTGTTCGTCCTGCGGCTTCTGGGGGTGCCGCTGGTGTTGGAGGGGGTTCTCGCTCTTGGGGTGTTGGTTCTGGGGGTGCTGCTGTTGAGTGTTCTGCCGACGGTCGTTCTGCCTCTGCTGGTCCGAGAGTTCCGGCCCAACCGTCGTCGCCGCCACAGCAGCCGTCGCCGCCGGTTTCCGCTCTCCGCCTGCTCGGCCTTCCCTCCCCGGACCGCGCGCCGGTGTCTCCCCCACCGCCTCCTGACCTCCCTGTCTACGGTCCTGTGTTCCCGCCGCCAGACTCGTCTCCGGCCCGTCTTCCTCCTCGTTCCCCTCCTGTGTCTCCTCCGCTGTCCCCTGACCCTACCCCTCCGTCTCACGTTTGGGCTCGCCGTCCCTCCCGTGCTCGTCCCGTCTCTCCTGTCCTGCCCACCCACCCTATGTTGCTCCGTTCCCACTCGTCTCGTCCTCCCCTCCTCCCGTCCCCTCCTCCCTCGTCCCTTGCTGTTGCACCTCCTCCGTTCTCTGACTACCTCCGTGCTGCTCGTCCCCTTGTCCCTCGGGTCCTTGCCTCTCTTGTTACCGACCCTGCTGTTCCTGTCTCGCGCCTTGACGCGCTTGTCGCTGCTGTCGCTGACTTCGCTTCTACCCGCCGCCTTGACTACGCTACCGCTCTGGTCTCTGACCCTGCCCGTCCTCTGTCCGTCGGGGGTGCTCCTGCCCTTGGCAGTGACGTCCTAGAGGACAGGCAGTACGAGCTGGCTTTCCTTTCCGAGGCTGCTCCCCATCTCTGCTCCATGCTGTTAGTCCCTGAGGGTGACCCAGACGCCTTCGACATCCCGACCCCTCGCACCTACGCTGAGGCCACCTCGGGACCTTGGGCCTCTCAGTGGATAGCTGCCATGGAGCAGGAGATGGCATCCTGGAGATCCACCGGCACTTACGTCGACGCAGTTCCCCCGCCTGGGGTGAACGTAGTCGATGGTCGGTGGCTCTTCAAGGTGAAGCGCCCCCCTGGAGAGCCGCCTGTCTTCAAGGCGCGCTACGTGGCCAGAGGTTTCAGTCAGCGCGAGGGGGTTGACTTCTTCCAGACCTTCGCCCCGACCCCGAAGATGACCACTCTTCGGGCGCTGCTACACGTAGCAGCACAGCGTGACTACGAGCTTCACTCTCTCGACTTCTCTACTGCCTTTCTTCAGGGCAGCCTACACGAGCAGGTCTACCTGCGCCGACCACAGGGCTTCACTGGTACCTTCCCCCCTGGGACCCAGTGGCTTCTCAGGCGCCCGGTCTACGGCCTGCGTCAGGCTCCCCGCGAGTGGCACGACACGCTACGTGCCACGTTAGCAGACCTGCAGTTCTTTCCGTCCTCTGCTGACCCTTCACTGTTTGTGCGTTCCGGCCAGACTCCGTTCTACATCCTTGCCTACGTAGACGACCTGGTCTTCGCTACTCCTGACAGGGACGCACTGGCCTCTGTGAAGGCTGAGCTGCTGAAGAGACACACCTGCACTGACCTTGGAGAGCTGCGTCGCTATCTTGGCCTGCAGATCTCTAGGGACAGAGCAGCACGCACCATCACTCTGACCCAGTCACACTTGGTGCGTCAGGTCCTTCAGAGGTTCGGTCTTCAGTTCTCCTCCGCACAGCCCACACCTCTACCCGTAGACCATGGGCTCTCTGCTCCCGTTCCTGAGGAGCCAGTAGAGCCCAGTGGCCCCTACGCAGAGCTGGTGGGTTGCCTCATGTACCTGATGACTTGCACTCGCCCAGATCTCGCATACCCTCTCAGCATCCTGGCTCGCTTTGTGGCTACAGGCAGACACCGACCTCAGCACTGGTCTGCCGCTAAGAGGGTTTTGCGTTATCTTGCTAGTACATCAGGCATGGGGTTAGTGCTAGGAGGACGCAGGCCAGTGGTCCTTACTGGGCACACAGACGCTTCTTGGGCAGACGACGCTGAGACGCTCAGGTCGTCGCAGGGCTACTGTTTCAGCCTTGGTTCGGGTGCTATCTCTTGGAGATCCACTCGCTCGTCGTCTGTGGCTCAGTCTAGCTGTGAGGCTGAGATCTACGCTGGTGCCATGGCGGCACAGGAGCTCCGCTGGCTGACCTTCTTGCTCACAGACTTAGGTGAGCGGCCTAGCTCTGCCCCGGTCCTGTACGCTGACAACAGGGCCATGATACTCCTGTGTCAGGAGCCTCGGCTTGAGGGCAGAGCGAAGCATATCCAGCTGCGGTACTTCCTCCTGCGCGAGCTACAGCAGCGCCGCCAGGCCCGCGTAGTTCACTTGGCCTCAGGTGCCAACACAGCTGATATCTTTACTAAGGCGCTTGCGCCTAAAGATCATCAGCGGCACTGTGTACAGCTTGGTCTTGTTCCTATAGCTGCTCCCCTGTTAGGATCCTGATTGTGTACTCTCTATTATATATGCTTGTCAGACTGGCCTTGTGGCCTTACCTCCAGTGGCTGGACTAGTAGTGCCACCCTGGCTTGCTTCAGTTTTGGTTGTATTCTTGCTGACTGGTCTCCAGACCCCTGCCTCAGTGGTTGGACTAGTAGTGCCGCCCTGAGCTGTTTGCTTCTTGTTTAGTTTCACCCCTTGTCTAGCCTAGGGGGTGTGTCAACTTATACATATTATCTATGTAGAAGTTATAGGCTAGACTGAGGTATGCTTCTAGTGAGTACAACCAACTAGTATTTGTTCTAGGTTTCCACCTCTAGTAATCATTCGTTTCTACGTTAACACTAGATGCATATGTACTCACATTCTAGAAATGCCAGAGGGTTTTATGATATTGTGAGATGTAACACGCTAGGATGGCGGACCCGATCCCCGTCACTGCATTCGCTGTTTCTAGCAACATCTTGCCGTGCCCCAACCTGGGCTTTCCGGGCGAGCAAACCCTTCAGCCATCAAGCTGGGGACCCATCAAGCTCGCATCAGCATTCCACTGCCAGCCATGGCGTCTGCTTCGCATCGCACATGCTAATCTCAGCATCGAAGACCCATATTGCGCCCAAATCCGACCCCCTTAAGAATTGCTGTTCTAACCCCTTTTCAATTGCTGTGCATCCGTAGGCTGGACTGATGAAAGCGGGGTGACGGCGTGCGAATTTAGTTAGTCTATTAGGTTTTTGGCGCGCTGATAGTGCGGCTTCCGCGTAGAGCTACCTGTGACAGGCGGCGTCCAGGAGCGTAGTACAAAATATCTGAAGGTCCTGTCTCTTGGTGTTCCCTGCTGTCGTCACTGGCAGGTCATTGCCCCACGCAGCAGCGCAGTCCACGTGTTATTGTCGAATACATGGAATGAGTGAATGTTGAGACAATAAGCCCGGACCTTTCCGGCTTGTGGACCCATCGTACTCCCCTGTACTCTATTCTCCGAATTGACTAAAGACAGCACCCTTCGCCATCCGTCCGCTATTCTCGCGTACATCCCCAGCTCGACATCATCACCGTCATCATCACCGTCAGCATCACCGTCATCATCACCGTCATCATCACCGTCAGCATCACCGTCATCATCATCACTGTCTTCTCCGTCGCCCCGCCGCCGACTCGCCACCCTCATCCACGCCCACCTCCTCGCACGTGGCTCATCGCCACCATCCTCATCCCCCTCCTCATCTTCCTCGTCTCCCCCCGACTCGCCGCCATGAATCAGCCGCGCCGCAAGTCGGCGTTCCGCATCGAGCCGTTCCGCCACAAGGTGGAGATGGACCCCAAGTACGCGGAGAAGACGTGGGGCATCCTGGAAGATGCGATTCACCAAATCTACAACCACAACGCCAGCGGCCTCAGCTTCGAAGAGCTGTACAGGTGAGGCTGTCGGTCCATCGCGTCAAGGGCGGGTCGCTCCGCCACACGGTGGAGATAGACCCCTAGTACGCGGAGAAGACGTGGGGCATTCTGGAGGATGCCATTCATCAGATCTATAATCACAACGCGTCAGGCCTCAGCTTCGACGAGCTCTACAGGTGCGTCTTCCCTTCTTCGCCCGCATCGCGCCCGGCGAGAACAGTCGTGCCGCCACAAGGTGGAGATAGCCCCCAAGTACGCCGAGAAGGCGTGGGGCATTCTCGAGGACGCGATCCACCAAATTTACAACCACAACGCGTCAGGCCTCAGCTTCGAAGAGCTCTACAGGTGCGTCTTCCCCTTGTTCCCCCGTACCGCTACCGGTGAGAGCAGTCCTTCCGCCATGAGGGGGTGCAGATGGACCCCAAGTGCGCGGGGAAGACGTGGGGCATTCTCGGGGACGCCAATTCTCGGGGACGCCAATTCTCGGGGACGCGATTCACCAGATTTACAATCGCAACGCGTCACGCCTCAGCTTCGAAGAGCTCTACAGGTGTGTCGACAGGGTCTACACCAGCCTGCCCGACCTTCTGTACAGCCATGCTAACTGCTGCCGCCCTCTCTCCCTCTTCTCTTGCGCTTTCTTGTGGTCCTCTCGTCTCTCTTTCTCCTCCCTCCCTTTCCTTTCCTTGTGTTCTCGTCTCCGTCGCATCACCACGTCAGCCCATCACCAGGTCAGCCCATCACCACAGCATGGCGCTGCCTGCACAGGAACGGGGACAGGCTGTATGCGGGCCTGGTGGGTGGTTAGCACTCACCCTCCCGTTCTCTCTTCCCCTCCCCATCACCCCCAGGACAGCCCACAACCTGCTGCCTGCACAGGAACGGTACTGGGACAGGCTGTATGCGGGCCTGGTGGGTGGTTCCCATGCCAATCCAAGTGCTGCCTGCCTCCCTCTCGTCCCGTGTCGTTCCTGTTAGCATTTCCTCCCCATCCCATCACCAGCAGTCAGGACAACCCACAACATGGTGCTGCACCAGTACGGTACTGGGAGAGGCTGTATGCGGGCCTGGTGGCTTCTTAGCATGCCAAGTGACGCCTCCCTCCCCCCCCTCGTTCCTTTTACCTTTCTTCCCGCTCCTATCACCAGGAGCGCCTTCAACATGGTGCTGCACAAGTACGGTGACAGGCTCTCTGCTCGTCCGATCGCCGTGCTACCACGCTGATTGCCTTGCTGCGTCACTCCTCCTGTCCTGCTCACCCGCCCATTGCTTGCAGGAACGCGTACAGCATGCTGCTGCACAGGTACGGCGACAGGCTGTATGCCGGGCTTGCTGGTGCCTGCACTCACCTACTCACGCTCACACTCCCTTTCTCTCTCCCTCTCTCTTCCTCTCTCTTCCTCTCTCTTCCTCTCTCTCCCTCTCTCTCCCTCTCTCTCCCTCTCTCTTCCTCTCTCTCCCTCTCCCCCACAAGCAGGAACGCCTACAACATGGTGCTGCACAAGTATGGCGACAGGCTCTACGCGGGCCTGGTAACCACCATGACGAACCACCTCAAGGGCGTGGCGGCGGCCATAGAGGCGGCTCACGGGCCGCTGTTTCTGAATGAGCTGGATGCGAGGTGGGTGGGGGCTCTGTGGCATGACGGATGGCTGGCTGTGTCCTGCTCTGCTTGTTCCCATGACTGTGTGGTGGGCGGCGGCCATAGAGGCGTCGCACAGCCCGCCTTTCCTGAATGAGCTGGATGCCAGGTGGGTGGGGGCTCTGTTGCATGACGGACGGTAGGCAGGCTGTGTGGTAGGAGGCTCTATGCAGGCAGTGTGGCCACCGTGACGACCCACCTCAAGGGCGTGCGTGTCGGCTGCTATAAGGGGGGGCGCACGCTCCGCTGTGCCGGGTGGGTGATGTAACATGCTTGTGCGGGTGGCTGTGTGCTGCTCTGCTCCCTATGGGCGCGTGGCGGCGCCCATAGAGGCGGCGGCCATAGAGGCGGCGCACGCCCCGCTGTTCCGCAACGAGCTGGATGCCAGGTGGGTGGAGATCGAGCAATCGGCTCAATGTTAGGTGGGTGGGAGGGAGGTTGCAGGGTTCATGGTGCATGGGTGGGTGGCTGGTGCGCTTGACACGTGCGGTACGATGCCCTGCGCTGAGACTCCCCCCCCTTTACCCCCCCTTCCCCCCCCCCCTCTCCCTCCATCCCCCCAGGTGGCATGACTACGGCAAGTCGCTGCAGATGATCGGCGACGTCCTCATGTACAAGGACCGCACATGCGTGGCCAACTCATCTGTGCTGAGACGCTGTGGTGCAATACCGAGACACCTTTTCCTCCCTAATGCCTCTTCCTTCCCCCAGATGGCACGACTACGGCAAGTCGCTGCAGAGGAGTCTATTTTTGAGGCACCTAAAAAATACGCCCCTCCCCCCCTCTCCCTCCATCCCCCCAGGTGGCACGACTACGGCAAGTCGCTGCAGATGATCCGCGACATCCTCATGTACATGGACCGCACGTATGTGACCAATCACAACAAGACACCTGTGCACGACCTCGGCCTCGCCCTCTGGCGCGACCACGTCGTGCGTGCGCCCGCCATCCGCCCGCGCCTCCTCTCCACCCTCCTCTCGCTCGTCCAGCAGGAGCGCTCGGGCGAGGTGATCAACCGCGCGCTCATGCGCTCCATCTCCTCCATGTTCGCCGATCTCGGCCCGACCGTCTACGCGGAAGATCTGGAGCGTCCGTTTCTGGAAGCCTCCGCGGCGTTTTACCGCGGCGAGGCGCAGCGGTACCTGGGGACGTGCGACTGCGCGGACTACCTGAAGGTGGCGGAGAGGCGGCTGGAGGAGGAGGGCGAGCGGGTGGTGCAGTACTTGGACGCGCGCACGGAGGGCAAGGTGACGGCCGTGGTGGAGCGGGAGATGGTGGGCAACCACCTCAGGCTGCTGGTGGATATGGAGAACTCGGGGCTGGTTCCCATGCTCGTGAATGACAAGTACGAGGTGAGTCGCAGGGGGCTCTCTTCCTAGGGGTACGTAGTGCATATTCCGTGAGATGGTGGGCAACCAACCACCTGCCGCTGCTTGTGGACATGGAGAGCTTGAGGCTCGAGCCCGTGCTGGTCAACGACAAGTACGTGGTGGGAGGGTGCGCTTTCCTTTCCTCCAACCTCCTTTCTCCCCCCTCGTTCTGTCTCGGCAAGCACATGCCCGGGGATGCTTTCTCCCCCCTTGTGCTGTCTCGGCAAGCAGATGCCCCGGGGGGCTGCAGGCGATGAGAGGACTGACAAGTTGCCTGGCTATTTGCCCATTTATCTGCCCATCTATGAGCCCATGTATGTCCTAAACATCGCTCAGCACATCGCGTGCATGTAGCGCCTCTTGAAGCGCGTGCCAGGGGGTCTGCAGGTGATAAGGAAGGTGATGGTTTGACCCGTTAGGTGTCTCTTTCCTTCGAGCACCCCCCATTCCCCCCTTCCCCCCTCACGTACGTGCTAAACGCGTTTCTTCCAGCATAGGTGCTAGGGGGAGCTACACACGAATTCAACCCAAACTTACCGTGCTACCTTCCCTTCCCCTCTCCCCCCCCCCTCTCTCTTTCCCCCACGTCCCGACCAGGACATTGCCCACATGTACCGCCTCCCTCTTCCCCCCCCCCGCCCTCTCTCAGGACATTGCGCGCATGTACCGCCTCCCTCTTCCCCCCCCCCGCCCTCTCTCAGGACATCGCGCGCATGTACCGCCTCTTGAAGCGCGTGCCAGCGGGGCTGCAGACGATGCGGGAGGTGATGGCGGGGCACCTGAGGGACACGGGCCGACAGCTCGTGACTGACCCGGACAGGTATGCTGGTGGTAATGATAAAGGAAGGTAGACGATGCGGGAGGGGCACCCGAGGAGGACACGGGCCGACAGCTCGGGACGGACCCGGACAGGTATGGTGGTGGTTGTATCATCAACTCAACCCCTGACGGGTGCGCATCCCTCGCTCCCCCCGCTCTCTCCGGCTGGTCACGAGGAAGGGAGCCAGACGACGGGGGAGGGAGGTGCTGGCGGGGCACCTGAGGGACACGGACAGGCAGCTCGTGACGGACCCGGCCAGGTGCGTGTGTCTCCTTCTCTCTGGGTCGAGATGTCTCAACGCACTGCAGGGAGGATGGCGTGCGTGCGTCCACCAGGATGGCAGGCGGCCTTGGTGGTGATGGCAGGTCCTGGTGCGTGTGAGGGAGGTGCTGGCGGGGCACCTGTGGGAGACGGGCAGGCAGCTCGTGACGGAGCCGGCCAGGTGCTCATCGCCCTCTTGGTGAGGACAAGCTGCGAATGAGGCTCATTCTGAAGGTGATTTTTGAGTCGACTCAAAAATCGCCCTCTTGGTGGGGACAAGCTGCGGATGGGGCTCATTCACTTCCCTCCTCTTCCCTCCCTCCCCCATCCTGCAGGTCCAAGGACCCAGTGGAGTTTGTGCGGCGCCTACTGGAGGAGAAGGACAAGTACGACCGCATCATCATCGCCTCGTTCGCCTCAGACAAGACGTTCCACACGGCGCTCAGCACAGCTTCAACCCGTGCACTCCCGTCTCCCCCCCCCCCCTGACTCCCTTCCTCGTTGCCCTCTTTCCACAAGCAGGTCCAAGGACCCAGTGGAGTTCGTGCAGCGCCTACTAGAGGAGAAGGACAAGTACGACCGCATCATCATCGCCTCCTTCTCGTCAGACAAGGCGTTCCACACGGCGCTCAGCACGGCCTTTGAGTTCTTCCTCAACCTCAGCCAGCGTGCCGCCGAGTACATCTCGCTCTTCGTGGACGACAAGCTGCGCAAGGGGCTCAAGGGGGCCAGCGAGGAGGAGGCCGAGGCAGTCCTAGACAAAGTCATGACGCTCTTCCGGTTCCTGCAGGAGAAGGACGTTTTTGAGAAGTACTACAAGCAGCACTTAGCTAAGCGATTGCTGTCGGGGAAGACGGTTTCGGACGATGCTGAGCGGAGCTTTATAGTGAAGCTGAAGACGGAGTGCGGGTACCAGTTCACGTCGAAGCTGGAGGGCATGTTTTTGGACATGAAGACGTCTCAGGACACCATGCAGGCGTTTCAGACGGCCCTGCAGGCGGAAGCGGCAGCGGCGGCGGCGGCGGGAGGGGGGGTGGGGGCGGGGGAGGAGAGGGGAGGCGGGGAGGGTGAGGTGGAGGATCCCGCTAGTGGCGTGGCTGCTGCTGCTGCCGCTGCAGCTGCTGCTGGTGCTGCTGGTGGTGCTGTAGAGAGAGATTTGGGGGAGGAGGGAGGGGATGAGGGCGGGGAGGAGGAAGGGGAGAGGTCCATACGTGGCGGAGCAGCAGCACTTGCCGAACCAGATCTTGCTCTCGCCGGGCCTAGCTCCGCTGCCGGACCTTCCGGCACGGCAGCAGGGGGGGGACTATTCCAGGGGCCTACTCTATCTGTGCAGGTGTTAACCACAGGGTCATGGCCCACTCAGGCAGGCGCCAGGTGCAACCTCCCCGGGGAGATCCTGCCCATCTGCGAGAAGTTCACTCGACACTACCTGACGACGCACACCGGGCGGCGGCTGACGTGGCAGATGAACATGGGCCATGCGGACGTGAAGGCGACGTTTGAGTCGAGGAAATACGAGCTGTCGGTGTCGACCTACCAGGTGGGTCGGTTCTGTTGCTGCCCTTGTGCCAGGTGGGTGGATTGGGTATGGGGTGTGAGTGACAGCTCGTGATGGCTTGTGCTGGCTTGTGCTGGCTTGTGCTGGCTTGTGCTGGCTTGTGCTGGCTCGTGCTGGCTTGTGCTCTCTTGTGCTCTCTTGTGCTGGCTGTGCTCCCTTGTGCTGGCTTGTGCTCCTGTGTGCTGGCTTGTTCTGGCTTGTGCTGGCTTGTGCTGGCTTGTGCTGGCTTGTGCTGGCGTGTGCTGGCTTGTGCTGTCGTGTGCTGGCTTGTGCTGGCTTGTGCTGGCTTGTGCTGGCTTGTGCTGGCTTGTGCTGGCTTGTGCTGGCTTGTGCTGGCTTGTGCTGGCTTGTGCTCGCTTGTGCTCGCTTGTGCCATCGAAGCCGCCACCGAGATTCCCTCAGCTGAGGCGCAGCCTGCACCCTCACACCCTCACCCCCGCCCCTTGCCCCCCGTTAACCACCCTCACCCCCTTGCCATGCAGATGTGCATCCTCATGCTCTTCAACACCCACGACTCCCTCACCTACCGCGACATCGAAGCAGCGACCGACATCCCCTCGGCGGACCTGCGGCGCAACCTGCAGTCGCTGTCGCTGGTGCGTGGGAAGAACGTGCTGCGGAAGGAGCCGGTGAGCAAGGAGGTGGGCGACGACGACACCTTCCACTTCAACCACAAGTTCACCTCCAAGTTCTTCAAGGTGGGGGGGGGATTCATGGTCTAAGGGGACTGTTGCACGGAGGGAGCAACTGTTGCAGGTGAGGCGAGACAGAAGGGTGGTGGTAAGGGGGAGCAGCCCACATGAACAAGGAGGTGGGCGACGACGACACCCTCCACTTCAACCACAAGTTCACCTCCAAGTTCTTCAAGGTGCGAGGGGGGGGAGATGCTCCAAGGCATAGCATAGCCGTCAAGGTGGGAGGGGCGCATACAGCCTGCAGTGCTGGTCTCTGGTGCATTCAGCAATGGGGTGGGGGACAGTGACTCCTTCCACGTCAACCACAAGTTCACCTGCAAGGTCTGCAAGGTGGGCCGGTCTGCCAGGCTGCAGCACACTCCCTCTGGTGAGGAGCAGCAACCAGCAACCTGCAGTCGCTGCCGCTGGCGTGCTGAAGAACGCGCTGTGGACGGAGCCCGTGAGCAGAGAGGTGGGGGGCGGCGTCTTCTTCCACTGCATCTGCTTCCCTCGTGTTCGTCCAAGTGGGGGGCGACGATACCAACCTCTGCCTCCAAGTTTGCAGGTGAATCTTGGAACCGTATTGGCGCAGAAAGAAGCAGAGCCGGAGAAGGCAGCGCTGTGCGTGCAGGCGCCTCAAAACCCATCTGCCCCTTCGTCCTGTCATTCTCCTCCTATTTCCCTTGGTGTTTTTCCAAACTGCAGGTGAAGATTGGGACCATCTCGGCGCAGAAGGAGACGGAGCCGGAGAAGGCGGAGACGCGGCAGAAGGTGGAGGAGGACCGGAAGCCGCAGATAGAGGCAGCGATAGTGAGGATTATGAAGTCACGGCGCATGCTGGACCACAACAACCTCGTCAGGTGAGAGCTTATAAAGGGTACAGCAGGTGCTTAGGGCGGTTGAGCTCAGTTGTGGCCTTTTTACATACTTGGAGGCAGTAGCAGCACTGTTTGTGTGCTGCTTTGGTGCCCAAGTCTCTGTTTCGTGACGTGATCCCTCTGCCGTTCCACTGTGCAGCGAAGTGACCAAGCAGCTGCAGGCGCGCTTCCTGCCCAACCCAGCGGTGATCAAGAAGCGCATAGAGAGCCTCATAGAGAGGGAGTTCCTCGAGCGGGACCGCAACGACCGCAAGCTGTACCGCTACCTTGCTTAAATGCGGCGCTAAAAGTGACTAGTGAGCCGTCAGAGAGGATCTGTAAGCGGACAGAAGGGGATCGCATCAGCCACTGCAAGCTCTACCGCTACCTCGCTTGACGCCACTCTTCCTCGCTACAGCCGACTTGTATTGCAGGTCACTTCTAATGTGATCTGTAAGCAGACGGAGAGAGGGATTGCAATGACTGCAAGCTCCACCGCCCTCGCTTGAAGAGACTCTAGAAAACCCTCTAATTGTTCCATAAGCAGGTGGCGAGGGGTCGTGATTTGGAGCGACCTCACCTCAAGCTCTACCTACCACTACCTCGCTTGACCAATATGAAACAGCTTTCACAAGAACTGGGATGCACTACTGTGAAGGTGGTTGCCCCACTTGTGATCGATTGAAAGTGGCAGTGCAAATACGGTATCTGTCTGCTGCCATTTTGCCACTGGCAATGCAACTTGCAATCTGCTGTGGGGTGATGAACCTTACAGTGAGCAACCTAGGTGATGAACATTATAGTGAGCAATTTACTGTACTGAGATAACCAGTCCTCCTTTTGCAAGGGGAAGGAGTAGGAAAGGAATGATGTGATGGTAGGGGCTCCCCTGTTACGGTGGGTATCTTGTACGAAGTGGCTGAATGTGATGGAGGCATGACAGATGCCAATCTTGCACAAGCACACCCGCCACGTATATTCGCCTGTTAGTACGACGTTTGGGCCTTACGGAAAAGCCGTTGTGAGAAAGACTCTCCTAGCGACAGCTAGTGAGATCCTCCAGTCGCAATGCGAGCCTAGCTCAAATAGACAACGGAATAGATTGACAAGAGTAGGGTGGTAGAGGCTCGATGCATGGGACCTCATTACATCGTCTACGAGATTGTCGTGCCATACACATCAAGATGCACTCACAACAGCTTTATTAGTGTCAGAAAATGTTGAACCATATAGTTACAGGCTAAGGAACACATCGCAAGGAAGAAATGACCTATTTTTATCAAATCTAACCGCCGAAACCATACAGCGTCCTGCCTTGACGCTTCAGAGCGTAGACGACGTCCATGGCGGTGACCGTCTTTCGCCTAGCGTGCTCCGTGTAAGTCACGGCGTCGCGAATGACATTCTCGAGGAACACCTTCAGCACGCCGCGCGTCTCTTCGTAGATGAGACCGCTGATACGCTTCACGCCGCCGCGGCGAGCGAGACGCCTGATAGCCGGCTTGGTGATGCCCTGGATGTTGTCGCGAAGCACCTTCCTGTGACGCTTCGCGCCTCCCTTTCCAAGGCCCTTGCCTCCCTTTCCACGTCCCGACATGGTTGCTTAGCAGAGAATGGAAGCAGGAGACAGCGTATAGCTTGGGCGAGGAACAAGTAACTGCGGCGGATGAAATCCGATGAATTTCTCTGAAGATGTACGAACTGAAATGGAAGAAGTGGAAGAAAATGTGGACACTCGTTTGAGAATGATAGGGATGAGAGAAGTTCTTATGGGGCTCTTGTCTCATTCCTTCAGCCTCGCGCTTTCGGAAAAAACCAGTGGAATGGAAACTGTGCTGCTCGGATGGGTGATTGGAGGAGGTGGTGGCGAAGTTTGTGGTTGGCTCATCTGGGCCGCTGCCATAGCCCACAGTCTTGTGGTATCGAACGGCGTTCCTTGATTGAAGCCGATCTCACATTGACGGAACGGTATTTTCTGATTGGTTCAGCCTAAGAAATATTCTTTGCTGTTCGCTGCTCGCTATCTCAGTATTGAGCACTAAGCCTGGAACAATGCAATACGATTAAAAACCCCTTCAAAATGTTTTAATGGAACCAGCTGGATAAAATATTAAGTGTTGAGGCATAGCGGTATTTAAACCATCGCAACCTAAAAAAATATTTAAAAGTAACCTCATCGCGTTTTAATATATCATATTGTACCGTAGAAGAAGAAACTTGGATTGGCAAACTAAGATGTCATCAAGGAAATAGTATATTGAGATTGAACTGTATTTGGGTGCTTTTACGGCACGTGACGCATCCGTCTGAAACACGGACACTGCCCCCAGTCCATCAGATTCATGGTTCACTGCACTGCACTCGATTAGGGTTTGCAGTTTGACTGCTCCTGGTAGGGTTGCTGTTCTTGCTAGGGTTGCTGCGGCGGCTTGAGTGACGTAGGGATACTGTTAATGCGTTCTCGGGTCGCTCGGCATACAGTATCCCCTGGCTTTTGTTTAGTGCGAGTGCTTTTTCTGCTTTTCGTTCCGGGTGCCCTACCTCCGCCCGCACGTGTCTTCGCAGCCTGCAAACCATGAATCTCAACCATCCATTACTCATCCACTTGACCCCGTCCTAGTCGCCATGGAAATTTCGACTTCATCGCGGCGCGCCTTCGTACCGCGCGCTACAGGCGAGCCTGCCTCCTCTCTCGCATCTCTCCCCACTGTCGCCTCCGCACCTCCCACCGCCGCTTCCGGCGTCTCTGGCGCCGCCTCTAGGGAAGATTCCGTCGCCGCGGCGTCGAATCCCGGATGCTCTAATCCCGGGCACGCGGTGGCGGGCAGCCGGGCAGCGAAAGAAAAAGCCGCCGAGGACCGTAGGGCAGGGAAACGGGCAGCAGAAGAGATGGAAGAGGATAGCGAGGGGGAGAGCGAGGGGGAAGAGGAGGAGGGAGCAGAGGGAGGCGAGACGAAAAAGCAAACAAGAAACGGGGTGAGGGGGAAGGGGAAGGGAGAGTCCCCGAGGGAAGCGGAGGTGTGCTCTATCTGCCTGGATGTCGTGGACGTGCGCTCGGACGAACGGTCCACTGCAAGGCTCAAGTGCGGCCATTCCTTTCACCTGGGTGAGCATTCACCCGGGTGAGCCCACCACTACCCCTCTGAGTGCACCTTCCATTGGGGGCCCGGGCTTTCTCTGCCGGTCGTGAGCGCGTGTCGCACGCGCTCAAGTCCGTCACCTGAGTGTCGCACGCGCTCGAGTCCGTCACCTGAGTGAGCGCGGGCGTGACGCCGTGAGTCAGAGTGGGAAGCGGAGGTGCGCTCTATCCACCGCGCTCGCACGAACGGTCTACCACCTAGGTCCTCCACCGCGCGACTAAAATGTGGCCATACCTTCCACCTAGGTCCCCCCTCTCCCTCCCCTGACTGCATCAGCTCCGCCTTCAACGCCAAGCGCCGCGTGCAGTGCCCCAACTGCTTTCCGTTCTCCCTTGACCCCCCCTCTTCTGCCCTCCTCTGCCCAATAACTCCCCCTCTTCCCTCCCCCCCCCCTCCCCCCCCCCTTATCCCAGACTGCATCGGCTCCGCCTTCAACGCCAAGCGCCGCATGCAGTGCCCCAACTGCCGCAGCGAGGAGCACGGCCACTGGCTCTTCGCGTCCGGCCCCTCGGGCCCCTCTCGCCCGCCCCCCGGCTCTGCTGCTGACATTGCCGCTGCTGCCATTTCTGCTGGCTTGGATGCCGCTGCTGTGGCTGATTTCGCTGCTGCAGCGGGGGTGGAGGTGGGGGGGGGAGCGGACGTGGGGTGGGTGGAGGTTGGGGGGGGCGGAGGGTCGTGGGGGGAGGAGGGGTCGTTGGAGGAATACGCGTTTGAGGAGGATCCGGAGCTGTTTATGAGGCATGTGCATGAGGTGGACCTGCCGCTGCCCCCGTGGGTTGATGACGAGGTGAAGGGGGGGGGGATGGGCGAGTTGGGGACGTGGTGTGCGGTATGTTACATGTATGTGGGGGGCTGGGAACCCATGTGCATGAGGTGGTCCTGCCCCTGCCCCCGTGGGCCGATGGGGGGGATGGGGGATCCGGGATGGGGGATGGGAGGTTGTGGGAGAGTTGGGGGAAGGTTAGGGGAGTGAGGGTAATAAGAGTGGGGTTTTTAAGGGCGTGTGCATGAGGTGCAGCGTGCACCTGCCGCTGCCCCTCCGGGTGGATGACGAGGTATGTGTGTGGGAGATGGAGGGTTGGGGAGAGTTGGGGCAAGGTTGGGTAGGGGGAGAGTGGGGATGATGGGAGTGGGTTGTCACAAGGCATGTGCGCGAGGTGGTCCTGCCTCTGCTGCTCCGAACTGATGACGACGACGTAGGTGGGGTGGGGGGGGTTGGGGGGGGGAGGTGGGGCGGGGGGGCTGGAGATGGGAGAGGTGGGGAGAACCTGGGGTAAGGAGGCATGTGCATGAGCTGGCCCTGCCTCTGCCGCTCTGGGCGGATGACGAGGTATGTGTACTACGGGGGATGGGAGAGTTGGAGACGTGGCGTGGGGAAAAATGGGAGTGCTGCCGATGGGGGAAGGGGGATCAAGTCGGGGGAAGATGGGGAGAAGGGGGGTTGGGAGGGGGGTGGGGGGGGTGGGGGGTTAGGGAGGGAAGGGAGGTGAAGGGATTTGGGGGGGGATGTGAGTGAGGCATGGGGAGGGATGGTCACGAGGTCTCGCCCCTCCCAACTGTGCGCATCAATGGTTTTCTGGCCATCTTACTTTCTCTCTATCCCAAACAGTCCGTCTCCCTCCTTGTGTCCCAATCCAATCTCTTCCTGCTATATACCCATGTGTCCACGACGACCCAGCTCTACGAGCCAGGCCCGTTCATCTTCACGCGGCACGGGTTGAGTGCTGCAGACGTGGAGGTATGTGCTGCTGGGGTGATGCGTGATGGGGCGAGGGGGCAATGGGTGGTCTGTCACACGGTCTCTACCTTTGAGCCAGGCAGGCCCGGTCATCTACACGCGGCACGTGTTGAGTGCTGCAGACGTGGAGGTATGTGCTGCTGGGGTGATGAGGGGATGGGGCGATGGATGATGGATGATGGATGATGGGATGGTGTGGTGATGGGGTGATGGGTTGATGGGTTGATGGGGTGATGGGGATCGGTGGTGGGGTGCCGGGATGATGGGGTGATAATTATGATGTACCCGTTGTGATGCGATGCGATACGGATTGTTTTCCGTTGAGCTTAGAAAAGGGAGGCGGTGCGAGCTTTTAGAATATGGACGAGGGGGGCGATATAGCAATTTTGTCAAAGCAGCGGGCGCTGTGTTGTCAAAGTGCCGTTGTCTCCATTGTCGAGTCAAAGTGCGAAAATGGAGGCACCACCTTCTTTTGAGTTGAGTCATCCTCGCTCACCTCTTTTTTTTTCTTTTTTTTTTTCCGAGTATAGTCTGTCGAAATCCATTTCTTTTCATGCAGAATCTTTGTCTCTTCTCACTATCGCTTGCACATCCTCGTCCACTCCCTCCCACTCACACACTCTCTCTCTCCCTCCCTTCACCCTCCCCTTTTCCCCCTATCCCCCCCACCCTGTCAGATGTATCACAATGCCGGTCATTCGTCTCATGCAGGTTACACGGGCGCCTATGGCGCCTCTCTCCCGTCGGTCCATCTTTGGTAAGACTGCACGTTCGTGTGCACACCTCGTTTGCACACCTCGTTGGCACACCTCGTTTGCCTGCCACGAATCTCATGACTGCCTGCCAATCCTGCCTTCGGAAGTTGGTAGCATGACATGGCATGGCATGGCATGTGTTGTTCTTACACCCAGACTTCTGTGCTACTCTGCTGTGCTGTGCTGTGCTGTGCTGTGCTGTGTTGTGCTGTGTGGTGCTGTGTTGTGTGGCAGGACGCGGTACGACCCCCATCGATACAATCACCACCAGCTTGAGCATGCCATGCATGTCATGCCATCGATTCCTGATGATGGTGGGTGCACCATGCATACCATGCCATGCTCTGCTGTGCTAGGCGCGTGCATTGTTGTGATTTCTTATGCATTTGCGGCGCTACCTCCCCCCTCATCCCTTGATACCCCGCTATGCTGCCCTCTTATGTATCGGTCCAATGACCGCTGCTTTCCCCCTCTCCCCACTCTCTCCCTTGATACCCCGCCATGCTGCCCTCCTCTGCATCGTGCATTCCTGTCCAATGACAACTGTTTTCCCCCTCCCCCCCCCTCTCCCCCTTCCCCTCTCAGCTCGTCTCTTTGGTTGGCGTGCAGGTGGGGGAGGAGGAGGTGGAGAAAGAGGAGGAGAAGGAGGAAGAGGAGGTAGAGGAGACGCTGCAACTGCCGGGGTAGAGGGAGGGGGAGGAGGGTGGCAGGAAGTGAATACAGGCGCTGCAAGGGAAGGACGGTGGCTGGGAGCAGGAAGAATCGGATGGGAAACCGATCCTTCCAACCCCGCCCTTCCCCTCAACCCCTCCTATTCTCCGTATCCCTCCAACCCTTCCCATCCCGCCAGTTCTTCCCACCCCCTCCCTCCGCCTACCCATCCGCATGCCTCTGGGTGCCCCTACCTTGCGGCAGCAGCTGCTGCATACTCTGCTGCCCCACCCCCTTCCTCTTCCCATTCCGTTCACCCTCCTCCCTCTGCCTATGGCGCTGGCCTCTCCTCCTTGGCACAACCATCAGGACCACAACCGCATCCTCCCCCCCTCCCTCGTGCACATGCCCCCTCTGCCCCCTCTGCTCCCTCGGCTCCTTTTTACCACCCGCTCTTCCCCTCCCCTTCCCACCAGCACCAGCACCAGCACCAGCACCACCCCCTAGCCCACCGCACGCACCACCATCCGTCTTCCTACCCATCCGCCCCGGGCGGGGTTTCTGGGGCAAATGCCGGCCAGCCTATGGAGTGGGACAATGCCACCCCTGCTGCTGCCGCCGCTGCCGCTGCTGCTGCTGCAGCTGCCACTGCTGGTGCTCTTGCTGCTGCTGCCACCGCTGGTACTGCTGGCGGTGGTGCTGCTGCTGGCGGTGGGGGTGTTAACGATGCATGGGGTGCGCGTGCTGCAGGGGGCGCTAGGCCCTGGTGGCAGGAGGGCTTTCCTCCCTCTAGCATACCGCGAGGCAGGAGAAGGGTGGGAGTGTGGGAGGGAAGACCAGTACTGGCCGATGGTGACTATAACGAATGGATGAGGGGAACGAGGGAGCGGGAACTCGCGCCCGCCCCTTCCTCCCTCTCTCCACCACCCCCTCCTCCTCTCGATCCCTCTGCACCTCTCTCCCATCCTCTCCAGCGCGCCATGGCTCCTTCCTCTCTTCCTTCTCCTCCCCCCCCATCCGCCTATTACTCTCGCACACGTTCCTTGCCGCCGCAGCAGGCCAACTACACAGCATCAGGCGGCGCAGAGATGGAGAGTCGTGGCTTCTCGGCATTTCCCCATGAGGCAGGGGCTGTGGGAGGGAGAGCGGGTGTGGGGGGGAGAGGGGGTAGGGAGGGTGGTTCGGGAGGGGGTGAGGTGGGAGGGTGGAGCTGGGGGTCAGAAGCGGGAGAAGGAGCAGCAGGCGTGGGCAGCGCCGATGGTGCCAGTGCTGGTGCTAATGCTGGTGCTGGTGGCAGTGGTAGCGGTGGTACGAGTGCGGGCAATTGGCGGTGGCAGGCCGAGTCCCCAGGCGTGCTCTCTCAGCATGGTCACTTTACCGCACCTCCTGGTGCCAATCCTCCTTCCTGCACTCCTCCCTCCACTGCGTCTCCACCCGGTCACTTGCCTCTCTTTTCTGTGCCGTCCCTGCCGCAAGCCCCAGGGGCCTCGCCTTCGCCCTCTTCGACCGTGCAAGCTCCAGGATCCTCCTCCTCGTTGGCCTCGCACGTCCCGCGAGTCTCTCGAATGCGTTATTCCCAGCGTCCAGGGCCCTTCGCTGGCGGGGCCCCTTTCACCCCAGCGGCGGCTGGTTACCCTAGGGAGCCTGCTGGTTACTCTGGGGACCCGTCTACCCCCGCCGGTTTCTCCCCGGATCCGTTCGCCTCTTTTGGGCTCATGGGAAACGCCTCTGCTGCTGCACCTTCCCCTGGGCCTGCACCCCTCTCTCTGGCTTCTCCCTGCCCTCCTGCGTCCACGGGGCCAGCAGCAAGAGCAGGAAGAGCAGCAGGGGGGAGGACGGACATGGGATCGTCAGGGCAGAGGCAGCCAGAGGTGATCGAGTTGGACGATGACTCGGACATGGAAAGGGGACCTGGAGGGTGGGGGGGGCGAGGGGGAGGTGGAGGAGGAGGAGGCGGAGGCGGCGGAGGAGGCGGGACAGCAAGGTGGGGAGGAGGGGAGTGGGAAGGGGCGTGGAGGGTTGAGGCAAGAGCAACAAGGCATGAGGAGGGATGGCACGGGGAGGCGGTGGGGGGAGGGCAGGGCAGGTCGTTTCTAAACCCGCTGGCTGCTCCGTTCAGCAGTCATGGGACAGTTGCAGGTGCAGGGGGCAGCAGAACACCCAACCCCCATCCCAACCTCAGCTCCAATCCTAACCTGGACCCACACCGTAGCTCGAGCTTCAGGCATGGGGCCATGAATAGGGGTACAATGCCAGGAGGAGCATCCAGTGGTTATGCTGATGCTGGTGCTGCCGGTGCTGCCGGTGCTGGTGCTGGTGCTGGTGCTGGTGCTGGTGCTGGTGCTGGTGCTGGTGCTGGTGGGCGTTTGAGTGCTGCGCCTGCGTCAGCAAGGGGGTGGATGGCACGTGGGCGTCCCACAGGACTGGCATCATCGCTGTTTGAGCCTCAGGGGAACGAGGTGAGTGAGTGCGAGACGAGGTGAGTGGGTGCGAGACGAGGTGAGTGGGTGCGAGACGAGGTGAGTGGGTGCGAGACGAGGTGAGTGGGTGCGAGACGAGGTGAGTGGGTGCGAGACGAGGTGAGTGGGTGCGAGACGAGGTGAGTGGGTGCGAGACGAGGTGAGTGGGTGTGAGACGAAGTGAGTGGGTGCGAGACGAGGTGTTGGTGCTGCTGGAGGTGACTCAAGGGATGCGTCTTAAGTGGGAGACAAGTTTTTGTCGTCTGCCTGAGCCCCAGGAAAACGAGGGGAGGGGAAATCTTTGGATTGATGTCAAGGTGGCTATTTTTCGTTGTTTGTACTGCGTCTGCCTTGGTAGATTTTCCATCGCTCAACTGCCATCGCTGCAATGCTCATCTCCCACTGCTCGTGACCCCCCCTACGAAGTTCCCCTTTTTCACTGCCTTTCCCTCCCGGCCGTTCCAATGCGTCCTGCGACCTCCTTTCCCCTCCGCCTCGCACAGCTCTCGCCATCTCTCTGCCTTGTCTCCCTTCTTCCGCCGCCCGCCCCCTCTCCCTTCCCTGCCGTTTCAATGCTTGCTGTCTTCGCCCTCCTCCTCCGCGTCCCCATCCAACACCCGCCATCGAATTCGCCTCCCTCCTTCCCCCCCCCCCCCCCCCCCTTTCTCACCCGCTCTCCCCTCCCTGCAGTACCAATGCTTGCTGTCCTCCACCCTCCTCCTCCTCTGCCCCCGCCAACACCCGCCATCTAATTCCCCTCCCTCCTCCCTCCCCCTCCCCCCCCCCACTCTCCCCTCCCTGCAGTTCCGATGCCTGCTGTGCCCGCCCTCCTCCTCCTCCGTTGCCTCCACGTACACACGCCACCCCTCCCTCCTCCCTCACCGCACCCACTTCCCTGACCTACCTCGCCTGAGGGATCACATGCTGTTGCGACACGGCATCGACCCCATGCCTACCCATGCCCCTCTCGCCCTGCTCTGACCTGCCCTCTTCCACCGCACAGCACCACCTGCCACCCCTCCCTCCTCCCTCACTGCACCCTCTTTTTTCTGATGTGGCTTGTTAACAAAATCATATGCAACTCGGCATCGAACCCATGGCGGCTAACGCTCCTCTGGCCTTGCTGTGACCTGCCCTTCTCCATCTCTCAGCACCGCTCTGGATATACTCTAAACCCGAAACCTTAAACCCGAAACCCATGCACTGTTATCCGCCCTCCCTCCTCCCCCACTGCACTCTCGTCTGTGGCATGGCTTGTTCCAGAGACCGCATGCTGCTGTGCCATGGCATCGGCGCCTCGGCATTGGCGCCATGGCATGGGCGCCATGGCATCGGCACCATGCCTGTCCATTCCCCTCTAGCCTTCCTCGAAGGTCAATACACCCCTTTGAAGCACCCCTCGGCACCGCTCTCCATCTCTCTCTCCTGCACGACACCCTCTCCCCTGACAAGGCTTGCCTGAGAGACCAGACAAGGTCTGCAAGCCAGCAACGTGGCATCATTGACACTATGGCTACCCATGGCAAGCATGCAACATGGCATCACCCATGCCATGGCTACCAGTGCTGCCCCTTCCAACTATCCACCACTCTCCACCACTCAGCACCCTCCTTGTTTTGTTCAACACTGCCGTGTTTAAAGAACATCCCAGGTACTGTAGCTGCTTCTTTTTCTTCCCAAGAAATAACTGTGTTCTTCTCTGTGTTGTGTGGACGACTCATCGTTTGTCTTAGTGTATGTGTGATGCTGGTGTGCTGCCGTATGTTACACTTGAGACGTTTTTCCTTATCCTCTGTACATATGATGCTACAGCTGTAGAATGGGGTTTTAATATCTCCTAACACATCACTCTATACAGCACAGCTGCACTCCATTTGCAGCATCACTGGTGCAGTCATACAGAGAGCATGCCAGTGAGAAGCATTGCTGGCGGGATACCACCCTACCACGTGAATCTTGTTGTGATATAATTGATACTTAGCATTTTTGTAAGTCGATTATGTGTAGTTAGTGTCGAATCACACTGTAGAAGATAAGTCCGTAGGAGGATGTCAGCAAATAGCGCTCGTCATAGGACAGTCGTTTCAGTCACGCGAACAGTCGCACCCCTTCATTATCATCTAGGGCGCATAGCGCGATAAGTGACGAACAGGTACATTAGCGAATAGGTACTTTGCGTAGAACTATAAATCTCTGTTAGGTCTTTTTCATTATTAACTTTGATTACTCCCAAGTTCACGTACTCAGGTTATTCAACCTTGACCTTAACATTTTACAAGACTTCCGCTGTCTTACTAGTCTACCATTCCAGCAAAGATCCTGGACCAACACTTGAGGATTTGCCTAGTGTTCGCATTTATAGTTTTATACTTAGTCTCTTACAACATCAGACGATTTATTTCATGGTATGAGAGCTATCTGGAATTAAGACTACCGTCAACTATGACTGGTTCATCACCAGCACCATCTGCCGGATCAGTTACTGGGACTACTGGAGCACATGCCTCTACTACGGCCGCTGGTCTCTCAGCCTCTGGGCACTTTCCACCAGCCTACGCTAGTATCGGTATGCAACAGCAGAATCCGCCTTCTGTGAATACTCCAGGTGCTCCATCGACTGCACCTGCAACGCAACAGCAACAATAACAGACGACAACACAGCAACAAGCGTCAGTACAGCCACCAGTTTCAACGCAATCGATTTCATCTGCGTTCAGTGGAATGAGCCTTGACGACTCAAGTTACATGCGTGGAGCTACAACTCCAAGTACTGGTTCGTTCGCTTTCTCACCTTTCATACAACAGCCGCAGTCACAGCAGTTTCAGCATCCTTTCTACATCTTCGGTCAACCCCCTGCTCAGCAGCCACAGCAAGTTCAGCAACAGCAACAGCAACAGCAACAACAGCAACAGCAACAACAGCCGGGCATTGTTTTTCAGCCTCCAAATTTACTTAACAATACTCAAATCAAGACGACCATACCGTTAACGGAGTCGACTTCTACTCCTGGAGCTTCGAGTTTGAGCTTCTGGCACAGTCCGCTGGGCTTTGGCTGTTCTTCACCGGAGAATTCACCTATCCTGTTACGGGAACACAACTAGAGTAGCAGGGTTTCTTGCACACCTCTCTCGGGACGTATACAGTTCTTGTACGGAACTTGTCGCCGAAGGAGCAGCTCGGCGTTCGATCGTTTCACTCAAGTTTTACACCAGCCGAAACTGCATGGAACCATCTGAAGGGGGTATACATGGCAAAGGATACAATAACAGTGAGTACTTTCGCAGCTGACAAGTGTGCAGATGATGACAAATCAAAACGTCATGGACTACGTTAACCGCGTCCGTACACTACGTGACCAACTGGAGAAGAGCGGGGGATACTTCCCTCGTGAGATGTATCTCACAGTTCTTCTGGCTGGCCTTGGACCCGAATAGCGACAGACGCGCGCCTTCCTGCGCATGAATCCCAACCTCTCCGAAGCTGAAATTTCTTCTTATCTTCAAGCAGAGCAGCAATATCTTGACCTGCAGTCACAACGCAACCAGAAAAGGGGAGTTCATTTAAGTTTTTACTCCAATCCAGAAACACAACATCGACATCCACCAAAGTACCCGTTCTACCATTTCTGTAAGAAACCAGGACATACTTACCAAAACTGTCGCAGCCGTCATCAAAATCGTCGCAATACTTCGCAGCCGTATCAACGATCGCAGCAGTTACCGAAGACACAACTGCCACAGCAGCAGTTAACGTCTCAGCAGCAGCAAATACCCAAACCGCCACCAAATCCATCTACGTCGCAGCATCGTCCGCCGGTCTTCGCATCTGCCACATCAAGAAAAGGGGTTTTTGGCTGCGTCACCACAGTTGATGTTTCAGAAACAGATTTCGAAACACGACTTGAAGAAACAACAAGTGCTGAAGGCATTCCTTTACCTCAAGTTTACGCTAACCTTGCTCGCATAATTTCAGGACCAAATACCTGGTATCTCGACAGCTGCTGCGGATGGCATATGTGTTCTGCCGAAACAAGCTTTATCACTTATCAGTGTCCACTTCGTCGTCCGATACCTGTCACAGTCGCAAACGGACAAACTATAATTGTACGATAAGTTGGTAGTGTCATGCTCGAATCTATCGACACGGGATACTCACTTCATGTTACGAATGTTCTTATCGTCGCCGGACTTGGCTTCAACCTTCTTTCCACGGCTCAACTCCTTGCACACAAAATTCGTACACAAGGAAATTGTGAGACGATGGATCAAGAGCTCTGGCACAGTACAACTAATACCTACCTTGGTCGTGCCGCCACTCAACATGGCTTGTCAGTTCTTCAGTTCGCAGCACAGGGAACCTCTGGAGATTCTGAACACGTGCTTGCACTTGGTCCCTGGGATCACCCAGAAGAAACAGATTATCAACATGTGGACATTGATTTTCGCGCAACTTCAGTACCAACAGCTTCTCGAACAGCAGCCGCCGTACTTACCGCGTTGGATACCTGGGAGTTCAATACCACCGATGAAAGCGCCACCGCGTGGCGAACGTTTTATAATACCCGTGCAGCCTTCCAAGGAACTCCAGCACCACTTTGGGGAGAAATAAGTGGTCTTGCCGCTGATGAACCTGACGTTGAAGAAGCCGAACAGGAAGCCGTAGCTGAGCAGCCGAGTCCAACCGTAGCTGTCGCCGAAACACCTGCCAGGACATCAACAGAAGCAGTATCAGGGGTTATACTCGCACCTGCAGCAGCAATATCACAAGTCACGTTACCTCTTCACCATTTCGTCGAAGGAGAAATTGACAAGTCACCAGCCCTTTCTCCTTTCATTCTTTCTTCCTTTTATACTAACTCCGAATTCTACCTGCGATCATCAGGACACAAAGCCACGGAAGATATATGGCATCAGCGGCTAGGACATCCATCACAAGGGATTCTTAATCATTCAATCTGAGCAGCAGTTCTTGATAAAAATAGTTTACGTTTACCTGATGGCACGGAGATGAAGCCGCAATCTCGTCCGACGGTTTGCACCACTTGTCCAGTTGCCAACCTTACGCACGATCCGTTTCCAAGTCATTTTCCCGGCTCAACACGTTATCAACTGATGCAGAAAGTCTACAGCGACATACTCAACTTGTCTGTAGCAGGCCCTAAAGACGAGAAGTATGTGATAACCTTCATCGAAGCGTCTACACGATATGTCTGGACAGCTAACTTACCTGCGCGCCATCTCGCTCACTCCGTTTTCGTCGCACGGCTCGCTGTCGCTGAACGGGAGTCTGGCGCGAAACTGCAAGAATTTTAGAGTGATGGTGCAGGGGAGTACACCAGCAACGCTTTCACAGACTACCTTCAGACACTCGGCATCAAACGGAAGCAGTCTCTGCCGCATGCACACCAACAGATGGGGGTAGCAGAAAGGATGAACAGAACACTGCAGGAGAAGATGCGTGCTCTGCTGACGCAGGCAGCACTTCCACCGCATTTTTGGCCATATGCGATGGACCACGCCGTGCTGTTACACAATCTTCTTTCTTCAACGTCCCTGCCCGAGTTTTCTTCTCCGCACCTGCAGTGGACACGTACATTGGGAAGCACAAAACTTTTACGAGTTTTCGGGTGTGTTGTACAGTTTCGTCCTCCAACCGCAGCACTCGGAAAATTGTATGAACGAGCAAAATGGGGGGTACACCTCTGCATCGAAAAACAGTATCACGCGTGGAAGATTTTGGACCTTCGCTCCCATCAAATCGTTCCATCACGTAATTGTCTTTTCTATGAAAGACTCACCTTGCCCGTTTTTCGTGCCCACCAGGCAGCAGCCGCCAATCCTGCCAGGTTGTTCGAAGGCTCGCGTGCATTTGCAACTGACGAGGCCGAAGCTGATGTACAGGACGAAGCAGTTTCTGAAGCATCCGAAGCTGCCGCAACTGACATTCCCGAACCTGTAACCTTGACTGGCATACCAGAGTTTATTCCGCTTGCAGATGCTGACCCGGATGACGTTCGCGAAGTCCGTCTCAGTTACGAACGCGATCGCCAACAGCAGCCGATGCCCGCCGTCTCTGACGAAGCAGTTCGTGTTACACCTGGCAAAATTGGGGGGGAAGAAGGAGCAGAAGAAAAGTTCGCAGGTGCAAACGAAGAACGTCCGCGTTTTACAGAAACAGGATTGCAGATACAGGGATTTGCAGTAGCAGTACAGTGCAACGACAGTAAGATACCTGAACCGAAAACCGTCCGACAAGCTCTTACGAGTCCTCACCGAGAGAAATGGCACGAAGCCATGGACAGAGAGCTAGCAGCTCTCAAGAATCGCGGAACATGGGATTTAATACCGACTTCAGAAGTAAAAGGGAAGAAGGTACTTACCGGAAAATGGGTCTTCCGCGTCAAGACTAATGCAGATGGGTCGTTTGAAAAGTTCAAAGCGCGATGGGTCGTCCGCGGCTTCGAGCAGACTTACGGCATCGACTATGAACTAACCTTTGCTCCTGTCGGACGACATACAAGCGTTCGGATTCTTGTTTGTGTCGCCGCCTGCCGAAATCTACGTCTTCGCCAAATCGACGTCTCGAATGCGTTTCTCCACGCGCCTGTCGACGCACTCATCCTGGTAGAGTACCCGCATTCTTATACTACTAACCCACCGAGCGTTTGCCGTCTCCGAAAATCTCTATACGGCATTAAACAAGCACCACGGCTCTGGCAGCAGTATCTTCACTCGCAGCTGATCATTGCTGGATTTCGACAGTTACCGCATGATCAGGGAATGTATCTACTGACCGACGGCAGCAACTACATTTTACTTGTCGCCTACGTCGATGACATCCTATACGTCAGTACTACCGATTCCCTTGCCGAGACCTTCATACTGAAATTACAGGAAAATCTACAACTTACCGTCTCCGAAACAGTCTCACAGTTTCTCGGACTGAACATTACCTGTTCACCGACAACTATTCATCTCACCGCTTCGAAGTATGCAGCAACACTCGCTGCCCGCTTCAACCTCACACCTACTGCAGTCTCTACACCGTACCGCTCACTACCGACTGACCACAAACCGAACACCGCACTGTTAACTTCAACCGGTTTACAGATCTATCAACAGCAGCTAGGCTGTCTACTTTTCGCCGCTGTCACTTGTCGTCCTGATCTAGCCTATGCGGCCAGTCAGCTCGCACAATTCCTACGCCGTCCTGAGGAGGAGCATCAGCTTGATCTTCTCTGCGCGCTTCAATATTTTATCTCGACACCTGACATCGGATTAGTCTACAACATCATCGGTTGTAAAACACTCTATCTACACGGTTTTGTCGACGCCGATCACGCTGCTGATTCTACTAATCGACGGTCACTTACTGGGTTCATATATCGACTGGAACTTGTCGGACCTATCTCTTGGAATTCTACGAAGCAGGAGCCGATTGCACTCTCCTCTGCTGAAGCTGAGTTTATTGCTGTCTGCACAGCAACACGCGAAGGACTTTACTTACAGGAACTATTGGAAGAAGCGAAGTTGACGACAACTACCCAGTTTACCCTACAGTGCGACAATCAAAGTGCAATTCGCATCGCACATCAGCCTGGTTTCGTCAACAGAACGAAGCATATTTCACTTCGTTATTTTTTCGTCAAAGATGAAGTCGAGAAGGGGAGGATGCGATTGGTCTACTGTTCGACCAACGAAATGGCTGCCGATTTTCTTACGAAGAAGCTGACACGACAGAAGTTTCAGTACTGTAACAAGCTCTGCGGAATCTTCAAGAAGTAACACTATCGAACTTCCAGAAATGAAGGGGAGTGTTGTGATATAATTGATACTTAGCATTTCTGTAAGTCGATTATGTGTAGTTAGTGTCGAATCATACTGTAGAAGATAAGTTCGTAGGGTGACGTCAGCAAATAGCGCTCGTCATAGGACAGTCGTTTCAGTCACGCGAACAGTCGCACCCCTTCATTATCATCTAGGGCGCATAGCGCGATAAGTGACGAACAGGTACATTAGCGAATAGGTACTTTTCGTAGAACTATAAATCTCTGTTAGGTCTTTTTCATTATTAACTTTGATTACTCACAAGTTCACGTACTCAGGTTATTCAACCTTGACCTTAACATTTTACAAGACTTCCGCTGTCTTACTAGTCTACCATTCCAGCAAAGATCTTGGACCAACACTTGAGGATTTGCCAAGTGTACGCATTGTTAGAAACTAGAAATGAAACAAGTGTTGAATAGAGAGAGACAACAGGGGTATATACCTAAGAGTGTTGTACCCTCTAAGAGGTGACCCTATACAGTCTATACAAATATATGTTATGCATATGTTTGACACGCATTTACCGGTATAGTTTTATACTTAGTCTCTTACAACTGTCAAAATCTGTATTTGTCATGTTTGTATAGACTGTATAGGGTTACCTCTTAGAGGGTACAACACTTAGGTATATTTGTGTGTACTCTCACTTTATCATTATTCAATTTTCTGATATGGTATCACGCGTAGGTAGGATCCCCCCCCCCCCACCTACCGCTTCCGCTCATGCCCCCTAGCGCCCCTCCTGGGCCCCGTCGCGCTCCTCCCAGGCCCCATCGCGCTCCTCCCAGGCCCCGTAGCGCCCCTCCTAGGCCTCGTAGCGCCCCTCCTGGGCCCTGTCGCGCCCCTCCTGGGCCCCGTCGCGCCCCTCCCAGGCCCCGTCGCGCCCCTCCCAGGCCCTCTAGCGCCCCTCCTGGGCCCCGTCGCGCTCCTCCCAGGCCCCGTAGCGCCCCGTCGCGCCCCTCCTGGGCCCCGTAGCGCCCCTCCTGGGCCTCGTCGCGCCCCTCCTGGGCTTCGTAGCGCCCCTCCTGGGCCCTGTAACGCCCTCCCAGGCCCCGTCGCGCCCCTCCCAGGCCCCGTCGCGCTCCTCCCAGGCCCCCTAGCGCCCCTCCTGGGCCCCGTCGCGCTCCTCCCAGGCCTCGTCGCGCCCCTCCTGGGCTCTGTCGCGCCCCTCCTGGGCCCCATCGCGCTCCTTCCAGGCCCCGTAGCGCCCCTCCTGGGCTCTGTCGCGCCCCTCCTGGGCTCCGTAGCGCCCCTCCTGGGCCCCGTTGCGCCCCTCCTGGGCCCCGTAGCGCCCCTCCTGGGCCCCGTCGCGCCCTCCTTGGGCCCTGTAGCGCCCCTCCTGGGCCCCGTCGCGCCCCTCCCAGCCCCGTCGCGCCCCTCCCAGGCCCCGTAGCGCCCCTCCTGGGCCTCGTCGCGCCTCTCCTGGGCACCCGGTCGTCGCCGCCGCCCGGCCCCGTCGCGCCCGCCCGGCGCCGTCGCTGCCGCCCGGCCCCGTCGCGCCCGCCCGGAGCCGTCGCACCCTGCCCGGCCCGTCGCGCTCGCCCGGCCCCGTCGCAGCCGCCCGGCCCCGTCGCACCAGCCCGGCCGCCGTCCCGCTCGCCCGGCCCCGTCGCACCGGGCCGGCCCTGCCGCACTCGCCCGGCCCCGTCGCCCCAGCCCGGCCCCGTCGCGCCCGCTCGGCCCCGTCGCCCTGTCCCGGCCCTGTCGCATCAGCCCGGCCCCGTCGCGCCCGCCCGGCCCCGTCGGGCCAGCCCCGGCCCCGTCCTCCTCACTGGTACGGTTCCCCCCCCCCCCCCCCCCCCCCCCCCCCCCCCCCCCCCCCCACCCCGCCCTGCTCCGTGCCGCCCTCCTCCGTGCCGCCCTGCACCGCACTGTACCGCACTGCACCGCACTGTACCGCACTGCACCGCACTGCACCGCACAGTACCGCATAGTACCGCACTGCACCGCACTGCACCGCACTGTACCGCACAGTACCGCACTGCACCGCACTGTATCGCACTGCACCGCACTGCACCGCACTGCACCGCCCTGCACAGCACTGGATTGTTCCTGATGGCGGCGGAGCTTCGCTTCGACGCTGAAGGTCAGCCCCTAGAGTTCGAGGCGTGGCTTGCCGACCTCCGCCGCCAACTCACTGGCCAGCGGCAGGATGGTGAACCGCTTTCCGCACACCTTGACGGTACGCTCCCCTGCCCAGACCCTCCTGCTATTCTGCCCGCTGACCCCACACCCACTGAGCGTGAGTCTACTGCTGCCACTGCCCGTGCGCGCTCTGACTGGCTTTCTCGCGATGCTGTCGCCCAGCTTGCCATTAGCAACGCCCTCCCCCCGTCCGAGCGCCCTCGCTTTAGGTCCCTCACTACTGCTCAGGCATACTTAGATGCTGTCATCAAGCGCTATTCCACCCCTCCGGCTGCCTCGGTGGGTCGCCTGATCCTCCCGCTGCTCTTTCCTGACCTTGCTTCGTTCCCCACTGTCTCTGACCTCGCTGCCCACCTGCGCTCGATAGAGGAGACCTGGCGCGCCGCCTGCACTGACGCACAGCTTAGAGCCCACCAGCCGCCCATTACCTCTACCCTCTACCTGCTTGCCACCCGCCTCCCTGACCGCCTTGCTGTCGCCCGCGACCGCTTTCTTAGCGTTCACCCCGCAGACCTCACCCTCACTGACTTTGCAGACACCCTGACTGTGATAGAGACCCGTCACCGCTCCATCGCCCAGGCGAGCGGTGTCGTGCCGGTCCCTATCTTTCAGGGTTGTGCCCCTGCTCAGTGTACCTTCTCCGACGGCTCTGCCGCAGTGGCTGAGACTGCTGCTGCAGCGCAGGCCCGTTCGGGGAAGGGCCGCCGCCCCAAGGTTGGGCGCGGCGGAGGGGGCGGCGGGGGTGCGGGCGGGGGTAGTGGTGGGGTCGGGTCGCCTGGTGCTGGAGCGGACGAGGGGACCCTGCCCAGTCCAGCTGAGTCGCCGCCCCTGCAGTTGCAGCAGCCGCAGCAGCCGCCGCAGTCGCAGCCTTCGCAGCAGCCGCAGCAGCCGTCGCAGACGCGGCAGACGAGTGTTCTCCCGCCAGGGTGGCCCAGAGCTGGCGGTGGACGGGCGCGTGGTGGTGTGCCGCCAGGTGGCTCTTCCGGCGGGCGTTGTCAGTACCAGATCCAGACCGGTCCTCGCCGCGGTTTCGTTTGCGGTAAGATCGGTCACTCCACTCCCCGCTGCTTTCGTCGCCTGGACGACCTCTTTCGTCAGCGTTTCGGCCCGTCGCCAGACCTCCCGGACTGGCACAGTTTGCTTAGTCGTCAGATTCAGATCTTTGATATGGACATGGATGCCATTGTTTCTGCTCTGCATGTGATGTATGCTGATGACTCTAGTGTGCTTCCGACTTATTACTCACTGTTGCCTAGTGTAGGTGTGCCTAGCTTAGCCCCCCCTGCTGCGTCAGTCATAGGATCCCCTGCTTTGTGTAGTCTTGGTGCTTCTGCCGTCGTTCCGTCGCCAGACCCCTCGGCTTCACTTTCCTTCACCTTGGACTCTGGCGCCTCTCGGTGTTTCTTCCGCGACTCCACCACCCTGACGCCGCTTCCTGTTCCTGCTGCCGTTTCTCTTGCTGACCCCTCCGGCGGTCCGGTAGTCGCCCGCAGTTCCACCACCCTTCCCTGTCCGGCGGTTCCTTCGGGCTCTCTTACAGGTCTGCATATCCCCTCGTTCTCCAGGAACCTAGTTGGTGTCGGCTGCCTCCAGGACCTTGGCGTCACCACTACGTTCCCTGGTCACGAGCGGTATGCTGTCTGTACCGAGGCCGCCACTGGTGCCCCCCTGTCCACGTTCCCCCGGGACCCGGTGTCCGGCCTGTTCACTCTGGACACCGTGCCCCCCCCGGCTGGAGCGCCCCCTCAGGTGGCTGTGTCTACCTAGGTTGCTGCTGCCTGCTCCTGTCGCTCCCTCACTCACCCGACCCTCCTGTGGCACCACCGCCTAGGTCACCCTGCGCTCCCGCGTCTGCGTCACATGTCCCAGCACGGTCTTGTCCTTGGTCTCCCAGGTTCACTCCCCGCGTTTCCCTCCTCCCCAGCTCCACCTTGCACGCCTTGTGTCGAGGGTCGGCTTCGCCGTGCCCCTCACTCCTCCTCGTTCCCCCCTACCGTCGCGCCGCTGCAGACCCTGCACCTGGACGTCTGGGGCCCCGCCCCCGTCCCTGGGCCGCGTCGCGAGCGCTACTTCCTTGTGCTTGTCGACGACTTCACTCGTTACACCACAGTCTTTCCCCTGGAGCGCAAGGCCGACGTGCCTGGCGCCCTCATCCCCTGGCTTGTCTCTGCGCGTGTCCACCGCGGTCTCCCTGTCTTGCGTCTTCACTCAGACCGTGGTGGCGAGTTTGCCTCAGGTGTCCTTGGTCGCTTTTGTCGTGCGGAGGGCATCACCCAGACGTTCACCCTACCGGACTCCCCACAGCAGAATGGGGTCGCTGAGCGACGCATCGGCTTGGTCATGGAGGTCGCTCGCACCTCCATGGTCCATGCCGGTGCACCCCATTTTCTGTGGCCGTTCGCTGTGCGCTACGCTTCTCACCAGCTTAACCTGTGGCCGCACCCTCAGCAGCCGCAGGTTTCGCCGACCCGTCTGTGGACTGGGTCTCCTGGTGACGCGTCTGCGTTCCACGTCTGGGGCTGCCTTGCTCACGTCCGTGCCTCCGGCACGAACAAGCTCACTGCCCGCACCCTTCCCTGCGTCTTCCTCGGTTTTCCCCTTGACACATCCGACTGGCACTTTTACCACCCGCCGTCTCACCGTTTCTTTCACTCTCGTGACGTCACCTTTGACGAGTCCGTCTCCTACTACCGCCGCTTCCCCCACCGTGGTCCCCCGGTTACCCCCCCCCTGTTCCTGGTCACCCCTTCCCCGGTAGTCCCTGCCCCTCCTCCTCCTCCTCCCCGTCCCGCCCCCTCTGGTGTCTCCCATGTCACCCCCCTTCCGTCCGTGGACCTGGTTGAGGAGTCTTCTGACTCATGTGGCCCTCCGGTGCAGTCCTCGCCGGCCGCCCCTCCCCAGGTGTCCCCTCCCCAGTCCCCTCCTCCGCCGTCCCTGCCGCCACTGCAGCCGTCGCCGTCGCCGCCGCCGCCGCAGTCGCAGCCCCCGTTCGCTGACTCTGGGGGTGCTCGTCCCAGTCGCCCTGAGGGTGGTCCCTCTGGGGGTGCGGGTGTGGAGCGTGCCGGTGGTAGCCGAGGAGCAGCTTGCGGTCCAGGTGTCGCCGTTGTGCCGCCGCAGCAGCAGTCCCCGCCGGTGTCCGCCCTTCGCCTGCTCGGCCTTCCGTCCCCCGACCCTGCGTCGGTTCCTCCCCGACCGTCTCCTCCTCTTCCTGTCTACGGCCCTGTTTTCCCTCCGCCGGACTCGTCCCCGGCCCGTCTCCCCCCTCGTTCACCTCCTGTGTCCCCTCCCCTGTCTCCTGACCCGACTCCTCCATCGCAAGTCTGGTCTCACCGTCCCTCCCGTGCTCGTCCTGCCTCGCCTGTCCTGCGCTCCCACCCTATGTTGCTTCGTTCACACGCGTCTCGTCCTCCCCTTCTGCCGTCGCCTCCTCTGTCCTCCCTTGTTGTTGCGCCCCCCCCGTTGTCCGACTACCTTCGTGCCGCTCGTCCCCTCGTTCCTCGGGTCCTTGCCTCTCTCGTTACCGACCCGTCTGTTCCAGTCTCGTGCCTTGACGCTCTTGTCGCTGCTGTCGCTGACTTCGCCTCTACCCGCCGCCTTGACTACGCCACCGCTCTGGTCTCTGACCCTGCCTGTCCTCCGTCTGTCGGGGGTGCTCCTGCCCTTGGCAGTGACGTCCTGGAGGACCGCCAGTTCGAGCTTGCTTTCCTCTCCGAGGCTGCTCCCCATCTCTGTTCCATGCTGCTAGTCCCTGAGGGTGACCCAGACGCTTTCGACATCCCGACCCCTCGCACTTACGCTGAGGCGACTTCGGGACCCTGGGCCTCGCAGTGGATAGCTGCCATGGAGCAGGAGATGGCATCTTGGAGATCCATCGGCACCTTCGTCGACGCAGTTCCCCCACCTGGGGTGAACGTAGTCGATGGCCGCTGGCTCTTCAAGGTGAAGCGCCCTCCTGGAGAGCCGCCTGTCTTCAAGGCGCGCTATGTGGCTAGAGGCTTCAGTCAGCGCAAGGGGGTGGACTTCTTCCAGACTTTCGCTCCGACCCCGAAGATGACTACTCTTCGGGTTCTGTTACACCTAGCTGCTCAGCGTGACTACGAGCTTCACTCTCTCGACTTCTCCACTGCCTTCCTTCAGGGCAGCCTACACGAGCAGGTCTACCTGCGCCGCCCTCCGGGCTTTACTGGCACCTTCCCTCCTGGGACCCAGTGGCTCCTGCGGCGCCCCGTCTACGGCCTGCGCCAGGCTCCCCGTGAGTGGCACGACACTCTGCGTGCTACGCTTGCTGACCTGCAGTTCTTTCCGTCTTCTGCAGACCCTTCACTCTTCGTTCGTGCTGGCCAGACTCCGTTCTACATCCTCGTCTACGTCGACGACCTGGTCTTTGCCACAGCAGACAGGGACGCGCTGGCCTCCGTGAAGGCAGAGCTGCTGAAGAGACACACCTGCACTGACCTTGGAGAACTGCGCCGTTACCTTGGCTTGCAGATCTCCAGGGACAGAGCTGCGCGCACCATCACCCTGACTCAGTCACACTTGGTGCGCCAGGTCCTTCAGAGGTTCAGCCTTCAGTTCTCCTCTGCACAGCCCACCCCTCTGCCTGTAGACCACAGGCTCTCCGCTCCAGTGCCTGAGGAGTTGGTAGAGCCCAGCGGCCCCTACGCAGAGCTGGTGGGTTGCCTCATGTACCTGATGACTTGCACTCGCCCAGATCTCGCATACCCTCTCAGCATCCTGGCTCGCTTTGTGGCCACAGGCAGACACCGACCGCAGCACTGGTCTGCCGCTAAGAGGGTTCTGCGTTATCTTGCTAGTACATCGGGCATGGGGTTAGTGCTAGGAGGACGCAGGCCAGCGGTCCTTACTGGGCACACAGACGCTTCGTGGGCAGACGACGCTGAGACACTCCGGTCTACCCAGGGCTACTGCTTCAGCCTTGGCTCAGGTGCCGTCTCGTGGAGAGCTACTCGCTCCTCGTCTGTTGCACAGTCCAGCTGTGAGGCTGAGATCTACGCCGGTGCCATGGCGGCACAGGAGCTCCGCTGGCTGACCTTCTTGCTCACTGACTTAGGTGAGCGACCTAGCTCTGCCCCAGTCCTGTACGCTGACAACAGGGCCATGATCCTCCTGTGTCAGGAGCCTCGACTCGAGGGCAGAGCGAAGCACATTCAGCTGCGGTACTTCCTCCTGCGTGAGCTACAGCAGCGACGTCAGGCTCGCGTAGTACACTTGGCCTCAGGTGCCAACACGGCTGATATCTTTACGAAGGCGCTTGCGCCTAAAGATCATCAGCGGCACTGTGTACAGCTTGGTCTAGTTCCTGTCGCTTCTCACTTGCTAGGACCTTGACTTGTACTGTCCTTTATATGTATACTCAGACTGGACTTGTGTCCTCTCCCAGTGGCTGGACTTGTAGTGCCGCCCTGGTCTTGTTCTTGCCTTGTCTGTACTCCTTCTGACTGGTCTCTCAGACCCTTGTCTCAGAGGTTGGACTAGTAGTGCCGCCCTGAGCTGCTTGTTTAGGGTATTCCCGTATGCAGTCTAGGGGGTGTGTCAAACATCTGTATTTGTCATGTTTGTATAGACTGTATAGGGTTACCTCTTAGAGGGTACAACACTTAGGTATATTTGTGTGTACTCTCACTTTATCATTATTCAATTTTCTGATAACAACATCAGACGATTTATTTCAAATCCCTCCCTGCTGTGCCACTGCAGGAGCTACCATGGTACTAGAAACAGTGGGTACAGAGCCATACCGATCACACGCCAAGGCAGCAAGGACAGCAGCTGCCGGGTTCCCATCTGCCGAAGCCTAATAACCCCCAGACACACTCAATGCAATAACCCACAAAGCCTATTGTGTGAGGCAGGTACAGGTCACAAGTCACTCATAGCAATGACGGCAACAAATACAGTTACTAGGTATGTACTGCTTGAGCTAGAGAGGGCATCACCCTTGCCGCTCCTGAGCAGCCTGCCAGCCAACAACTCCACTCCTGGGGACGCACCTTGAGCCCCCTACTTTGGTGTAGACCCCATTTCATACGAACGAATCCGCCCTAATAACCCTGGGCTGGCTGGGTGCCACTGTAAAAAGCACCCAACCCCTCTCTGGGCTGAGTTTTCCTGCCACTAGTGAGTTGCCCTTACTCTTCCTCAGAAGCCTTATAGCACCTCAACACACCCACTCCCTGGGAAGCACCTTGAGCCCTCTGACAACCCTGGGTGCCACTGCAAAGGGTACAACGCCTCTCTCGTCCAATTCTGCTGCAGCCTCCTTCAACCTCGCTTCCAACTCACCCTTCCTACCCTCCTCCTCTCTCCCTCCACCACTCGAGCCACCTCTCCTTTCACCTCCACCCACTCGTCTCCTCCCCTCCTCCTCCCCCTCCCCCTTGCCATCCCCCTCCCCCAGCACCATCCCTCGTTGCACAACCAGCGTCATGTTGCCCTGGAAGGCGGTGGAGACTGTGAATGCCGTGCCATGAGGGGGGGGGGTGGCAGGACTTGTAGCGTCAAGCAGAGCCGAGCTGTGGGAGGGGAGAGGGGAGGGAGGCGGGGGAGAGAAGGTTGTACGAGGGGAAAAGACCATCCCTCTTTGCACGACCAGCGTCATGTTGCCCTGTGCGGGGGTGGTGAGGAGGGCAGAGCTGTTTGAGGGGAGAGGAGAGGGGAGACAGGAGGGGGGGAAAGGGGGTTGTGGGGCGTGGGAGAGAGGGTTATTGGCGGGGGGGGGGGAAAGGAGGGGTGTGAGGGAGGGGTGTGAGGGAGAGAGAGAGGAGGCATGAGTGCGGCACATACTCACTTGAGTTCACTGAAAACCCACCTGTAAGCTCCGCACATGGCATGAAACCCTTCGAAGATCTTTGAGGCGCCTCAAAACTATCACCCACAGATGGAACGAACGAGCCCCTCTCCCTTTCTGCGTCACGTCACCAGCCCGACCGCAGAAAGGGGCAGACAGGGGAGAGGGGCTTGTGCATTCTGCGTCTCATCATCCGCCACTGGCCTGACCCATCACTCATTCTTGAGTCACCTCAGAACTCCATATTATACCTGTAAGCGCGACAGATGGTGTGTATTCTAGGGTCGACTAAAAATCACCTACCACCCGTCCCTCATTCTTGAGTCGCCTCAAGTCTTCAGAATATACCTGTAAGCGCGGCAGATGGTGTGGATTCTCCTGCCTCTTTCTGTGCTCTCATCCGCCCACCCATCGCTGAACCGACCCGTCACTCGCTCCCATAGCGATGGCGAGGGCACGTCCGCGTGTACGTTCATCTGGTGCGTGGAGGTGAGGCACGGACCATGGAAGGCAACACTAACACACATGCAGTTGGTGGGAACAGATTGAGCATGCAGTTGGTGGGAACAGTTTGAGCATGCCACGCGTATCACCATCCCACAGTGAGTAGCTTGAGTCACTCGTGCGCTCACAGGATGGCGGCGGCATGCCCGCGTGCACGACCATGTGATGGTGGGGGGGGGGCTAGAGACAGGGGACACGAGGAGGCTGCAGGTGATGCTTGAGACGACTCAAACTGCACTGGTGGGGGGGCAGATACATGGGCGCAGTCGTGGGGTTTGAGTCCCTGAAGGAGGGGGAGGGAAAGGGAGGGAGGAGGGGGGGGGGGGGGGTGTACGAGTGGGGGGATGGGACGGAAGGAAGGGTGCTCGCATTCACGGGCGGTAGAGTGAGAGAAGGGCCAGGTGCTGTTTGAGCCACTCGCTCGCATAGAGATGGTAATGGCGTGTCCGCAGGCGGTTCAACTGTGAATGGGTGGGAGGGAAGGGGAGGGGAGGGGGGTACATTCAATTGAGGGGGAATAGTGAGAAAGAGAGGGAGGGAGAGAGAGGAAAGGAGAGTGAATCACTTCCACAGGGATGGTGATGGCATGTTTGTATGCACGTTCATCTGATGGTGGGGGGCATGGGGGTATGGATGGATGGATGGATGGATGGATGGATGGATGGATGGATGGATGGATGGATGGAAGGATGGATGGAAGCCAACCAGCGTGACACGTGTTACCAACAGTCACCCTCACACTCACTTGACTCACCTTCCTCCCATCCTCACACCCACCACCAGTGTGCCGTGCCTCGGATGCACCACCCGAGCCAAGGCTCTGAGGAACGGACCGTTCCTATCCAGCAGCTCCGGCGGGGTCTCATCTGAGCCGTCGAAAACATCCACCAGCACCAGATCGTACGGCTCCCATCGACCCTCCCCATCTGCTTGATCTCCAATCTGCTCTGCAGCTCTTGCCACGAAGCTCACTGCATCCTCGTTATAAACTGCCACCCTTTCATACACGTCGTGCCACAGTAGCCGCTCGGCCGCTGTTACTGCTGCAGCAGCAGCCGCCTCTTGGTCGACTGCTAGAGCGTCTGCCGCTGCTTTCGGTCCGGAGCAAGACTGCGGCGTGGCTCTAACCGCCCATGCTGGGAAGCCCATGTGCTGTGTGGCTGCTGTGATGACAGCTGGGTCGATCTCCACTGCGTCGATGAGAGCGGCTGGAAGAGGAAGGGAGGGGAGAGGGGGGGGAGCGAAGGGATCCGAGGGGAGGGCGGCAGGGAAGGAGAGGAGTGAAGACAATAAGGGGGAGAGGGCATGTGGCGTGCGGCTGCTGCGATGACAGCTGGGTCGCTCTCCACTGCGTCGACTTGGGCGGGAGGGGGAGCATAGCAGAGAGGGCATTGGTGAGAAGGGATGAATGTAGGTATGAAGGGTGGTTTTTATGAAGGGTGTTTTGAAGGGTATGAAGGGATGACTGGAGGTATGAAGGGTGGTTGTGAGAGTTCTCAAGCACACCCTGCAAAAGCAGAGAGGGCACTGGATAGAAGGGATGACTGGAGGTATGAAGGGGGGAGAGAACAAGACTGGCTTGGCTCTCTCACGGCCCAAGCTGGGAAGCCCATGGGTCTATTTCCACTGCATCGATTTGGGCTGCTGGGAGGAGAGGTGAAAGGAGGCAAGAGGAGAAGGGCTTTGAGAGGAAAAAACCCTCGTGGCATGTGGCTGCTGCTAGGACTTCTGAGTCAATCTCAACTGCGTCGACTTGGGTGGCTGGAAGGGGAGGGGGAAAGGCGGAAGAGGACGGAGAGGAAGTGCAGGAGCGGAGGGGAGAGACGGCGGAAGGGTGTGGGGGAGTTACTTTCAGAGTGTGTGCGACCAAGAGAGGGAGACGGCTCCCCCGCGCAAGGGTGAGGCTCGGGAAACGCAGGGGGATGGGAGACAGTGGGATGGGAGACAGTGGGATGGGAGACAGTGGGATGGGAGACAGTGGGATGGGAGACAGTGGGATGGGAGACAGTGGGATGGGAGACAGTGGGATGGGAGACAGTGGGATGGGAGACAGTGGGATGGGAGACAGTGGGATGGGAGACAGTGGGATGGGAGACAGTGGGATGGGAGACAGTGGGATGGGAGACAGTGGGATGGGAGACAGTGGGATGGGAGACAGTGGGATGGGAGACAGTGGGATGGGAGACAGTGGGATGGGAGACAGTGGGATGGGAGACAGTGGGATGGGAGACAGTGGGATGGGAGACAGCAGCCGAGGTTGGAAGGGGCTGGTCCACAAGTGCTTGTGCAGGTGGATGCATGCATGGTGAAGAGCATGTGCATGCGCAAGTGCTTGTGCAGGTGGATGCATGCATGGTGAAGAGCATGTGCATGCGCAAGTGCTTGTGCAGGTGGATGCATGCATGGTGAAGAGCATGTGCATGCGCAAGTGCTTGTGCAGGTGGATGCATGCATGGTGAAGTGCATGTGCATGCGCAAGTGCGTGGCTGCGTGCATGGCGACTCACAATGCAGAGCGTGTGCGAGGAAGAGAGGGAGGCTGGCTGTCCCCCTCAAGCCCAAGGCACGGAACACGCAAAGGCTGAGAGGGAGCCGGCAATGCAGGCGAAACGCCCAGGTCTGCATATATTTGTGCACGGGCATGCATGGGCATGCATGGGCATGCATGGGCATGCATGGGCATGCATGGGCATGCATGGGCATGCATGGGCATGCATGGGTATGCATGGGCATGCATGGGTATGCATGGGTATGCATGGGTATGCATGGGTATGCATGGGCATGCATGGGCATGCATGGGCATGCATGGGTATGCATGGGCATGCATGGGTATGCATGGGTATGCATGGGTATGCATGGGTATGCATGGGTATGCATGGGTATGCATGGGTATGCATGGGCATGCATACATGGAGACTCACAGGGTAGAGTGTTTGCGAGGAAGAGAGGGAGACTGCCGCCCCCAAGCCCAAGGCACAGAACATGCAAGCGAGGAGGGGCTTCAGAAGAGGCTAGCAGGTGCGGCTGGTGCAGGTGGCAACTGGTGAGGGCCGCTGCTGCCATTGACTTGAGGTCTGAGCCACGAGGGCAAGAGAGGAGAGGAAGAGAGGGTGAGGTGGGGGAAAGAGAGCAATGAGGGAGAGAGGGAGAGCAAGGAGCGCAGGCAAGTGGTGAGGGCTGCTGCTGCCATTGCCTTTAAGATTGCATGGTCAGATTGTGCGGGCAGGGGAAGGGTCTACTTCTAAGGTGCCTAAAAAAAGGGAGAGTGGTGAACGGCGAATGGTGAATGGTGAAGGGTGAAGGGTGAACGGTGGGTGGAGTATTTAGCGGAGACTGCAGGAGATTTGAGAGCTCCCCTGGTGCTGAGATTTGAGACAGTGTAACGAGGTGAATTTTGAGTCGACTCACAGGTCATACCATCTGAATGCCACTGCTGCTACAGACTCGAGGTTGAGGCAAGGAGCCCCGGATGGAGAGAGGCGGGTAAGGGGTATAAGGGCAACTCTCAAAGTACATAAGGGCGGACACACATTCGAATGCGAGGCAGTTTGGCTGCTGCCGCTGAAGCACCACCCGCCTCCTCTCTCCCTCTCCGCCCCACTTTCCTGCTGCTCCTCCCTCACCTCCCCTCCCTGTAGTCACACCCCTCTCCCCATCTACAGTCACATCTACAGCCACAGTGGACACCCGTGCTACACTCTGCCTCGTGGCGTCATTAAACCTCAGCACCCGCCACTCATGTCGCAATGTGCGCACTCCTCCCCCTTCTCCCCACTCCTCTGCTCCCTGGGGATGTGGGGGGGGGGGAGAGGGGAGAGGTAAGTGGAGAGAGGAGGGAGAGCCACGAACACACATGCCACGCTCTGCCTCGTGGATCCACTGACCCTCAGCACGCGCCACTGACGCCGCAACACGCGCACTCTCCCCCACTCTCCCCACTCATTCGCGCCCTGGGGATGTAGGGGGAGGGGGAGGGGGGGGGGAAGGGGAGAGGGAAGTGCAGAGGGGAGGGAGAGCCGTGAACACATGTGCCACGCTCTGCCTCGTGGGATCATTAAACCTCAACACCCGCCACTCATGCCGCAACAAGCGCACTCCCCCCCACTCTCTCCACCCTCCCTCCTCTTCCCCCTCCCTCCTCTTCCCCCTCCCTCCTCTTCCTCCTCTCCTCACTCCTCCGCGTCCTGCAGATGGGCGAGGAGCGGAGGGAGGTTGAGGAGCAAAAAGGGGAGATTTCAGCACTCCCCCTTCCCCTCCCAGTCGTTTGCGCCCTGCGGATGGGATGGCGGAAAGAGAAGAGGGCGCAGGGGGAGGTGGCGGAGGGGCGGAAACGGGGAGATTTTACAAAGGGCGGATGGGAGGAAAGGGGGGGATATGGGGCAGGGGAGGGGGCGCAAGGGGGAGGCGAGCGAGGCGGGAGAATGGGAGGAATTAAAGAAGAAGGGAGAAGGGAATGCGCGGAGGGAGGACTAGCGCTGGTTAATAGAGCCATGGATGGGGGATAGGGTAGGAAGGCAGGTGGCAGTCCAGCCAGGGAGGTGATAATAACAGAGGTGGAATACTAACGAGAGGGGACAATAACGAGAGAGAGGGGATAATAACGAGAGGGGGTAATAACGAGAGGTGATAGTAACGAGAGGAGAAAATGACGAGAGGTGCGAGAGGAGCGAGAAGGGTGATAATAACGAGACGGATGATCATACCGAGTGGACTCAGCTGCTTGCCTCGTCAGACGCGGGGTGCGATGTGACAGTAACGGTGCCGTTCCCCCAATCCGACCGTTGTAAGAACACCTCGTCGCCCGGGCCCCTGCCCCACCCCCCCGCCTGCGTGCCCCACCATTCGGGCGACAGATCCCACCTTCCCGGATCCACCTGCGCCACGCGACGCGGCTCAGAAGATACCTGCACCTGCCGCGCCGCTACAACTGGGGCAAGTGGTATCTGCCGGCGGGATGATGCTCGAGACGAGAGAACCCTCGAGTATGACTGTAACGATGTGCGGGACGGCGCGGGGGAGCATGAAGGCGGCTGTAGGGACACGTGACTATAACGAGAGCTTGGCTGCAGGCTCGGGATATCCCTGGGGAATCGGCTTCGGCGAGTTGAGTTGCAGCGAGGAGAAGCGGCGGGGGACCAAACCGCCGTTGCAGCGTTGACTGCAGTGTAGACCAGGGACGTAATGTGGGGAGAGGGCGGCGTCGAACACGAAGGGGCTAGCGTGGGGAGCGCAGGAAGCGGCGCGGAATGCGCCATAGAGAAATTCATACACCGGGACAGCCACAATTGCTGGGGCAGTTGCGCAAATACTCCCGAGCGAGCGCGCCTTCTCCCAGCCAAACCCCGCTATTGTGCGACCCAAAGACCTGGACAAGCTCGTCGCTTTCTGAAACCTGGTTGCTTTCGAATTCTGGAATCAGTTGCACGATTTCGTTAGCAACCAAATCCAAGTTGGGCCACTACTCCTACTCAAGCCTTTTACCTCATCTGTTTTATTGAGTTGCGGAGCAACCTATTGCAATCGATCGGGCTGGTTTTTTTTTTTTTTTTTTTTTTTTTTTTCAAGTTTGTGAAATAAAAAAATCAAATGTTTGTTGTGATGGAAATAAAACATTTTATGTATAATAAAGTCTCATCATGAAATGCTCCTCAACCCTAAGACGATCTCGTCGCCTCTTGTTAGAAAATGACGGGTTTTCCAAGCCATATATATTACATGAGCCACTGAAGGCTCACATACAAAACGTAGTTACTAATAAAGCTAGTACAAAATTAATGCTCAATGCACGGGAATCATAATTCACGAGTTCATTAACCCTGCTTGAGCGTCCGCCTCAATTTCTAGCACCTGGTCCAACACACAACCCACCAGCACCGGCCTCCACTCCTCACACTCCTCTGCACACTCCAGCGCAACCATCGCCAGCGAATACAACACCCCTTCCGGCCAATCGCAGCACGGCTGCACCTGACACGCCTGGCGTGCCGCCCGCGCCACCACCTCCACCGCCCGGTGGATGTCTGCCGCCGCCCAGCACGCAGCCAGAAGCTGCCGGACTGCCCCACTGTCCACCCAGCCTGTGAGCAGGTGCAGAATCAGCAGGCCAAAGGCAAACACATCCCCCGCTTCGGCTGTAGCACTACTATTCCCCTTCCCATTCTCCCCGCCCTGCCCTTCCCTCCCCTTCCTCTCCCCCCCACCCTCTGCCAAACACACGTACTCATCCATACCCATCTCTCGGTTCAGTTTCTCCACCATTTTTTCCGGGTCCGCTGCCAGGGCCGCCGCCCCTGCCAGCAGCAACTTGCACGAGTCGTCACGGGTCAGCAGCACGGTTTCCACACTCAGGCACCCCACCGAGACACGTGGCGCCTGCTGGTGCAACCACGTCAGCGCACGGCACGTCTGAGTCACGACCTTCAGCCGGGTCTGCCAGCTCAGCGGCCTGAGCGACCCGCCACCCATGCTCCTGCTACCAGCCATGCTGCTGCCTGAACCGCTCTCAACCGTTCTCTCACTAGAGGTGCTATCCGGACTGTTAAAACTCCCCACGCTGCTGCTTCGATGCACCAGGCTTCCACTGCTGCTGGTTCGGCTCATTGCCCCCCCACTGCCGCTGCTGCCAGCGCCGCAGCAGGCGAGCCGCGTGGCCAATGAGGAGCTGCCAGGTGGACGGTGGTAGATGAGGCAGCGCAGGGAGGGGGAGCAGCCGAGCAACGGGCAGATGTGCTCATGGTGCAGCGGCGCAATGCATCGGTGCGCTGCAGACTCAAAAGCAGATGGGGGCCTCTCCTTCCCACTCCCAGGCTTCACGCTGGTTTCCACCTCGGGGCATCCCGGCCCCGGGAGCCAATCTGGGCCGTTCATCTGCGCTGCAATGATCTGAATGCCGCCCATGTAGCCAGTGTAGGCCCTCACGAGGGGGTGGCGCGGGGTGAGGCAGAGGCGATCAGAGAAATTCCCCGTGGCGGCAGCCACTGTGCTGGCATCTAGCAGCATGCACCCGGGTTGGGAGGGCAGAGAGGGGAGAGACGGAGGCGAGGGGACGGGGGGAACGGAGGGGACAGAGCTCTTGTGCGGCAGTCGGCCCGTGGTGTGGCTCCGCCCCAAAGCTGGATCGTCCAGCCCCGCTCCCCCGTCCTCCGAGGTTCTCCGGAAATTCCTCGACGCGCCTCTTGCCAAACCCTGTGCCCTCGGGGTGTCGCCCTCCACCAGAGTCACCTCCAGTCTCGCTTCCTCGCGGCGGCTCCTGCGCGGAGTCAGCGACACCTCCAGGCCCTCCGAGTCGTTTCCGTGGTCCGCGACTCCCCCCCGCCCATCCACCACCACTCCCGGCTTCAGCCCCGGCTTGCCGTGGCTGCTCCCGTTGAGCTCTTTATCCTCCTTATAAGCGGGAGACGGCGGCCGCCGCTGCTGCTTGAAGCTCCTGCTGCCGTCGGGCGGCGAAACGGACGGCGAACTGGCAGCCGGCGAAAAGGACCCGCTCCTCGGGCCGGACTGGGAAACGGACAAGTCTTGCGAGCTCGTGCGCCAGAATGACGTCAGCTTGCTGCTGAGCGTGCCCGAGCCGGACGACGATGACGTGGCAGCAGCACCGCCACCGCCAGCAGCAGCACCACCACCGCCAGCAGCAGCAGCAGCAGCAGCAGCAGCAGCAGCAGCAGAACCATTCACTGAGTGCGTTGCGGAGGATCCGGGCGGAGAGGAGGAATCGCCCTGCCCCCCCTCTAGCGGGGGGGAGTGCTTGCGCGAGTGCCCAAGCGACAGAAACCCTCGCGGGGGGGTCTGGGGCACGGAGCCAGCAGGGCTACTGGCGGCGTAGCCACCACCGCCACTGCCACGTGGCAGCTCCACGGCGGGGGAAGCAGCGCCGGACCCGGGGCTGCCGATTGTGATATCTTTGAGGACCTTCCGCCCCTGCAGCGCCACGAGGCGCGCGTTGTCCGGGAGGTGCGCCGCGAACCACGGGCCGGATAGGGCGTCGATTATGGCGATGGCTGACCGCTTGCCGAACATGCTGGGCCTGTGGGGGGGAGAGGGAGAGGACGGGGGGAGGGGAGGAGAGAAGGAAAAGGGGAGAGATGAATGCGATGGCGGAGGAAGGCACAAAGAAGGGGGAAGGGGAAAGAGGGTGAGAGTAAGAGGTGTTAAGGGGGGGGGAAACAGAAGGGTGAGATGGTAGCAGATTTGAAAGATTAAAGAAAAGGGTCGCTGGGAATGTTAAGATTTGTTTTGTTTTTTAGAATTCTCAAAGACAGAATAACGAACCACAAACGAACGATTTGCAGCGTAACGAGTACAAGCGTGCTTGGCGGTGACGAAGACGCGGGGTGAGGACAGAGCATCTTCGCCACCTCGAGCATACCAACAACAGAAGCTTGGAGACATCATCCCCAGTAACAACCCGTCCAAGGCGGCACCTACTTGGCGGTGACGAAGACGCGGTGCGGGCAGAGCATCTTGGCCACCTCGAGCAGCCCCGCCTTGCGGTCGTCGTTGCGGATGACGATGGCCTCCACCACCACCTGATGGTGAGGACAGGGAGGAAGGTAGGGAAGTAGGTAGGGAGGGATAGGATAGGATGGCAGCAAGGTTGGAAAGGCAGCAGCAGCGTAAGGGGATCCAGAAGGTCACTCAAGGCCCACATGCGAGCAGCCCTGCCGTGCGGTCGTCGTTGCGGGCGGATGACGATGGCGTCGACCCGCACCTGAGCAGAGAAGATGGGAGATGGGGAGGGAGGGAGCGCGTGGCACACAAGGGTGGAGTGATGAAGGCGCGCCGATGGGAGGTCGGCCGGCCGCGTCGACCGTCACCGCGACACAAAAAAACCCTGAACCGAGAGACCCGGCGAGCAACATCGTCGGGGCACGCAGCGCAATGCAATGCAGGACGAAGTGAGGTGATCCAATGGAGATGGCAGCGGAGAGGGCGTTCGGCGAGCGAGTCCAGCAGCAGCGCGCGCATGCTGCTTCTAAGAGCGTGGCTGCTACTACCGGTGGATGAACAAATGAGCCTCGCAGCAGCGGCAGTCACCTTGTCTTTACGCGCGAACTTGACGAGCGGATCCAGCAGCAGCGCGCGCATGTTGCTCTCGTGCGTCTCCGCGGTAAGCGGGCTGACTTCGCTGATGGGCAGTCGCATCATGTCGCCTGCCGGATAATAAACAAGGACGGAAGTAACGGGAGGCACGCGAGTAAGTAACGGTAGTAGGGGATGGTCGCGAGCGGCTCACTGCGCTGATGGGCAGCCGCATCATGTCGCCTGCGTTACTGCCAGGGAAGGGGGAGTCAGGGGCGGGGACGTAGTGCGGGGTAAGTCAGGGTAGGGGACGGCCGTGGCTGGGCTTTCTGCGCTGCTGGGCAGCCGCAACATGTCGCCTGGAATGCCAGCAAGCAACGAAGGGGGAATCAGGAAGGGGGGATCGAGAGGGAGTAAATAACGGTAGGGATGGTTGTGAGAGGCGGTGATAGACTGGCCCCGCTGCTGGGCCGCCACATTGTCGCGACGATTGCCGCCATCGACGGAGAGAGTAAGTAGGAACTTAGGAGCAGGCGGGCGCACCTAGTAAGGGTACCAGACGGTCCTGAGCGGTGGCATGACTTCCGCTCATACACGTATGCACGGTGTCTTGCGTGAAGCGTATCGTAGAACAGAGCGGATTGGGGCTTCTGGTCGACGGAGTTGTGCGTGAGCACGTGCGCAATGTGGGAGGCGAGACTCGTTTCGAGACGGCTTAAAACGGGTATCATTCGAGCTTACGGTCGACGGAGATATGCGTGAGCACGTGCACGATGTGGATGCGCGCCGATCGCGTCGCGCCGGTCATCCGCCACTCCGCAATGGCGAACGCCAGCGCGTCTTCGCTGGCACTCAGCGGCCCCTCGCGCGCCTCCACCAGCCACGCCGCCATCGGAGCCATTGCATCGTGGGGCCGTTGGTGCTGGGGAGGTGATTCCACCTCATCCTCGATCTCCATTGCTTCCCGTTGAATAGCCACGATGCGCGTACTCCGAGGAATGCGAAAACTTGGCGGGAACTTTCCGCCGTACGATGCGGCGGGCAAAGGGGTTTACAGGAATGACTTGGTTTTGAGAGATTGGGAGTTCAATGCGAAGCTGAGCGAAGGCCGTTTTTTTTCAAGAACACAGGTAACTGAAGTACTGAAACGGGTTTATGGGATCGGTGGGAGATTCGTCCTTGTCCACAAATAATCCAGGAAAGCCTACAAACTGATTTTGAATCGTGCGGCTCAGCACTTGGCAAATTTCGACAGGGCTCGTCGTGTTATACAATGTATTGGACGCTTCGAAGCGAGCTTCTTGCAGCAGCGAAACCAGCCGTGAAGCATGGAGGGTGGTGGTGGTGATCAAACGAATAAGTGGACACCAATGGAGTGCGGCAGGGGGAGGGAGGGGGGTGCATTGGCACAGCAGTGGTACAGCAGCGCCCTGTTTTTTTTCTCAAGGACGGTGGTACAAGGGCAGTTGCGTGAGTGAGCACACGGCTAGGGAGGAAGTACATTGGTGACTGGAAGGGGTGTGGTTTGCTCGTTGCAGAGGTGTGGGCGAGGGTGTGGATGAAGCGAATCTGTTGCTGCGTTGTGGTTGTTTTTTGGGGGGCTAGGCTCGACAAACCGCTTGGCTTGGGATGGCCTTCGTTGATTGGAAGGGGCAACCAAAGCTGGGAGAGAAATGAGTGGCCGGGAAGGGGAGGGATTGGATGGCGGCGTGGTATGTGTACAGTACCTCAGGCAAGCCTCGAATCGAAATGCGCGCTCTGACCCGCATGATCCAACACGACAAATTTGCCATTCACCCACGTTATAAGTGGTACGGCTCACGGCGTTTTGACGGCAGGATCTCATTCGAATAATCGCACTTGCCACGCGTCACGACCTGGAGAGTCATTGGTTTCCGTGGCAACTAAAGTGCTGTAAGTTCGGGGGAATATTCCCCAGGTTAGGAAGGCATTCGGCACCGAGCCTCAGGTACAGTGGGCATTTCCTTTCCAGCTGCACTGCAGTCCAGCCGGACCTGCATGGACTGCTCTTACAGTGCACTCAGGCTGGTTCGGCATGATGATGTCGCGTGGCCCTTTACCCCTGTCAACGCGCCCGAGTGTACCTTTACCTCTAGAATATGCCTCTGGAGAAGGACCTTTCCAGCAGGACATTGCCACGTCAGATTAAAGCTGTTTCGAATTGTCACTGCTGCTCCTACTCCGTGTTCTTATATCGTTTTCCTCCCTCGTCACGTTTTTTGACACGTAATTTGTACGAGGAGCATTAGGGCGTGTCCCAAGAGTGCGTCCCCCATACATTTTATGCGGTCCAATCTGGTTTCTCGAGTTTCGAAGCGGTAAAGCACGAGAACCGACTTTTAACGTCTCGAAACGTACTCCACCGTATATAGATATTGTGAGACGTACTCTTGGGACACGCCCTTAGGCGAATTTGACACCTCGTGTCAAACATCTGGGGTCATATTTGACAAGGGGTTGCCTGACATGCGGGACAACCCTTCGAAACGCGTTCTGTAGGTTTCGGCATCAAAATATCAGATTGCAATGTTGACCTTTCACGTTTGCAGTGGCCACAACAACGAACGATGAAAACTTAGCTACACCCTAAATCTTGTTACAGTCGTACTCCCGTAGTGTAGACTCTAAGAATGTTGGGATGAGGCACTTAGCGCATAGGGCGGTACGCCCTGGGCAAATTTGCTTGTAGCGTTCCCAAGAAAGTAGAAGTGCTGTCGTATGCGCAGCTGGCATAGGCGGGTACTCTGTCGTATCCGCAGCTGGCAGGGGCGGGGACGCTGTCGTTAGCTGCGACTGAGTCCACGAAGGCATGTCGCAAAGTGTTCGCATGGCGTGTCCTCCCTGGGTTTCAGGTGCGCACGCTAATTGATGTGTTTCCATTAGAACAAAACATGATTTGATTCCATACCGTCAATTGATTCTACTATAGACAGACTCCAAACTACATGAAGTTGGAAACAGAAAATAAAACAATGATCGAAACCACCATCATTTCAAAACTACAGTACACGTCGACAAGGAGTACGTGACGAAACTCCACAAATTTTCGTCATTGCAAATGGCATGTGTCGATTGACTAGCGTAGTGTTTCCGCGTCAGCCCGTGAGTAGGTGGATCGCAAGGGTGAGATTTGTTTAGGTTTGTGACACATTGCGCTCGCAACAAGGCCTATTTTATCAGAGTAATTTACTCTGTTTCTCTGAAAATCAGAGTCGTTTTTGAAAACTACTCTAAGGGCCCTGAGTAAACAAGATGAATTTACCTTTTACTCTGATTTTATCAGAGTAAACCTTCGTACCACTCTAATGGTCAGTGTATAGGGGGGAATACCCGTGAAATTGTCCCCGCCCCCTGTACCTAGCCGTGCCCCCATGTCCCGTAGAACAGGGCATGTCACGCGCACCAGTGAAATCATCGCCTGGCCCGTGCTCAAGGCTGTGTGAGGGGGCCAATTGTCCCTTCACCAAAAACACCGAGCCATTTGTGATCGAAAGGGAGTGCAAGATTCCCCTTTCCCGCCCCTGCTGTGTCGACCTTCCCTACCAGCTCGATTCCCTCCGCCCCTGCAATCTCTCGATCCTTCCCCTTCGTTTCCCCCTATCTCCCGATCTTGCCTCGCGCGTACAGATGATGACCCTGCTGTAGAGAGTTACGTAAAAAACCCCTCTGCATTATCAGTGTAATTTTTTACAAGTAAAAAAAACCCTGGAAAATCAGAGAAACCATTGGGGAGCACTCTGATTTTCAGAGCAATGAAAAAAGGCACTCCCTGATTTCAGAGTAGTAAAAATCCAAAAATAGGCCCTGGCTCGAAGCTGGTCGTCGACCACTCAGGAGCGTATTGACATGGAACGGTCAGATTTCTAATAGTGGTAACGAATGTTTCACATGGTGGCTGCGACTGTTTTCATTGGCCGAGTGCGTACATGGGTTTTGCATCTACGGAATAAATTGCACATGCGAAAATTTTGCGCTAGTCGTCGTTGCACCAATCGCATATGATTTGTAGAATAAAGCGTGTATGTTAGGCCAGCTGCGTTTTTTTTTTTTTTTTTTTTTTTTTTTTTTTTTTTTTCGGAATGTGATTGTACGTGACTGTCCATGTAACCGACCGCCAGGGGTATTTTCCCGAGCCCCCGAAGAAGTAGGGGTGTACTATGGAGTGACGAGTGTTTGGTCCCACGTGGAGGAAAACCAGTGAGGAGGAAAAAAATACACTCGAAGGAATCGCAATAGCCAGAAAGACCCACGCACTGTAATGAACTGTCAACCCCGACATAATGAAACATAATGTTCCGAATGGATGGTTCATGCGACGAAGAGCTTCTGGAACCAGCAACTCAACCCGTAAGGTTTGTGGATTTTCCCACAGTAAGCCTTATTTGGTCTAGGGCAATTTGAAACTCCATTTCACAATGTGATAAGAAGCCGGTCTGGGCACTGACTGTATCCGTTTTTTTTATGCTACGTGATTTGAGACAAACGAGATTTAGGGTGTATAATCAGGAATTCGTTACAGGATGTTATGATAATCTCATGATAGGGGTCGAGTAATGCAATAGTGAGGTCGTTATTCAAGTGTGTCGAATACAAATGAAGCACAGGGCTATATACAAGCACAGCTAGCCTAGCAAGAGAGCCTCGATGAAGGCCACGAAACATACGCGAGGTGGTTTGGGCGCCTAGGGACTCAGAAGTGTCGGATGCGACGCCGCGTGTAGGCTTCGTGGTCTCGAACGTAGTTCGAACATGAAATGTCGGATCGAGCCTGGACTTTCAAAAGTCAGGGCTGTACTCGATGTTAGCGAGGCTTGATAAGGAAAAGGGATTCTCCTTACACATTCCCCCCCCCTAGACGAGACTACCCACGTTTGGGGCAGCCCGATCATGTAAACAGGCCTGCACCAATGAGTGGTTGTCGAGGGTAGCGGCTGGGACCCACATGTCATCGTCGCACGTCCGGTCAACCCATCGAACCAGAAATTCCAAAACCCGTTGACCTTGGTCTTTGCGGATTCGTTGGGAGAGGATATGGTGTGGTTCGGTGGTTGGCTCGGGGACGGGTCTGATCGAAGGGTAGAGTCGTTGACGGTCGAGATCAGCCGTGTTGGCGACAAACTGTCGGAGGAGGCTGACGTGGAATGAATCATGCATGCGCTAGTCGTCCGGTAACCGTAGCTTGGCGGTGACAGGTGTCACCATTCGAACAATCCGAAAGGGCCCACAGAATCTCGGACGGAGTTTATGGGGTAAAATCAACCCTAAATTCTTGGTGTCCATAAGGGCGAATTGCCCGGAAGACAGGGGTAAATCCCGTCGATGCCTATCTTCATACCGTTTGGCTGTGAGATTGGCTTTTGAAACACAACTTCTCCAGGTCGATCTGTTAAGCCACCTCCGTTGATGCAATCCATCGAACGGGGTAGAAGTCCACGCCACGTGCCATTACCCGCTTGATAGTCACATTGTTCATCAGTGTTGACTGAGGGTCGGGTGGTTTCCACTTTGGCAGTCGTCACCACTCGCCACCCCACTTGAAAAGAATGTTGCCATTCCTCTAATTGATGCTCGGATTGTACGTGCGGAGCCAGTTATGCCCCAAGAGCACATCGCAGCCGTCCAAAGTTGTCGCCAGTATCTTCAAGGTGAAACTGACTTGGCTGTCGGAATCAATGCGAACGTGTTTCACCCGCTCCCAGATGGCAAGTGGCGTGCCGTCGACCAACCTTGCGTCAATCTCAAGGCATGCACCACTTCATTTGCAGCCACAGCTTCTTCGCTCTTGTCACATCGAACAGACTATGTGATGGTCCACCATCCACGAATATTATTACTTTCATGTTGCCAATGTGCCCTTCTACCAGCACAGGGCAGTCAACAGATTCACTCCCCTTTAACCGGGTGTGGTCGATCGCATAGATCGGCACTACGACTTGGTGGGAATGGTGATCTTTGGGCGACGAAGCCTCATCATTAGGGGGCCCGATTGCTACTGATGCTGTCCATTTCCCGGTTTTCTTCTGTCGTTAGCTCCCGATTTCTGCAACTCCGGACATTCCCGCATGATGTGCCCCGACTGGTCACACTTATAACACCTGCCCTAAAATATGTAATCTGACGGTACCGCCTCGCCGTTTATGGATGGGTAACTATTCTGCCCTCGAAAACGACTTCCCTCTCGGAAATCCGTCCTCAACCATGCACTGTTCTCGTCCCACGCCTCTACGACCTGCTGCACCTCCAGGAACGTCGCCGGGCGGCGAATGTGAATTTCACACTGGACCTCCGGTTTCAGCCCTAGGATGTATTGATTGGTCTTCTCCGTCTCGTGTAGATCGTCGATTTCGCCGCAGATGGCGAGAAGGGATGACGTGTACTCCAGCACAGAACACAGTTGATGCCACTCGTGCAGCTTCACATGAGCGTTTTCGCATACGGGTATATGCTCGAAGCGCCAGCGAAGCAGTGCACCCAACTGTTGCCTGGTAAGGATCTCGACCACACAGAATAAGGATCTTGTTGAATTTAAAGCCAATTGTTGCTCCCCGTCCATCGCCTGTCGCCGGTCTGCCGGAGTCCCTCGTGACGTCACAAACTGTCGCCACCAACTTTATGCATGTCCGCGTAATAAAGACACCGCCAACTTGACGCCTGTCTCATCGTCATTGATGTCGGCGGCATTGAAGAACAGCTTCATGGTGAACAGCCACCCACTTAGCATGGTGTGCTTCTCCAGTGGGTTGAGCGGCGAGGCATGGCAGGTTTGATCTTCACAACAGTCGTCACGTGTCGTTGACGTCGCCTACGGTTGATGCGCGCCCGCATGGTCTTCGTCCACGGTAACAGACAACTCCTGAAGTGTCGCACCATGCGTATGGCGAAGGCTCTCGTTCTCCTCTTTCAACGTGATGAGCTCCAGGGCCATGGCCTCCATCTTTGCCATAATTTCAACAACCTTCGTTGTAAGCACCAACGCACTTGTTGCCGCCTCCGACAACTCAGCTATTTGCTCGAGAGTCATATTTCTAGTACTACAGGGAGGAAGGCTATTGACCATTGATTACCCTAGTTTGCTAACGCCATTAGAAGACACTACAGACACCTGCAGCGTTAGAGACGTGGAGCGCACACGACAAAGTTGGCAGAACTAAAGAAGTTCCTGCACGACCGCTGGACAGCTCCCGTCTCCTAAAGTGCGAGGTCCCTCTAAAAACTACCACTTATATACCGGACTTTAACTACCGGCAGCACTTTATATACCGGCAGAAAAAAGGGCGTAGTCAAACAGATTCGGTTCGAATCAGGCAAGTGGACTGAAATTTGAAATACCAAACGAAACCGATTTCAAACGCATGTGACATCGTAGCATAACACGCGCGTCTCCTGTGATCCAACGTTTCACATCCTGTTTGCTTGATATTTGGGTCGGTATGAACATGCCCCTATTCACAAAATGACGCGCCAACCCACCACATACTCCCGCCCCCAACCACCTAGCCCGTGGTTCCAACCAATCCCAACCCAATTTCTCTATCCAACTCAGCCCCTGCCCCTCACCCAACCAAACCAACAACACACTCTCGCCCCCAACCAAACATGTTATTGCTCCAGCCAATCCCAACCGGATTTCTCTATCCAACTCAGCCCCTGCCCCTCGCCCAACCAATCGAAATTCACCAAGCTGTTCCAACGTGGCTAATCCAACTCAACCACCAGCTCACCCCAACCATCCAGCCAGCCACGTTGCACACTTCCCCCCTCCCCATTTCTGATCCATCCTTACCCTCCCCTCTGCGCCCTCTAATGCCTTGCAACTAAAGACTTTCGCATTATCCCTCGACAATTCAATATGTACCGGTCTCAGTTCCTCATTTCGCCTTCACACCCGCTTAGTGCGCAGCCTCTTCCTCTACCACAGACTTCAACATTTACCATGTTTTTTTTTTTTTTTTTTTTTAAACCTATGCTGAGTTAAGTGTTTCGTCACATCTATTAATTCAATCGTCTCAATCACTTGATAAGCAGCTCAAACGTGACTTTCCCTGTTCACCCTTCTCTTCCTTATCGGCAGGTTCATGAGCTACTACGTCTTTGGGGTTGAAGATATTCTTTACTCACATGTTTGCTCACGATGCTCGAATCTATCGCAGCTAGCTGTGTCACCCAACCCAACATCAAGCTATTCCCCCCTGTAAGTCCCCTTGTGAGTCTCGCTGGTCGTTCGGCCATCGGACTAATTTCACGACAATGTCTCGCTTGACGTGCAGAAATACGTAGCCAACCACAAGCTACTTCCCGCTGCAAGCTTGCTTTTGTATATGTTGTCACGTGAAATTGAACTAATTTGATTTCAAGGGTTGAACTTGATGCGCATGAATTACGTCGCGCTACTTTCCCATTGTAAGCATGGTCATCTCTCTTGGAAATTTGGTCGTTAGGTTAATTTTGTGACGACATGTTCTGAACGCCACCTGCAGGACTTACAAGCCAGTTTCAAGAGTTGCCGCCTTTGGTGTGCCGCCCCTCTGCTTCTATACGTGTTAGAGCAGCATTTTGCGATGGGGACCGACATGCTTCATACATTAGTAGTTTATTTGTATATAGATGGGCACCTATTGTTTTGTTATTAGGTTGGTAACCACTATACCTAGGAATTGTGTCAATCGTCTGTAATATATCAACTCCTACTAATATCATTTGATACATCAAAGGTCAACTGAATAAAAAGAATCGATGATAAGATTGGAAAACCATTTTTTTACAAATCACAAGCTGCATTAAAATAAACATTGTTAAACATTTGACAAAGCACTACATTGCATTCGAAACAACACCTCCCATCATTTCCGGAATTGCGCAAAGTATTTCCATAAATGTTCTCGAAGCATTCGCAAAGTGTTCATATCTATATCTGTTTGGTAATTTCACCCCCTTGTTCGCAAAACATTTGCAAAGCATTCACACAAATGCTTCGCGAGCGTTTTGCGAGCACAACTTTTTTGCGATGACCTTACTACAGAAGCCTAAATGGGCAGGAACGTAGCTCTGATACCAGATGTTATGATAATCTCCGGATAGGAGTCGAATAATGCAATAGTGAGGTCGTGATTCAAGTGTGTCGAGTACAAATGAAACACAGGGCTAAATACAAGCACAGCTAGCCTAGCAAGAGAGCCTAGAGGAAGGCCACGACACACACGCGAGGTGGTTTGGGTGCCTCGGGACTCGGAAGTGACGGATGCGATGCCGCGTGGAGGCTTGGTGGTCTCGAACGTAGTTCGAACCTGAAATGTCGGGCCGAGCCTGGACTTCCGAAAGCCAGGGCTGTACTCGATGTTAGTGAGGCTTGATAAGGAAAAGGGATTTTCTTTAAATATGAAGTCATGGTACTCCTAGCCCACAGTAGTATCACACCCTGAAATCGGGTGGAAGCAAAGTTTTTGTTTCTACCCTGAACTTTTCTGAGTGCGTAGACAGTTCCCCCCGTATTCGTACGGTCTAAGCCCGGCAGACTCCACGCGGGGAAAACTTTGACCACTGGCTAAGTTGGCGTCGGTTTTCCTGACTCGAGAAACACAAAATCGAGCTGTATACGTTTTGTATAGAAACCCAAGCTAAACTTGATTATCAGAGGTATCCGGATCTAGTCGCCAAAAGCTACTTTCGGGGGGTGAATACCCTCTCGGGGGGCGCCCCCTGTGAAAATACTGGGTGTGAAATTACTGGGGGCTAGGTGTACTATGGTGTTCATCCATACTCCATATTTATGAATCAGAAGTCATGCTAAAAAAGGAGTGTTTCTCAAAATAACGCAATGAACTAGAATGAGTGACACATGTTGGTTTTGTCATAAGCTGTTGTACTCCCTATGAACATGCACCAATCTAGCCTATAACATATATAAATATATGTTGACACACCCCCTAGGCTAGACAAGGGGACACGACTAGCAAGAGACACGCCGTTCAGGGTGGCACTACTAGTCAAACCTCTAAGGCAAAGGTCTGAAGAATAGTCAGCAAGAGTACAAAGGAAATAAGAGTAACCCAGGGCGGCACTACTAGTCCAGCTACTGGAACAGGAGCCCCAAGGCTAGTCAAGAGAATATATAAAAGAGTAGTACACAATCAAGGTCCTAGCAAGTGAGGAGCTACAGGAACTCGACCAAGCTGTATACAGTGCCGCTGATGATCTTTAGGCACAAACCCCTTAGTAATGAAATCAGCTGTATTTGCACCGGAGGCCAAGTGTACTACGCGAGCCTGGCGGCGCTGCTGTAGCTCGCACAGAAGGAAGTACCATAGCTGGATGTGCTTCGCTCTGCCCTCTAGTTGAGGCTGCTGACATAGGAGGATTATGGCCCTGATGTCAGCGTACAGGACAGAGGCAGAGCTAGGCCGCTCACCTAAGTCAGTGAGTAAGAAAGCCAGCCAGCGGAGCTCCTGTGCCGACATTGCACCAGCGTAAATTTCAGCCTCACAGCTAGACTGTGCAGCAGACGACGAGTGGATGGACCTCCACGAGATGGCGCCTGCACCAAGGCTAGAACAGTAACCCTGGGAGGACATGAGCGTCTCAGTGTCGTTCGCCCACGAAGCGTCTGTGTGCCCTGTAAGGACCATTGGCTTGAGTCCTCCTAGCACTAGCCCCATGCCCGATGTACTTGCTAGATAACGCAAAACCCTCTTAGCGGCTGACCAGTGCTATGGTCGGTGTCTGCCTGTGGCCACAAAGTGAGCCATGATGCTGAGAGGGTATGCGAGATCTGGACGAGTGCAAGTCATCAGGTACATGAGGCAACCCACCAGCTCTGCGCAAGGACCACTAAGCTCTACAGAATCCTCAAGGACTAGAGATGAGAGCCTGTAATCTACTGGCAGAGGTATGGGCTGTGCGGAGGAGAACTGAAGAGTGAACCTCTGAAGGATCTGTCGCACCAAGTGATTGTGTAAGAGTGATAGTGCGTGCTACTCTGTCCCTGGAGATCTGCAGGCCAAGGTAGCAGCGCAGCTCTCCTAGGTTAGTGCAGGTGTTTCTCCTCAGCCTTCACAGAGGCCAGTGCGTCTCTGTCTGCAGTAGTAAAGACCAGGTCGTCTACATAGACAAGGATGCAAAACGGAGTCTGGCCAGAACGAACGAAGAGAGAGTGGTCTGCAGATGACGGGCACGCAGTGTGTTATGCCACTTACGGGGCGCTTGCCGCAGGCCGTAAACCGGGCGCCGGAGGAGCCACTCGGTACCCGGGGCGAAGGTGCCGGTGAAGCCCATAGGATGGCGCCGGTAGACGTGCTCGTGCAGACTGCCCTGGAGAAACGCTGTGGAGAAGTCGAGGGAGTGCAGCTTGTAGTCACGCTTTGCTTATACGTGTAGAAGCGCCCGAAGAGTGTTCATCTTAGGGGTTGGGGCGAAGGTCTGAAAGAAGTCAACACCCTCGCGCTGACTAAAGCCTCTAACGACGTAGCACGCCTTGAACACCGGCGACTCTTCAGGAGGGCGCTTCACCTTGAAGAGCCACCAGCCATCGACTACATTCACCCCAGGTGGGGGAACCGCGTCGACGTAGGTGCCGGTGGATCTCCAAGATGCCATCTCCTGCTCCATGGCAGCTATCCACTGAGAAGCCCATGGTCCCGAGGTCGCCTCAGCGTAGGTGCGAGGGGTCGGGATGTCAAGGGCGTCTGGGTCACCCTCAAGGACTAGCAGCATGGAGCAGAGATGGGGACCGGCTTCGGACAGGAAGGCGAGCTCGTAATGCCTATTCTCTAGAACGTCACTGCCAAGGGCAGGTGCACCCCCGACGGACAGAGGACGGGCAAGGTCAGAAACCAGAGCGGTGGCGTATTCAAGGCGGCGGGTAGACGCAAAGTCAGCAACGGCAGCGACAAGAGCATCAAGACTTAGGACAGGATCGGACGTGTCGGTAACAAGAGAGGCGAGAACACGAGGGACAAGTGGACTAGCGGCAAGGAGGAAGTTTGAGAGAGGAGGGGAGACAACAAGCAACGACTAAGGAGGCGACGGTAGAAGGGGAGCATGAGAACCGAGCAACATAGGGTGAGAGTGCTGAACAGGAGAGATAGGACGAGCACGAGAGGCACGGTGAGACCACGAGTAGGAGGGGGGAGTCGGGTCGGGAGATTAGGGAGGAGACACAAGAGGAGAACGAGGGGAAAAACGAGCTGGGGACAAGTCTGGAGGAGGAAACACAGGGCCGTAGACAGGCAAGGGAGGCGGCAGCAAGGGAGGCGCAGATGAGCGGTCGGGGGAAGGAAGATCGAGGTGGCAAAGGGCGGACACTGGCGGTGACTGCTGCTGCTGCTGCTGCTCCATGCCGACACCAGAACCTCCAGCTGTACCACAGCTACCTCCGGGACGCTCCACGTTAACACCCCAGAACAAGAAACCTCTCCAGCACACGTGCCACCCCCAGGACTGCCGGGACAAGCCATGACAGTACCCCCAGGATGAGCACCCCATGAACCAGCACCCTCCTCAACGCCCGACAGCAGGTGGTAAAAGTGCCTGTCAGATGCGTCGATGGGGAAGCCAAGGAAAACACAAGGGATGATATGGGCAGTGAGCTTGTCCGTGCCAGAGGCACAAACTTGAGCAAGGCAGCTCCAGACGTGGAACGCAGACGGGTCACCATGGGATCCTGTCCAGAGAAGGGTCGGCGAAACCTGCTGTCGCTGGGAGTGTGGCCATAGGTTAAGCTGGTGAGCGGCGTAGCGAACAGGGAACGGCCACAAAATATGGGATGCACCGGCATGGATCATGAAGGTACGAGCCACCTCCATGACCAAACCGATGCGTGGCTGAGCGATCCCATTGTGCTGTGGGGAGTCCGGTAGGGTGTACGATTGGTTGATGTCCTCCGCACGACAAAACTGGCCAAGCCGACTAGAGGCGAACTCGCCGCCACAGTCGGAGTGAAGACGCAGCACTAGGAGGCCGCGGTGGACTCGCGCAGCTATGAACTACGAGATAAGAACGTCAGGCACGCCGGCCTTCCGCTCCAGGGGAATCACCGTGGTGCAGCGTGTGTAGTCGTCGACAAGCACTAGAATGTAGCGCTCTCGACGCGACCTAGGGACGGGGGCTGGGCCCCAGACGTCCAGGTGCAGGGTCTGGAGTGGCGAAGTGGAAGGGGGAAGCGAGGAGGAGTGAGGAGCATGGCGCAGCCGACCCTCGACGCAGGCAAGGGGGGGAGGGCAGGGAGCGATGCAGGGAGAGCTAGGACAGGACCGTGCTGGGACATGTGACGCAGGCATGGGAGTATGTGGTGACCTAAGCGGTGGTGCCACAGCAGCGACGGGCGAGTGAGCGACCAACACAAGCAAGCCGCGGCGACCGGAGTAGACGTAGGCACCTGGTGGAACGCCCTCACCGGGGGGGACGCAGTGTCCAGCGTGAACAGACCAGACACCGGGTCCCAGGGGAACGTAGTGAGGGGGGCACCTGTGATGGCCTCGGTACAGACAGCATACTGCTCGTGACCAGGAAACATAGTGGTGACGCGAAGGTCTTGAAAACAGCCGACACCAACTAGGTTTCTGAAGAACGAGGGGATGTGCAAGCCTGTAAGGGAGCTCGAGGGAACCGCCAGATAGGGAAGGGTAGTGGAGCTACTGCAACTACATGATCTTAGGAGGGGTCAGCAAGCGTGACAGCTGCAGGGGTGGCAAGCGGTGTAAGCGCAGTGTGGTCGCGGAAGAAGCAGGCAGACGCACTAGCGTGACAGTGAGAGCTTCGGTAGTGTCAGCCGATGGAGAAGCCAGCGTTGAGCCAAGGCTAAACGAGGCAGGAGGTCCTACCCCTGACGCACTGCGGCCACCACCACCAGAGCCGCCGGGCCACCTTGGCGGGAGGCGAATCCACTGCTGCTGTGGCTGCAGTGACTGCTGCTGTGGGGGTGCTGCTGCTACTACTCCGAGGGATCAGCACCAGCCCCAGGCCACCCCGGCGGGAGGCGACCCCACTGCTGCTGCCTTTGCTGGTACAACTGGTGCTCCTGCTACTGTGACTGCTGCTGCTCTGGGGGATCAGCCCCGATCCCCTATCAGTACCGCCTGTACGCGCATCACCTCCACCACCACCACCACCACCCCCACCACCCCTCCCTCTGCCACGCCCCCTCTTGGGGCGGCAACCCTTACCCTGACGAGGCTGCACTAAGGCCGCCGTGGCGGCGGTCTCAGCAGCAGGGGCTGTCTTGGCGACAGCAGCAGAAACGGCTAAGTAAGTGCACTGGGAGGGAGCACAGCCCTGGAAGATAGGGACCGGTGCAGTACTGCAAGACTGAGTGATAGTGCACTGGTGGGTCGCTATTGCAGACAGGGTGGTGACAAAGGCAGTATGGGTGAGGTCACCTAGGTGCTGACTAGGGAATTGGTCGCGAGCAGTGGCGAGGTAGTCATAAAGGCGCGTGGCAATGAGGTAAAGGGTAGCATAGAGGGGAGGAGGGAATGCAGCGAGCTGGGCCTCAATGCTAGCAGAGCGGTAGCTAGTCGAAAGGGCGCGTAGATGAGTGGCAAGATCAGCGACAGTGGGGAAGGACGCAAGATCAGGGAAGAGCACGTGGAGGATCAGACGGCTGGCAGAGGCAAAGGAGGGAGTGGAATAGCGCGGAACGACCGCATCTAAAACCCCTTCGAATTCGCTACAGCCGTAAAGCGGGGATGCTCGGATAGTGGGAGGGCGTGACTGATAGCAAGCTGCACTACGACATCACGCGACTCCCAGACAGTGCGCGCAAGCTTAGCAGCGGCAGAGGCCTCACGCTCAGCAAACGTGGGGCCGTCAGAGAGGGCAGCAGGCGCGTCAGGACAGGGGAGCTTACCGTCAGCATGGACGGCCTGTGAATAGCCGTCCTGGCACTGACCTTTGAGTTGACGACAGAGGTCGACGAGCCACGCCTCAAAGTCGATTGCCCGACCCTCCGCATCCAGGCGGAGCACATCATCCACCATTAACACGGCTGCAGCATCAGACAACAGTACAACGGCTCGGCGGCTCAGCGGCACGGCGACACGACGGCACGGTGACACGGCGACACGGCGGCATGGTGACACGACGACACGGCGGCACGACGACACAACAGCACGACGACACGGTGACACAGTGGTACGTCGGCACGGCAGCACGACGGCACATCATCACGGCGGCACAGCAGCATAGCAGCACGGCAGCATGGCAGCACGATGGCACCGCGGCACGGCGTTATGGCGGCACGGCAAGAACAGGGGCCGACACGAACTGGGGCCGGCTCGAACGGGGGCCGGTGCGAGCACGGGCCGACGGAAACTGGGCCCAGCAAGGTAGGGGGCAGCGAGCGAGCGTGGGCCAACGAGCGAGTGTCAGCAAGCTAGGGCTGGCGAGATAGGGCCAGCGAGCTAGGGTCAGCAGCGAGCGAAGGGCCAGCAGCAAGCGAGGGGCCAGCGGGCAAGCTAGGGGCCAGCGGCGAGCCAGGGGCCAGGGCGGGCGCTTGGAACGAGGGGCCAGTGTGGACTAGCGGGGTCGGCTGAGGGAGGGGCTTGGCGTGAAATGGCAGGGCCGGCGCAAACTAGCAGGGCCGGCGCGAACTAGCAGGGCCGGCGCGAAGGTGCGGGGCCGGCACGGGCTAGCAGGGCCGACGCGGACTAGCGGGGCCAGCGTGATACCATCTCAGAATAATGCAATGAACTAGAATGAGTGATACGGGGTGGTTTTGTCCCAAGGTGTTGTACTCTTTATGAGCATGTACCTACAGTATCTAGCCTATAACATATACAAATATATATTGACAGTGTTGGCTTGATGGGATGAGGAAGTACCAAGGATTTTTTTAAAAAGGGGAAAGAGAACAGAAAAGAGAGGACTACACAATAGATATCAGGGTATGTATTGTGATGCGCAAACAGTGAGAATCGGGAATTCCACTAGCGAGAAAGATTACACAATTCTTAACATCAAAACCAGCCCATTGCTAGGCACGAAGCAAATGGGCAAGCTTGGCAGATCTTGGGCGTGTGGCGGAAAAATGGGCTCGAAGCGCACTCGACGAGCACAAAACGCGAGAAACGCACGAATGCGCATGCGGCTCGGGAAGGCCACATTGGGAAACGCATCTCGAATAGACGTGAAAAAAGGTGCAGGGAACCCTTTATAGTGGTGTATGCTTTACGAAATAAAACCTGTGATATAGAAATGTGTTTTCCTTACACTCTCTTGCCTCTGAGGTGTGGTCTTAGGTACGTAAGACTGCCAACATCATGCAGATTGCGGGATTGGAGATACACATGTAAAACCGGGTAATTCTTGATATGTGCCAAGGGCACCCAATTGCTTTCCAGGGAAGTTTGATCCTTCCTGGCGACGAGAAACTCGAAGAGGTGAGCGCCTCGCGGCAGGCCCTCAGATATCAGAGTAAAGCACCCTGAAAGCCTGATTTTCAGGGTGTGGTCTGTTAGTGAACCCGGAGATTTCAGGATACTCATTGTAGTTCAGTCTGTGAATTCGGGTAGTTCGTTTTTTCGGCCCCTGCCATTTCAGAGTGTTGTGATCCGCTAAGCCTTGAGGGCTCAAGGTGTTATTGAGGGCATCCTTGATACATCCCCTCTATACTAATAGGGGACCCTACTAGGCGAATCTCTGGATTCCTGATGAAGATGCCCTTGAATCTCGCCAGCAAAGACAAGCCATGTGCTTTTACTAGGCTTCGTTGGCAGCAAGAGGACATTGTTGTACTGTATGATTTCCCATACACTCCACTACACACTTTCGCGATGCCCTCTCAGCCAATCAGCCCTGCAGATTAACCCACATCACACTAGTTGCAAGGCATGGGCTTTGTTCAGCTGTATTCCTAGCGAGGAAGGAAGGCCGCTCATAGCGGGTTGCTGCAGGCTGCCTTCGATTTTCCCAACTCATCGAGCATAAATCCCCCTTCCATTTCAGGCATGCAAGCCATTGTTGGGTTGGGAAGGGACTTTCTGATGCGAACTGAATGTTCTACTGTAATGAATGCCTTGCTTTACCGTAAGTTGGCCTTTGAAGCGACGCGCTAAATTTGTGAAACCCTTGTTGCCCTTTAATAAATGCCTTGACAACTCAGGGGCTTGTCCTCAGGACGCCCTATGCAAACAGGGTGTTTATAGAGCACAAACCATGAGAGTTGCACGCTTTTAAAGGGTGTGCCCTGAGGTCACAGGGTGTCTAAATTTGAATATGAGGCCCTGCTCGCGGCTCTTTAATCCGGTGGCTGAGGATTTTTTGCAGGTTAGTGGGTTCGGCGAGGGATCGGATTTGCTTGTTGGCTGGGGGATGAGGCAGACGACCAGTGCTGGCGATGTAGGGTTACAGAAGTCGCACGTGAAATGATGGTCTGATGGACCAAATGGCAAGTAGCAGCAGGTGGGAGGTCATGGGCGTAATCATGTGACTGATGACAAATGAGCCACGGTAGCGAGGGCGTAATTTTGAAACAATGGGCAGGCGAAGGTTCTAAGTGTCGAGGATTACGAAATCTATGGAATTGTAGGTGATGGCACGGCAGTGGAGATCGGCATTTTGTTTGGAGATGAGGTTGGGGTTATGCTTCGTTGGCTCGTTCTCGGGCAGCTTGTAGAACTTTAGCAAATTGTTGCGCACGTGGGACTGGGTTGTCGCAATTGGGCGTGATGGGTATTGTATAGTTTTGTCTGTAGTTCATGTAAAACGGGGACTGCCATGTAGTTGCTGACGGGGCGTTGTTGTACGCAAACTCAAATCATGGCAGCCGCATCGCCCAATCAGCGATGCTGTCACAAGTGGCGCAAATCAGTTGTTCCATTGTCTGATTGGTCCGCTTAGTTTGACTGTCCGTCTCGGGATTGTAGGTGGAGGAGAACTGTAGGTGTGTGCCGGACTGGTCCCAGAGGTTGCGCCAGAATTTGCTGATGAATTTCGTGTCGTCGGTACTCCGTGTAGTCGAACGATCGTGCGGATGAACAACTATGCATTTTCTTCGGTAGAGATACTATACATTTTTTGCGGGCGGCAAAATGCGCCATCTTCGTCAGCCTACAGCATCAATGATGACCATGATCATGTCGTCACCCCCTGACTTTGTAGGTAACCCTGTAACAAAATCCATTGTCACTTGATGCCAAGCACGCTTGGGCGGTGGAACTGGCCAGAGTTGGCCGGCAGGAGACTACAGAGAATATTTTATCGTCTGGCAGGTGTGGCAGGAAGCCACATGGCGCTGGATGTCATTCGCCATATTGGGCCAGTCGTAATACTGCAACAGCCGCGTCCATGTTTTTTCTACCATGAAATGCCATGAAACTGTGTTGTCATGTTCCTACAATAATAATAACTCCTTTCATGAACTGTAATCCGGTAGAGGAGGGAGGAAGAACAGAGGGAGGAAGAACAGAGGGAGTAAGGACAGAGGAAGTAAGAACAGAGGGAGGAAGAACAGAGGGAGGAAGAACAGAGGGAGGAAGAACAGAGGGAGTAAGCAAAGAGGGAGTAAGACCAGAGGGAGTAAGAACAGGGGGAGTGAGAACAGAGGGAGGACGAAAAGAGGGAGGAAGAACAGAGGGAGTAATAACAGAGGGAGTTAGAACAGAGGGAGTAAGAACAGAGGGAGAAAGAGCAGAGGGAGGAAGAACAGAGGGAGGAAGAACTGAGGGAGGAAGAACAGAGGGAGTAAGGACAGAGGGAATAAGAACAGAGGGAGGAAGAACAGAGGGAGGAAGAACAGAGGGAGTGAGAACAGGGGGAGTAATTACAGAGGGAGTTAGAACAGAGGGAGTAAGAACAGAGGGAGGAAGAACTGAGGGAGTAAGAACAGAGGGAGGAAGAAAAGAGGGAGGAAGAACAGAGGGAGGAAGAACAGAGGAAGTAAGAACAGAGGGAGGAAGAACAGAGGGAGGAAGAACAGAGGGAGTAAGCAAAGAGGATGGGCGGTGAGGATCTCTTATGTGAAGGGATGTGGGAGAAAACGTTGTATGCTCTTCAAAGTAGTTCAGCCAGCGGCGCTGTTACCCCCACCACATTCAGGACAAACAGTCGCACATACTGTGATTTACGAAGCGGAGAAAACTCTGTAGCTCCCCAAAATTCATCGACGGATGTCAAGCCTGCACTGCATTTTTCGGGTCTACTTCCACACCCTTATAGCAGAAATGACATGCCCTAAAAACTCAAGCCTGTTCACTAGAAACTCACACTTAGACCTCTTTGTGAGCAACCGATGCTCGTGCAGTAGTGTGAAAACTACTTCGAGGTCCTTGAGATGCTGCTCCATTGTAGTACTGTAAATTGAAATGTTGTCTAAGTATACTATTACAAATTTATCTAATAGCAGGTGGAAAATCTTGTTCACGGTCATCTGAAAAGTGGCAGGGGCGTTCGTGAGGCTGAAAAGCATAAATACATACTCGTAGCTACCGTAGCAGGTTCAAAAGGCTGTCTTGTTACTGTCTTCTGGAATGAACCTTATCTGATAGTAACCACATCGCAAATTGGACCTTGAAAAATACGCGGGCTGTGGGAAGTTGGTATATCAATTTGTCACCTCGAGGGATCGAGTAACTCGATTTGGTGGTGATTCAGTTCAATGCATATAGTCGATACACATCATGTAACCCCCATCTTTCTTTGGTGTAAACAGTATCGGTGATGCGAATAGAGATGAGCTAGGGCTGGATTTTTTTATTTATTTCTTCTTCTTCTTCTTCTTCTTCTTCTTCTTCTTCTTCTTCTTCTTCTTCTTCTTCTTCTTCTTCTTCTTCTTCTTCTTCTTCTTCTTCTTCTTCTTCTTCTTCTTCTTCTTCTTCTTCTTCTTCTTCTTCTTCTTCTTCTTCTTCTTCTTCTTCTTCTTCTTCTTCTTCTTCTTCTTTCTTTCTTTCTCGAGCAGATAGCCAAATTGTTTCCTTAGCTCCTCTAACTCCAGCTGTCTAAGGTGGAAATGTTGTTGAATGGTCGATTGAGATCCTGACTCCAGTTCTATCCTATGATTCAACGATCGCTGTGACGGCAACCCTTTGGGCAGATTGTCTGGGAAAATATTTGGGAATTTGGAAATCAACTTTGCCAGGTCAGCAAACATTGCATCCATCAACTTCGTGAGGTCTAATGATGGCGAGGCCACGTATGACTTGCGGATGACGACAGCGAATACTTTTGCGCGATTGGATATCGCTTGTTTCATTGCGATTGCGTTCACCTGTGTCACTCCCCTTGCAGCCTGCTTTGCCCACTGTGGCAGCTCGACCCCTTTCCTCGGTGCAGAGGTGCATTTCTGAGACCTTCCTGTGAGCTCAAAGAAGCGAGCAGGTTGTGTGTCACTGAGGACCAGGACCAGGAAGGAAGACCATTACAAAAGCTTTATCCGATAAGTTTCTTCCACTTTGTATAAGTCTGTCGCATAGTCCTCTGCATCGGTTCATATAGGCCATTGCATTTTCCCCATTTTGCATTTGAATCGTTGTCAACTGCATCATGAGTCGGCTCTGTGACATGCTATCCGACGCCTGGTACACGCTCTTGAGATGACATCATGCTAGCTTTAATGAATCTACGTATCCTCCGTACTTCCTAAACTATGTTGCACAGTTGGTGACAGGTTGTAGAGAAGGATGGTGTACGCAATCGGCGATTAATAATAATTGCTCCTTCTCTCTCGCAGTTCCGTTTTTAGGATACTTGCAAGTACCCATGAAGAGTCCCAAGACCTGCATGCCTTCCATCATGAGCTCGAAATTCCAGTTGTAGAAGTCATGGTCGTTGAATGGAAATGACATCTGCAACTTCAGTATGTGTGCGAACTCAGCTTGTAGCTGCAGAATTTCAGTGTGCTGTCTGTTGCAGATCCTGTTGCAGGTTGTCGAGTCGACAGGAAGCTGAACGAGCCTGGCGACGACTGATAAGGTTGGTGCTGAATGGGCTGTTGATTGCTCCTTGCAAACGATGAGTTATCAATGCTCTTGGGCGACACGCCGCAGTTTGACACCACTGCTGACTGGTTGAGCAGGTGTTATGAAAACTAAAAGCAGCTCCACTTCATACCCGCAACTTCTCTACCATATCCTTGATAGCAAACGCAGTGCCGTCAACCAGGCGGGCATGCACCTCAGGGAAACACCGAATGTAAGGTAACCCCCCCCTTTTTTTTTGTGGCGAGGTTAATCAGACCGTGTGAAGCCCCTCCATCCACGAATAATTTTACGATGACCCCCTGAATTTTACTGCTCTCAAATCATGGGGAAATTCGGAACTGATTCGTCCTTATTTAGCCGAGTGTGATCGATCGCTAGGATTGGGATGATTATCCGATGAAGGCCTTTGTGGTCGGACAAGCAGGTCCTGTCAGTAGTAGGCCCTTTAGCAACGGACCTCTGAACTTTCCCTGCCAGCTGGACCCCTGCTGCTTGTTACCGTGTTTCTATTTCTCCACTGAGCATTCATTTTTAAGGTGACCCGGCTGGTTGCATTTAAAACAACGCCCCCCTGAATGGGTTAACAAATCTAGTGGTGATGACGGCATGTACAATGGCGTGCTCTGCCAATACCCGAGTGTGCTGTCCCTCCCTTGGTTTGCTCAACCGATCTAGCTGCTCTGTGACGTGAGTCATTTCAGCGAAGCTCGTAATGCCACACATTTGAATTACCTTGGAAATACCGGCGAATGTGTGGGCTTTCGTCTGCTTTGGTGATGTTGTGTTCACACTTCGATACTCGCTCTCCAATCAGCCCCCACTTTGTGTTTCTATTGTTGAACACTTGGGAAACCTAGACCGCGAGCTTTAATCGCTTGGATAGTGGGCCTTGCTGCCCATTATGATGCCACTCCCCTCTTCCTGCTCTGCATGCGCTCGTGTGATTCAATGCGGCATGGGTTGAATGGCATGGCTTGGGTGAATGGCATGGGTGAATGGCTTGGGTGAGTGGCTTGGGTGAGGGATATGGGTGAATGGCGTGGATGAATGGCATGGGTGAATGGCATGGGTGAATGGCATGGGTGAATGGCGTGGGTGAATGGCATGGGTAAATGGCATGGGTGAATGGCATGGGTGAGTGGCATGGGTGAATGACATGGGTGAGCGTCATGGGTGAATAGCATGGGTGGCATGGGTGAATGGCATGGGTGAATGGCATGGGTGAATGGTAGTGAAAGTGTTGGAGGGTCTGGCAGCTTCGAGACCCTCGAAATTGCCAGGGTTTAGGTACCATTCATGGTCATGGTCAAAGAAAGGGTTTAATTTGTACTCTTTGACCCCAGACAGGGGTACGAAGACCAGTCGGCAAGAGTACAAATTAAACAAGAGCAACTCAGGGCGGCACTACTAGCCCAGCCACTGAGACAAGAGCCACACGGCCAATCAAGATAATATAAGGAGTATTACACAAGTTAGGGTCCTAGCAAGTAAGGAGGTACTGGAACCTGACCAAGCTGTAAGCAGTGCTGTTGATGATCTTTAGGCGAGAGGGCCTTAGTAAATATATCAGTTGTGTTGGCCCCGGAGGCTAAGTGTACTACGCGTGCCTGGCCGTGCTGCTGTAGCTCGCTCTGGAGAAGTACCACAGCTGGATGTGCTTCGCTCTGCCCTCTAGTCGAGGCTCCTAACACAAGAAGATCATGGCCCTGTTGTTAGCGTACAGTACCGGAGCAGAGCTAGGCCGCTCACCTAAGTCAGTGAGCAGGAATTTCAGCCAGTAGAGCTCCTGTGCTGCCATGGCACCAGCGTAGGTCTCAGCCTCACAGCTGGACTGTGCAACAGACGACGAGCGGTTGAACCTCCACGAGATAGCGCCTGCACCAAGGCTAAAGTAGTAGCCCTGGGAGGACCTGAGTGTCTCAGCGTCATCCGCCCACGAAGCATCTGTGTGTCCTGTGAGAACCACTGGCCTGCGTCCTCCCACCACTTGCCCCATACTTCATGTGCTTGCTAGATATCGCAACACCCTCTTGGTAGCCGACCAGTGCTGAGGTCGGTGTCAGCCTTTCGCAACAAAGCATGCGAGGATACTAAAAGAGTATGCAGGATCTGGACGAGTGCAAGTCCTCAGGTACATGAGGCAGCCCACAAGCTCTGCGTACTGACCACTAGGCTCGACCAGCTCGTAAGGGACTGGAGCCGAGAGCATGTTTTCCACTGGCAGAGGGGTGGGCTGTGCAGAGGAAAACTAAAGGCTGAACCTCTGAAGGACCCGGCGCACCAAGTGTGACTGTGCGAGAGTGATGGTGTGCGCTGCTCTGTCCCTGGAGATCTGCAGCCCAAGGTAGTAGCCAGCTCTCGTAGGCCAGTTCAGGTGTGTCTCCTCTGCAGCTCGGCCTTCACTGAGGCCAGAGCGTCTCTGTCTGCAGTAGCAACGACCAGGTCGTCTACGTAGAGTAGGATGTAGAATAGAGTCTGGCCTGAGCGAACGAAGAGGGACGGGTCAGCAGAGGACGGAAAGAACAGCAGCTCTGCAAGCGTCGCACGCAGCATGCCGTGCAACTCACAGGGCACCTGCCGCAGACCATAGACTAGGTGCCAGAAGAACCACTTGGTCCTAAGAGGGAGAGTCTGAGAAGCATGATGGACAGCGCAGGTAGATCTGCTCATGCAGACTGCCCTGGAGAAGTCAAGCGAGTGAAGCTCATAGTCATGCTGTGGTGCTACGTGAAGCAATGCCCAAAGAGTGGTCATCTTCGGGGTCGGGGCGAAGGTCTGGAAGAAGTCAACCCTCTTGTGCTGACTGAAGCCTCTAGTAACGTAGCGTGCCTTGAATACCGCCAGCTCTCCAGGAGGGTGCTTCACCTTGAAGAGCCACCGGCCATCAAGTACGTTCGCCCCAGGTGGGGAAACTGCGTTGACGTACGTGCCGGTGGATCTCCAAGATGCCATCTCTGCGTCCATGGCAGCAATCCAGTGAGAGGCCCAGGGTCCCGAGGTCGCCTCAGCGTAAGTGCGAGGGGTCGAGATGTCAAAGGCGTCTGAGTCACCCTCAGGGGCTAGCAGCATGGACCAAAGATGAGGAACGACCTTAGAAAGGAAAGCTAGCTCATACTGTCTTTCCTCTAGGATGTCACTGTCAAGGGTAGGTGCACCCCTGGCGGACTAAGGACGAGTTGGGTGAGAGACCAGAGCAGTGGCATAATCAAGGCGGTGGAAAGAGGCAAAGTCAGTGACGGCAGCTACAGTACAAGAGCCGAGAGACTGGAGTCAGGAAATGACAGGTAGGTAACAAGAGAGGCTAGGACACGAGGAACCAGAGGGTGAGCAGCACGGAGAAAGTCAAAGAGAGGAGGAAAGGAGACAGAAAGGGATGACTGAGTTGGAGATGAGAGAACAGGAGCAGGAGGAGCACAAGACGCGTGAGAACGGAGAGACATAGGGTGGACACCCAGAGCGGGAGAGACGGGACTAGCACGAGAGGGATGGTGAGACCACCAACGAGAGGGGGGAGTAGGGTCAGGAGACAAAGGAGGAGACACAGGAGGAGAACGAGGGGGGAAACGAGCCGGCGATGAGTCAGGTGGGGGGAACACCGGGCCATAGTCAGGAGGAGGAGGTGGTGGCGGGGAAGGCGTGGGCACTGGCTGCTGCAACTACTACTGCTGCTGCTCCACGCCCACACCAGGACCTCCAGCCGCACAACGGCTACCTCCGGTAGTCACCACCACATCACCCCCAATACCAGCACCCCCAGGACTAGTACTCCCAGAACGAGCACCCCGAGAACGAGAAACCCCCTCAGAGTCAGCCCCTCCAACGCCAATACCCCGAGTGCCCACGGACCCCTGCTGCTGCGGCAGCTGTTGCTGCTGCTGCTGCTACTGTACAGCAGTGACTGCTGCTGTGACTGCCACTGCTGCGGTGGCAGAGGAGGCACCGGGGTCGAAGGTGCAGGTACCGCAGAAACAGGTGGCCCACCCTCAGCCTCAGGGCCCCCACAGTCAACAGACTCCTCCGCCGGGCCAACCGAAGGAAGGGGAGTAACGTGAGACACACCAGACAGGCTAGGACGGGGAACGGGAGCTACCGGGGGAGTGGAGACAAGGAACAGGGGGGGGGGTAATAGGGAGACCTCGGTGGGGGAAGCGAGTGTAGAAGGAGACGGACTCGTCAAAGGTGACAGCACGCGAATGAAAGAAACGGTGAGACGACGGATGGTAGAAGTGCCAGTCACAAGCGTTTAGGGGGAAACCAAGGAAGACACAAGGGGCGGTGCAGGCGGTAAGCTTGTCTGCGCTAGAGGCGCGGACGTGAGTGAGGCAGCCCCAGACGTAGAATGCAGACGTGTCACCAAGGGACCCGGTCCAGAGAAGGGTCGGCAAAACATGTGGGCGCGAAGAGCGTGGCCACAAGTTAAGCTGGTGAGCGGCGTAGCGGACTGCGAACGACCACAAAAAATGGGGTGCACCAGCATGAATCATAGAGGTACGAGCCACCACCATGACAAAGCCGATGTGTTACTCAACGACCCCATTCTGCTGCGGGGAGTTCGGCCGAGTGTATGACTAGGTGATGCCCTCAGCACAACAGAGCTGGCAAAGCCGACCAGAGGCAAACTCACCGCCACGGTCAGAGTGGAGACGAAGCACTGGCTGGGCACGGTGGACTCGAGCAGCTACAAGCCACGGGATGAAAACATCAGGCACGTCGGCACTTCCGCTCCAGGGGAAACACCATGGTGTAGCACGAGTAGTCGTCTACGAGTACTAGAAAGCAGCGCTCGTAATGCGGTTCAGGGACGGGCGTTGGGCCCCAGACGCCTAGGTGCAGGGTCTGTAGTGGCGCACTGGTGGGGGGAAACCAGGAGTGAGGAGCACGGTGCAGCCGGCCCTCGACACAAGGCATGCACGGCGGGAGGGAGGGCAGGGAGCGACGTAGGGAGACCTAAGACAAGACCGTACTGGGACATGTGACATAGACGCGAGAGTGTGGGGTGACCTAGGTGTTGGTACCAGAGAAGCGACGGGTGAGTGAGTGACCATCACGAGCAAGCCACAGTGTCCTGAGTAGATGCAGCCACCTGAAGGGACGCGGTGTTTAGCGTGAACAGGCCAGACACTAGGTCCCAGGGGAACGTGGTGAGGGGGGCACCGGTGGCAGCCTCAGTACAGACTACGTACCGCTCATGTCCAGGAAACGTAGTGGTGACGCCGGGGTCCTGAAGAGAGCCGACACCAACTAGGTTCCTAGAGAACGAGGGGATATACAGACCTCTAAGGGAGCCTGAGGGAACCACTGAACAGGGAAGTGTGGTTGAGCTACATGCAACGACCAAACTGGAGGAGGGGTCAGCAAGGGCGACAGCTGCTGGGGCGGCAAGCGGCGTGAGAGTGGTGTGGTCGTAAAAGTTGCAGGAGGACGCACAAGAGTCCAGCATGAAGGAGAGCGTGGTGGTAGCGTCAGCCGGTGGGGGCACTAGCATGGAGACAAGGCTAAACAAGGTAGGAGGTCATGTGCATGACGCAGCAGGGGAGCCTAGATTACACATATGAGACACATCTAGGCTAGGTAACACATAGTATATGGTCCAATCATACAAGAGTCAGCAGGATACATGGCACACATAGCAGAGCTGATCTGATCCATATCTAGCTCAAAGATTGGCACAAGACGACATACCAGGCTGTGCCAGTCCGGGAGGGTTAGCATGGGCCCGAAGTGGCGATGGAAGAGGTCATCGAGGCGACGGTAGCAGTGGGCAGCGGTGTGACTGGGATGCTCACACACGGTGCCACGAAGGGGACCAGTCTGAAGCAGGTACTGGCAACTCACAGAATTGGAGCCGCCACCCAACGTCGAGCTGCGAGGGCCGCCTCCGCGCCCATCACCACCGAAGCCGCCCGGCCACCACGGTGGTGGGGCCCCCAACTGCTGCACTATTGCTGCTGCTATTGTTGCTGCTGTCTCTGCGGCTGCTGCTGCTGCTCCTGCTCGGTGGCGTCCGCTCCCCCCTCGGCTCCACTCCCAGCACTGCCACCAGCATCACCTCTTTCACCACCCCCACAACCCCCAGCACGCTTCCTGCCCTTACGCCCCCCTCTGGGGCAATGGGGGGCTCTACCCTGACAAGGCTGCGCTGAGGCCATCGCGATGGCCTCAGCCATAGGGACTATCTCAGTGACAGCAGCGAAAACGTCAGAGTAAGTGCACTGGGAGGGAGCACAGCCCTGGAAGTTAGGGACCGCCGCAGTATCGCTAGACTGAGCGTTAGTGCGCTGTTGGGTCTCTATCGCGGACAGGGTGGCGACGAAGTCGCTAAGGGTGAGGTCAGCGGGGTGGAGGCTAAGGAAGGTATCGCGGGCAGTGGCTAGGCGGTCGGGGAGGCGCGTGGCTAGGAAATAAAGTGTAGCACCGAGGGGGGAAGGAAGTACAGTGAGCTGAGCCTCAGTGTCGGCCTCTGTGTGCCGCACCTCCCCAGCTAGCTGTGTCAGTTTCGGCTCGCCGCGCCGCCCCAGCTTGCCGCGCTGACCCCTGCTCACCGCCGGCCTCTACTCACTACCGGGCCCAGCTCGTCGGCAGCCCTAGTTTCCCCGCTGCGCCGGCGCTCCTGCCGGTTGTCTCCTCTCTCGCGGCTTCACCGCACTCTATCGCACTCTACCACATCCCACCACACCTCACTGCACTTCACAGCACCCCACTACTCTCCACTGCTCTCCACCGCACTCCACCACACCTGTCTGCCCCCTGCTCCTCCTCTTCCTAAGCTCTCCAGCTGTTGTAGCTGTGCGTGATGGCGGACGCTGTTCTCTGGCTGGACGCGGAGGGTCGAGCTGTCGATTTTGAGGCGTGGCTTGCCAACCTGCGCCGCCAGCTGAAGGGTCAGCACCAGGATGGCCAATCCCTAGCCATCCATGTCGACGGTAAGCTGCCCTGCCCTCCCGTGCTTGCTGCCCTCCCCAACGCCCCAACGCCTACTGAGCGTGAGGCATTCACAGCTGATGAGCTCGCTCGCTCTGTCTGGGAGTCGCGTGACACCACTATGCAGTTCGCTATCAATTACGCTATCCCCCTGTCTGAGTGTCCCCGCTTTCAGGCCCTAGAGACGGCCAAGGAGTACCTAGATGCCGTCATTGCTCGCTATTCCACTCCCTCCTTTGCCTCTAATGGCCGGCTCCACCTACCCCTGCTTTTTCCTGATCTCGCGTCCTTTCCCACTGTCGCTGGTCTTGCCACTCACCTGCGCGCGCTTGAGACTAGCTACCGCCAAGCTGGGGCGACGCGGCAAGCTGGGGCCGGCGGCGAGCTGGGGTTGACGGCGAGCAGGGGGGCGCGGCAAGCTGTGGGCCGCACGACGAGCTGAAGGGATGCGCGGCGAGCTGGGGCCGGCAGCCAGCTGGGGGCCGCGCGGCGAGCTGGGGTGGACAGCTTGTTGGGGCCGGCGGCGAACGTGGGCCAGCGACGAGCTGGTGGATGCGCGGCGAGCTGGGGCCGATGGCAGGCTGGGGGCAAGCGCGGCGGGCTAGGGGCCGGCGCTGCGGGCTAGGGGCCGGCGTGGCGAGCTAGGGGCTGGCGCGGCGGGCTAGGGGCCATCGCGGAGCGGCGAGCTAGGGCAGGCGCGGCATGCTAGGGCAGAGCGCTCGACAGTAGGCTAAGACTGGGCGCTCTATGGGAGGCTAGGGCGGAAACGCGGGCGGGTGGGACCTACCTAGCGTGATACCATGTCAGAATGACTAAGTAAGTGATAGCAAGGGCATATAGGGTGATATATGCAATTGGGTTGTACTCTCTAAGAGCACAAACCTGTCTAGCCTATAAGGAGACATGCATAACAAATGCATAAGTTGGCACATGGATCTTGTGCGCTGTGATGACGACAGGCATGTCATTGCACTGTAAGCATGTCATTGCACTTTAAGCACGTCATTGCACTGTAAGCATGTTGTTCCATTGTAAGCATGTCATTGCACTGTAAGCATGTCGTTGCACTGTAAGCATGTCGTTGCAATGTAAGCATGCCCTTGCACTGTAAGCATGTCATTGCACTGTAAGCATGTCATTGCACTGTAGGCATGCCATTGCACTATAAGCATATCATTGCACTGTAAGCATAGCGTTGCACTTTAAGCATGTTGTTGCACCTTAAGCATGTCGTTGCACTGTAAGCATGTCGTTGCACTGTAAGCATGTCTCTGCACTATAAGCATGTCGTTGCACTTTAAGCATGTCGTTGCACTGTAAGCATGGCATTGCACTATAAGGATGTCTTTGACTCTAAGCATGTCTTTCCACTGTGAACATGCTTCTTCTTCCATCCATTCTCTCCCTCCCTTCCTCCATTCCACTCTGCCCCCAGTAACACAATTTAAACCAAACGGTACATCAACGCTATGCGAGATAGGAATCTAGCTTTGAGGCACCTCAAAACTTCCTTTGTTACTCTTCCTCTCTGCCCCCAGCAATGCAAGTTGAACCGAACGGTACATTCTCGATGTTATGCAAGTAGGGGTGTTCACGTGTTGGGTGGTGAGTGTTAAACCATGGTTGGAACCAGACCCGATTCTCCCTAAAATCCTCTAGCAAGCTATATTCTAACACCTATGGCCATCCCTCGCAACTTTTCTCTTTGGCCCTTCTCGCACAGGGCTGTCTGCCATGTTTGGCCCTTTTCACTACTGCACTGCAAGCTTGACTGCTACACTGCAATCTTCACCGCTGCACTGCAAGCTTTACTGCTGCACTGCAAGCTTCACTGCTGCACTGCAAGCTTCACTGCTGCACTGCAAGCTTCACTGCTCCACTCGAAGCTTTACTGCTGCACTGCAAGCTTCACTGCTGCAGTGCAAGCTTCACTGCTGCACTTCAAGCTTCACTGCTGCACTGCAAGCTTCACTTCTGCACTGCAAGCTTCACTGCTGCACTGCAAGCTTCAATACTGCACTGCAAGTGTCACTGTTGCACTGCACTCTTCACCGCTGCACTGCAAGCTTCACTGCTGCACTGCAAGCTTCACTGCAGTGCTGCAAGCTTCACTGCTGCTCTGCAAGCTTCACTGCAACGCTACAAGCTTCACTGCTGCACTGCAAGCTTCACTGCTGCACTGCAAGCTTCAATGCTGCACTGCAAGCTTCACTGCTGCATTGCAAGCTTCACTGCTGCACTGCAAGCTTCACAACTGCACTGCATGCTTCACCGCTGCACTGCAAGCTTCACTGCAGCGCTGCAAGCTTCACTGCTGCACTGCATGCTTCACTGCTGTGCTGCAAGCTTCACTGCTGCAATGCAAGCTTCATTCCTGTGCTGCAAACTTCACTGCTGCACTGCAAGCTTCATTCCTGCGCTGCAAGCTTCACTGCTGCACTGCAAGCTTCACTGCTGCACTGCAAGCTTCACTGCAGCGCTGCAAGCTTCACTGCTGCACTGCAAGCTTCACTGCTGCACTGCAAGCTTCACTACTGCACTGCAAGCTTCACTGCTGCACTGCAAGCTTCACTGCTGCAGTGCAAGCTTCGCTGCTACACTGCAAGCTTCCCTGCTGCACTGCAAGGTTTTCTGCTGCAATGCAAGCTTAAATGGTAGTCCCCTAACCCTTCAACTACGCCCTTTGATCCTTCCGTCCCCCCTCCCTCCCTGCAGCTCCAATCAAAGATAGCTACTTCACCGCTGAACACACCCCAAGGAATGCCTCGCCCACCCCAAGGAATGCCTCGCCCACCCCAAGGAATGCCACGCCCACCCCAAGGAATGCCACGTGCCCCTTCTCCCCCTCCCCGCTCCCTTCTCCACCCCACCATTCCTCTCCCGCCCTCCCCGCAGCTCCATCGGAGAGAGCTACTTCACCGCCCCCTTGCCTGCTTCTCTCTTCGCCTTGCCCAATCTCAAGCACCTGTGAGAGACTCCTGCTCATGCCATCTATTTCTTGCAACCCCGTCCCGTCCTTTGCCCCCCCCTCCCCCCCTTCACCCCCCTCCCTTCACTCTCCTCTTCCCCGTTCCCCCCCCCCCCCCAACCCCCCCCCCTCCCCCCCTCCCCACTTACTTCGTGCCTTGCTTCCTTCCCTTATGCTGCCTTGACGGGATTGTAGGAGTGCCATCAGGTCGCTCTTACTGTATGTAGACTTGTCCTTGCTTGTCTGCTTCCTAGAGTACAGGCTAGCGTTCACTCTGCTAAATGTCCCCGCAATGGAAATCGATTCCCCAATCTCTTGCCATTTTTGCAATGTAGGCTCGTTCATGGTTCACGAACGCACAGCACCTTAAACTGAACACAGCTTCTGGTTGGGGTTCATCCCAACTTCTATACATTGTGTGTTTTTTTAGTGCTGGTTAGTGCGTTCTAATCACCTTCTTGTGGAGCACGTCTCTCCTTCCTGAGCCCTTAGCATACCCTCCACTTTCACACTGGAGTCTAAAGGTCGTTTCATGTTCTCGTGCTGGGTCTTGTCTTGCCTTGCCATCACTTTGTGGTCAACTGGGGAGGTTCCTCAGTAGTGGGGTCATTCCATGCCAGGGTGCACCTCATCCTGCTTGCACTACTGCTACATGCCAAACATGCTGCATTCCCTTTTCCCCATTCCTTCTCCCCCGTGCTCTTTCACATTGCCTGCCTGCATGGATGATACGCATGGGTGCGTGTAAGTGAGATCCCACGGATGATTCCACGATGATCCTCACCCATCCCACATTGCCTACATGGTTGATACGCATAGGTGGGTGTGTGGTCTTGATTGGATGTGCAATGTGCATGCACGTGAATGGTCGTGCATGTGCTCATAATGCATATGTGTTCATAATGGTTGTGTGCAGTGTTCGCACCTTTAACAATTTCTCAGGCAGCATACCCGATGCAGTAGGGCTTGCAACAAGCCTCCAAACCCTACCCGTCCATGCATGCATCCATCCATCCATCCATCCATCCATCCATCCATCCATCCATCCATCCATCCATCCATCCATCCATCCATCCATCCATCCATCCATCCATCCATCCATCCATCCATCCATCCATCCATCCATCCATCCATCCATCCATCCATCCATCCATCCATCCATCCATCCATCCATCCATCCATCCATCCATCCATCCATCCATCCATCCATCCATCCATCCATCCATCCATCCATCCATCCATCCATCCATCCATTCATCCATCCATCCATCCATCCATCCATCCATCCATCCATCCATCCATCCATCCATCCATGTTTTCCTGTACTGCCTCACCCATGTTTGTCTATACTGCCTCTCCCATGTGTGTCTGTACTGCCACTCTCATGTTTATCAGTACTATCTCTCCCATGTGTGTCCCTACTGCCTCTCCCATGTGTGTCTATACTGCCTCTCCCATGTGTGTTTGTACTGCCTGTAGTGAATTGAGGAATAAACGTCTAGAAATGGGATTGCGATTTAAATCGCATAGCGATTGGGTGCGATTTAATTAGAAAAGATGCGATTTAAAGTCGCATCGCGCGATTTGTTTTTGAAAAACTAACGCGACAGAAATAGGGTAACCAAATATACACCCGAGGGGTGCGATTTTGAGATTGGGGGGAGGTGATGTTATGAATGGAACTGCCGAGCAGCGCGGAGGGCAATGGCGAAACTGTGAACGAGTGAATCACAATAAAATGAAAGACAACACCATACAGTATATAGGAAACCTAGGGTGGTCCTGGACATAGGTTCGGAAGGTACGGGGAAAGTATCTAAGGGCCTCGATGAGTCAAAGCAAGGTCCAGAAAGGCCCAGGAGGCTCAAACTGAAAGGTCTGGAACCCTAACGCTGGTTCGGGACTGTTCGAGTCGTACGCCTTGTAGCAAGCCTCAGTAAGGAATTCCAATTCCTTACACTCTCCCCCCTTCTAGAGAAGCACACAAATACACAAACATAGCAAAACCTAACTGAATCTCCTAGTAGTGAAGACACTACTGTTGAGTATCTCCATCCAACGGTCAAGACACGTCATAACGATCGCAATCGATCGTAGCCGTCAAAGTTTGGTCGAATTACCCAGATAATCAAACGGGCAGTAGGGGTACTACCTCACCACAACTTCCTTGGCTCCAGCGAGTCCTTTGCCAAGAATTACAAACCCCGTCGTCGTGTACTGTATCTGCACAGTAACACTATGTTGTTCACGCTGCTGCAAGTTGGCGAGCCGGATGTGCTGCCTGCGCCAAACTTTTCCGTAGTTCCGTAACTGTAGATTGCTCCTCGTTAAATTCCTCGAGAGTCGTGACACTCGCAGAAACACGCGTCCGTATTACGCAAAGTCAACGAACTCCAGCTATTCGTCAAATGCGAGAACACGCGTCCGTGTTTCACAAAATTCAGCGAAGTCCATCAGCATATCGACGCACGCTCAATCAGTTCAGTAACTGTAGTCGATGTCGTCTTAGGCGGTTAATGTAAACATGCCTCCAACCTTCGCAAACTCCTGCGAAAATCCTGAAAGGTCAACGCGAACCTGTCCGTCGATTCGGTCGGTCAAACTGCATCTGTCCGTTGATGCTCATGTAGCGGATGCCAATTGTCGAAGGAAAATCCAAAAAACAACTGCTGCGCAGCTGCCCTCTTCCCCCTCCATGAAAATAAAATCTCTGTCGTCGATGCCAAAAACACCCTGATTCAAGTTTCTTAAGACCCAAAAAAATGAAGTATCTTCAACCTCTGCTCGTCAGGACCAGTCTCAGAGCGACCCTATAACACCGGGCAGCTGCACCTCGTAGAATCTAGCTCCATCCGATGCCGTAGATAAATATTCAGCTTCTCAACTGCCATCGATCTGCTTCGTGTTGTTACCCTCTATAGAATTCTTCGCAACTCCACCTGACCGGTTCGCCGTGCAGACGTTCACCCATCGCGCGGCTACGGCAGGTACCCTAGAAAAAACTCGGGTACAGTTCTCAGCTACGAAAAGCGCATTTTCTGCAGCTTCACTGACTAATCATGCTGGTATTTAAACCATCGCGCAGCTCAGTAGGTACAGTACCCGTGACCCCAGCTACCACTCCAGCTAAAAACTTCAAGAATTCCCACCCATAAAAATACCCGACGTTTAACAACGCGCCGACGTTCACCCATCATTGCGCCCGTCCAGGTAAATCCACGAATGAGTCCTCGCAGCCGAATCTTCAACTATAGCCCTGCAACTCAGGAATCATCCTTGAAGACTCCCGCGTGACTCCAAATTTTCCGTGACGGCAACACGCCTCTCCCATTGCAGCTGTAACCCTTGTCTTGCCAAAGCTCCATATGATAAATACACTCCAGAGCAAGGGTGAATCCGTCGTGTGCCCGTACTCAGGTAAGCGCAAATGCTATCGCAGTTGGGTGAATTAATCATTCTAATTTGCGGGCAGCCGCTTTGCAGCTTATGTGAGGGATTCTCCTTCCCCTCCCTGGAAAAATCGTCTTTGCAAAAATCTGCTCCAAACTACTGCGAATTTCTTCAACTGCTGCTTCCACGATAAAACCCCTGCAGGCCACTGTTCACCCAGCACCTACGTTTGTCGTTCTCCCAACAGTATTGCGCACGCTCTTTCGAAAAGCTCGCAATTCCGTCGATCTCAGCGACAAATCCTCGCCATTCGTATCGGACTGGAGCTCCGCGTACTGTCCGATCGTCGTCGCAAAAATCCTTCGCTATTTTCGTTAATCTGCTTCACGCGCCTCCCACTGTAGAGCATCCGATTTTCACCAATCGTTCGCCTGTCGTGTAGCGCTGAAAATCTTTTGATCCACCAGCGCAGGGTGATCCGCAAGCTCATCCTCCTTTATTCGTCCGGGAGCGATCGATAGCATGTATCGTACTACCACCCGGTGGAGATGCTAAGGAATCGGGCGACCCAACCAAGTCAGTCGGGGGATCCGTCTGCCGCTGACTCTTAACCAGTTGTTCCCAGTTGTTCTTCTTCCACTGCGTCATTTCTTTGCCGTTGGTCCTTTGCGGTGACCCCATGGAGACAGTGAAGTAAATACCCCTGGGGTAGGTCTTCGTCTTCCTCCGTTGACCGTGGAGTGTAATTTTCTGACCACGAAAACAATTTGCTTGCGGGGAAACTGCTCTCGCCGAGCTTCGTACAATATCTTTACGTCAGACGAAATTGCTCCTCCAGGCGGGCAGGTCATGCAAAAATCTGAGGTTTGCCGCCCTCCGATTGCTCCGTGCCTGAGCCCCACTTGTTGCACGTGCGATCTCGGTCGTGCCGAAAATTCCAACTTCATGTCCGTGAACAGCTCCGAAGTCCCATCTTCACTTGCGTGTCGCCTGCCGGAAGCGCCAAGCCGTATGACGTCAGCTACACTTCACCATGCAGCCACGTCTGCTACACGCGCTCCTGACGAAATCCTCTTCGATTGGGGATATCCGCGAGCTTGTCATCTCGTGACGAGCTCCTCGCTCCATTCGGACACCAATCCGAATCGTCGTTGCTGCTTGCCGAAAATTCCGAAACTGCAACCGAAACTCCTTTAATGATATGCAAAATGAACAGCATACCGGAAACACTCTTCAAAATCTTCGCCATGTCAGGACGGACACAACGCCCTCGAGGGGATGGCCGAGCAAATCCTGCTCGTCCCTTGGGGTCGGATTGACGGTCTTCAGAAGCCCACACAAACGCAGTAGTTGAAGCATATCATATCATGCTTCAGGAAAACCGCTGTGCCTTCTGTAGCGCCATCCGCCTTCTCCCCCTCCCAAAAAAGATTCTTCCCTCAGATCGGAAGCCCAGCGGATGAGGAAATTGGCTCTGAATACCAAGTGTTATGAATGGAACTGCTGAGTAGCGCGGAGGGCAATGACGAAACTGTGAACGAGTGAATCACAATAAAATGAAAGATAACACAATATATAGGAAACATAGGGTGATCCTGGACGTAGGTTCGGAAGGTACGGGAAAAGTATCGAAGGGCCTCGATGAGTCAAAGCGAGGTCCAGAAAGGCCCAGGAGGCTCGAACAGAAAGGTCTAGAACCCTAGCGCTGGTTCGGGACTGTTTGAGTTGTACGCCTTGTAGCAAGCCTTTGTAAGGAATTCCTAATTCCTTACATGTGACGTGCTATGTGATGCCCCCCCCACAACCCAGCGATGGAACCAGCGACGAAACAAGCAAAGCCTTTCCCCCCGTCACACCAAGATCCAAAGATTTTGCTTTTTACTCTGTACTCAGTGGCTATGGCTCCTTCCCCGCCATTCTCGCTCGCGAACACAGTGCTTACCTTCTATTTCAGTGGAAAAATGTGGCTTTGTAGTAGCGAAACCGTGTTCCCGTAACCCTAACAGCTATTTCGCAGCAAATCGCACCCCCGCACTGCATGCTTGTCCCTCACCAGCACGCAACACAATCACTCTAGGGCGCGCTACGCGAAGACCTGAAGAGCGAGGCCAAAGGTGTATCCTCGCCAGCACGCCAAGCAGCTCACTCGCTGCCCGTTGCATATAGCACGCAGCTCGCTTCCCACTCCTGCTTCACGCAGCTAACACCTTGAGAGCGATGCCCACCTCCTGCATTCCCTCTTTCCCGCCTTACCCACTGCAGCATACTATAATCGCCTCCCCTATCACCCGCATCCCGTCAAACCGCTTCCCCGGTTTCCCACTGATTTTCCTTCCAGCTTTGTTGCATTCTCGCTTCCCAACCCTCATCCGGATTCCCGCATACCCGCTTTCCCCCAGCACGCAATCTCCCCCCCCCCTTTCCCATCCTCAGCCCATCCCACGTCTTCCCGTCGCCAATCCCTCCCTATTGCCGCGCCAATCCCTCCCTATCGCAGCGCCAATCCCTCCCTATCCAGTCGCGTCACATCACCTAGTACCCCTCCCTTCCACGCGCTTGCCCTGTTCGCCTCTCTCCCATGGTCCCCTCTCCCATTCTCCCCTCTCCCATGCTCCCGCTCCCCAACGCTCCCCTTTCCCGTTCTCCCCTCTTCCATGTTCCCCTCTCCCGTTCTCCCCTCTCCCTTGCCCTCTCCCTGGTTAGGGGGGATCCACGCTCTCTTTGGGGGCGGGAGGAGGGCTATGGGAGGAAGGGAAGCAGGGCAATGGAAGGTGGGGAAGCAGGGCAATGGAAGGGGGGGAAGCAGGGAAATGGAAGGGGGGGAAGCAGGGCAATGGAAGGGGGGGAAGCAGGGCAATGGAAGGGGGGGAAGCAGGGCTATGGAAGGGGGGGAAGCAGGGCAATGGAAGGGGGGGTAGCAGGGCTATGGAAGGGGGGGAAGGAAGGCAATGGAAGGGGGGGAAGCAGGGGGGGGAAGCAGGGCTATGGAAGGGGGGGAACGCAGGGCTATGTAAGGAGGGGAAGCAGGGCAATGGAAGGGGGGGATGCAGGGCAATGGAAGGGGGGAAAGCAGGGCAATGGAAGGGGGGAAATCAGGGCAATGGAAGGGGGGGAAGCAGGGCTATGGAAGGGGGGAAGCAGGGCAATGGAAGGGGGGGAATCAGGGCTATGGAAGGGGGAGAATCAGGGCAATGTAAGGGGGGGAAGCAGGGCTATGGGAGGGGGGGAAGGAGGGGCATGGCAGCTGAGGAGGGGGGCTCGGGAGGGGGGGAGAATCAGGGGTCTGGATAGTAGGGAGGGGGGTTTTCTACTCTCCCTCTCGCTCTCCCTCTCTCTCCCCCCCCCCCTCTCCATGCTCTCTCTCTCTCTCTCTCTCTCTCTCTCTCTCTCTCTCTCTCTCTCTCCCTCTCTCTCTCCCTCTCTCTCTCTCTCTCTCTCTCTCTCTCTCTCTCTCTCTCTCTCTCTCTCTCTCCCTCTCTCTCTCAAGCGGTCCTTTATTATGGTTATAAGGGGTACAGAGGTACAAACAGGGTGATGTATGTCCTGGGGTTCCCGAGCATCCTACTTCTACCCGGGCCACCTGTCACAGGTAGGTTCAATGGTGGCTTCAAGTTCTCCCCAGGTAAGAGGTTCGTCTGGGGGGCGGTCGTGGCTGAAAGCTTCGCCTGTCACCTGGCCAATTTTCGCATGGAGGGTGATTGCCTGCTGCCGCTGGAGGGTGACTGACCACCTCTGGCGATAGCTGTGCAGTACCTTCTTTGCCACCGCCGACTTTTCGTCGGCCTGGTGGTTCCGGCGGGCTGAGAGGGCAGCCAGTACTCGGAGGAACTCGAGTGTGTCGGGGGAGCAGCAGCCATATGTCTCTGTGGCGACTCCCAGCACCTTCACAAAGGTGAGTCGTTCGTCGTATAGGTCCCGCTTCTTGCCCTGCATCTCTGCCGCCATCCACCCCGTCCCTTTTCGTGCTGTTGGGTCGCGGGTTGAGATGGGGTCGGTGACTGTGACGTCACAGACCCATACCGCGCCTGAGTCCGGGCATCGGAGGGTGATGTCGGCACGGCGTTGGGCAGTTTCGGGTAAGTAGAGCGTGGATTCCATGTGGGCCACGAAGTGGGATTCTCGGGCCAGTTGCATCCCGAGGTTCACGAGTGCGTCGTGGGTCCGCTTTGGACCCCCGCCCAGGGTGCATCGTAGCATGTGGTTGGGCAGCCGGTTGTCTGGTATCTCATGCTTTTCCCAGCAGTTGCATTTGCCGGGTAGGGAGTGCTGCAGGCCCATGCGGAAGGCTAGGGCCATGGCAAATTGCCCCTTGCTCATGCTTAGGTCCGGGGAGAAGGGGATGGCGACCAGCCAGTCCCCTGCCCCTGGCCCGAGCAGGGAGAGGAGGCGCTGGGTGTGACCCAGGAGGGGGTTGAGTGGCATGTGTCTTGAGTCTGCCACTAGCCGTGCGTGCCTGGCCCCGTGTACCTCCAGTGCTAGGGCATGCTGGAGCTTGGCGCCAGGTTTGTCGCGTGGGAGGGTGAGTGTTGACTGCGCTGGTTTGGGGAGTGCCGCTTCCAAGCAGTTGAGCAGGTGGTGTAGGGGCGTTTGGGCGGTGAAGGGCGAAGTGAGGAGGTGGAGGAGGTCGGCGAGGGGTGAGGAGTCAGGGGGTTCCATGGAGCGGAGGAGGTCGCCAGCCTGTAGTGCGGAGGCCAGGTAGCTGTAGCTGCCTTCCGCGGCGGGGTCAATGAGGCCGAGGCCTCCTATGGTGATTGGCAGGGTCGCCTGTCGCCAGAGGAGATCTCGGCCTTCAGCATCCCGTGGCTGCTGGAGCTCGCATGACTTGAGCGCTGCTTCCAGCAGGGACTTCCCCCACTGCGTCCATTCCTCGGGTGGGAGGAGGTCGGTGGGGGTGGTGCGGAGGAGGTAGGATGCCCTCCTCGTGATGCAGCAGGTGAGGAGCAGCAGCGCGACTTGCGGGTGCAGTTGCTCTACCAGGGGGAGCGCCGCTGCTGCTTTTTCGAGCGTGCGGCGGATGATGTCCCCGCATCCGTGGGTGGTGCCAATGGGGCTGCCCAGGACCTTGATTGCGTCATGTGTGAGTGGTACTCCGGCGGGGATGAGCGCGGGGTCCACCGGTGCGGGTGACCAGGCTGCGCACTTGCTGGCGTTGCAGGTGAGTCCAACCGCTGCTGCTCGACCCGTGAGGGCATAGAAGGCGGCTGCGCATGCCGGCGGTGGGCCGATGATGGTCACGTCGTTGGCGTATGCCAGTAGGAGGACGTCTGGGTACTCCTCTGCTGTCATGCTCAGCGCCTGGTGGAGGGCGAGGGCAAACAGCATGGGGCCCAGCGGGTCACCTTGCCGTACCCCCCGCTCGCTGATTAGCGGGTCAGCGCCGAATGCGTGGTCGAGCAGCAGGCTCGATGGCCTTCCATAGGAGAGGTGGGTTAGGGGCAGCAGGCCTTTGAGCGGGCTGTCGCGTAGGGCGTGGAAGAAAGCGATGCGTTCGACTGAGTTGAACGCATTGGAGAAGTCCACCTGGAGGAGCAGGTGTTCGGGGTGCTGTTCGAGGTGGGTTCTTGTTGCGTGCACCGCCGTTTCGCCCCCTCCCTTCATCGCCACTCCGAACTGCAGGGGCGCGAAGTGGGCTTGGGCCAGGGTCGTCGTGAGGTGCAGGCTGGCCTTGCCGAAGAGGCGTAGTAGGCACTCACCGATGGCGATGGGCCTGGTGCCGCCGTCGGGTTTGGTGAATGCCAGCAATCTCGAGGCGGTGAGGAGGTCCGCCGCCTCTAGCGGCACCTGCCCTGCGAGTGCCGCGTTGGTCACTTCTGTGAGCAGATTCAGGACGTCAGCGTTCGAGGCGGCTGCGTCCCTCAGATGTTCGAAGCACATACCGCTGGGCCCCACCCCGACCCCATTCGGGCTCCGTCGTAGTACGGCTTTGAGCTCCCGTGGTGTGATGGTGAGACGCGGCGGCTGCGGCGCTGTAACGACGTCAGTGGGTGTTGTGCTTGTGAATGTCGCCCAGTTGGGGAGGGCGTGTTCGGCGGCGGGGTGTTTGTTTCGGAGGGCGTTAAGTGTCTCCAGGGTGGGTTCGCACACCGGGGTGGATTCCAGGGCTTGGAGGGCCTTCCGTAGGTTCCCGCGCTTAGTGAGTGTTTCCGCTTGGGCTAAGTGCCCGGCGGTGTCATTCGCGTGACGTGGGGGTCGTGGTAGTGAAATCGAGGTCACGGCCTCGTCGTACAGTGACTCCCAGGCGTCTGTGGCGAATTTGCGACAACGTCGTAACATTCCATCCCAGTCCGGCTTCCTCGTCGACGTAGTTGCGAGGGTCAGGCGAGGGAGGAGGAGTAACAGGCGCCAACCTCCTCTGCTGTCCCTGTTACGCGTGAGGTGCAGCAGTGGTGTCAGCAGGCAGGACGCGAACTCCGCCAGGATTTCGCAAAGTAGGCGACGTGCCAGGGGTGGGAGCCTAGAGTCGCGGAGCACAGTCATGTCCCACTCGCACACTTTAGCGAAAAGTTCGTCGTTCTTCACCAACGCCAGAGGGGATTGTACCCGCGCTGCAGGGGTTGGTCTGCAGGCGACTGCCGAGCCGCGGCGGGTGTTGGATGTGGCTGCTCGCCGGTTGGATTGGCCGGGCCGCACATTTGCGTCTCGGGCAGGGGAGTCCTCCAAATCTCCCTCGTCTGGGGCGCCTTCCCAGTTTACCCCGATTGGAGGGGTATAAGTGGGGTCGTTTGCGTGTTGAATTTCATCGTCCTCATCATCAGCTCCCTCCGTGTTCCCTTCCGCTGCTCCCCACGTAGCTCCTCCTCCTGGTGTGTCTGCAACTGGAGTATCAGCACTTAGCCAGTTTTCCATCCCTCGGTCTGTCCCCCCGCGTCCGCCTGCTTCCGACTCCTTCTCTCTACTAGCGTTGGGTGCTGCAGCGGCTGGGGTTGCTCCCCGGCGCCGTTCTTCGCATTGTAGACGCGCAGCGACGCCGCGGAAGGTTGCAGCACCTGTCGACGCTCGCCCGAGCCCTTGTCTGCCCCTTGTTCCTCTGTGTCCTCGGGTTGTGCTTCTCGCCCGCTCCCCCCCCGGGGCCGCGGTTGTACCTGCGCGGGCCGTGGCTCGCATGTGCGGGGCTCTGCTTCTTTCCGGCTGCGCTAGAGATGACGCAGGGGTTGCTCTTCTCCCCCTCGTGCCTGCCCCTATGTGAGGCGGAAGCGTCCCCGTCGCCGGTGGGTTCTCGTTCCGGCGTCTCGCTGGCTCTGTTGCCAACGTCCTAGCTGCGCTTGGAGTTTCGGCAGCAGCAGGTCCAGGTGGCAGCGATCACGAGCGCTCTCGAGCAGCTTCTGCAGCTGCCTCGGTCCGCTGTTGGCGACCGGGTCGCGTGTTCTCCGCCGTCGCCTGCGCCCGCGCCCGCGATTGTACGACAGGGTTTCGGGGGAAGTCCCATGGATCGCTCCCCGCGTTGCCCGTCTGCCCTGTCCCCGGCTCAGCCGTCGTCGTTTCCTTCTCCGTCTCGGCTTCCGCCGTCACCCCTTCCGCCGTTGCCCCTTCCGGCCCCCCCGGCTCCCCCTCCGTCGACGCCGTTCGCCGGTGGTCCCGACTCCTCTCCCCGCAGGGTCCTCCAACCGCCTCCTCTGCCTCCTCCAAAGTCGCCAGCGGGACCACCAGCCGCTGTCGGACACGATGTCGTATCGGGTCAGGGCGTGCCCGCGGGGTCCCCGCCACTGCCTTTTCGTCCGATGAAGCGTCCCCGCGGGGGCGCCGCGGCGGGCTCTCGGGCAGGGTCACCTCAGACCGTGCTGCCCGGAAGACGAAGGGACCGCTCTCCGCCTCTCTCCGGTCGTCCTCAGGGGTCGGGTTTGCGGGCGGGGCGGGGTATGCCGCCGGCATCGGCGGCTGTGCTCGACGACCCGCTGCCGCTTCCTCGTCCGCCGGTCCACCTGGCGTCGCCGCCCGCGTTCTCGCCAGCGATGGCCGGCGTCGTCGCATGTATTGGCGCGGTGGCGGAGGTGCTGGATTGTCTCCGCCCACCGCCGCTGCAGGTACCTCCCCGGAAACCTGAGGCGGGTCGGTCATGGCGGCCTGCGATGTCTCGCTGCCAGCAGCGACGCGCGATGGAGGCCGCTTTGCTACTCCTCTGGCGGCTGGCCTATGGGTTGCCGCCAGGAGCAGAGGCGGGGGAGCTGGATCCTGCTCCTCGCGCCGTCGATGAGTTGAATCGGTCGCTCGTGGCTAATCAGCGCCCGGCGATCTTGGCCGCTTGCGCGGCAGTGCTTCGGGCTTTGGAGAGTCAGGCCGGAGCCCTCGTCCCGCCGTCGGCGTTGGAGGTGTTGTAGGGGGGTCGTTGACTAGCGAGTGGGCCAGGTCCCCACCATTATGCGCTGTCGGATGGGTGGGAGAGCATTATATACCATGGGCTCTCTCTCTCTCTCTCTCTCTCTCTCTCTCTCTCTCTCTCTCTCTCTCTCTCTCTCTCTCTCTCTCTCTCTCTCGCACGCGTGCTCTATCTCTCCGCCTCTCTCTCTTTGCCCCCCTCCACTCACTCCTTCAAATGCCCTTCTCACTCTGGTTTTTTTTTTGTCACCGTCCAACGCCACTCCTCACTATCCCCACTCCTATCCCTTCCTAAACTCATTCCGCCTTACATTCCGTCTTACCCGCTGCTCCCATTCCATCTTACCCCCTTCTCCCATTCCATACACTGGGTGGGGAAGCACCGTGCTGTGAGGGGGGAAACACAGAGGACCCCCCAGCGCTGCTGGGCAAGGATGGCATGGTCGTGCGCATTGCCCCTTGGTGTCAATAGCACTGGCCACTCCATTCCTCCGTGCATCCAACGAGATGGATCCTCCCCCCCCCATTCAGCACCCGCGTCCCCATCCACTTCCCGTCGTATCCTCATCCATCCCACCTCCTCTCCTCTCCCCATCCCCCTCCCGTCCTCTCCCCATCCCCTTGCCTTCCTCTCCCCATTCCCTCCTCTCCTGTTCCCTCCTCTCCTCTCCTCTCCTCTCCTCTTCCTCTCCTCTCCTCTCCTCTCCACTACTCTCCTCTCCTCTCCTATCCTCTCCTCTTCGTCTTCCTCTCCTCTCCTCCCTTCTCCTCTCCTCTCCTCTAATCTCCTCACCTCTCCTCCCCTCTCCTCTCCTCTCCTCTACTCTCTACTCCTCTCGTCTCGTCTCCTCTCCTCTCCTCTCCTATCCTCTTCCTCTCCTCTTCCTCTCCTCTACCTCTCCTCTCCTCGCCCCTCCTCTCCTCTCCTCTCCTCTCCCCTCCTCCCCTCTCCTCTCCTCTACTCTCCTCTCCTATTCCTCTTACCCTCTTCTCCTCTCCTCTCCTCTCCTTTGTGCTTACCTCCACTCCGCTCCTCTCCTCTCCTCTCCTCTTCATCTCCTCACCTCTCCGCTCCTCGCCACTCCTCTCCTTTCCTCACCTCTTCCTCTCCTCTCCTCTCCTCTCCTCTTCCTCTCCTCTTCCTCTCCTCTTCCTCTCCTCTACCTCTCCTCTCCTCTTCCTCTCCTCTTCCTCTCCTCTCCTCTCCTCTAACTCTTCTCTTCCTCTCCTCTTCCTCTCCTCTTCCTCTTCTCTTCCTCTCCTCTACATTTCCTCTCCTCTCCTCTCCTCCCTTGTACTCTCCTTTCCTCTGATCCCCTCTCCTCTCCTCTCCCCTCCTATTCATCTTCCCCTCCTCTCCTCTCCTCTCCTCTCCTCTCCGCTCATCCCCTCTCCTCCTCCTATTCCACTCCTCTCCTCTCTGCTCCTCTCCTCTCCTCTCCTCTCCACTCCTCTCCTCTCCTCTCCTCCCCTCTCCACTCCTCCCCTCTCCTCTCCACTTCCATCTCACTTGCAGGCCATCCAGGACCCAGTCGGCAAGGCATCACTTGTGCAAGCTCCCAACACCCAACCCAAGCCCACCCATTCTTTCCACTTGGTGGTTCAATAAGACCAGCCGCATGTGGCCCTTTCTGGCTTGGTGGGAGTCAGATCTATAGACAGTGGGTTCCTAGATGGTGTGAAGAGGCTAGTTGTATTAATAAATATCACCCTGTTGAGAGCACCGGAAGCATAAACTCCCCGGATGGACATAAGTATCATGCCTTGAAATGTTTTGTTTGCCTTGCTAGTGAGAACCATTGTGGCCATGACAAGGCATCACTGTTAGTGGGTCATGTCAGGTTATATTTATGGTGCGCGAGAATATTCCTGGCCAGCCCCGCCTGGGCCAGCACCCCACCGGCACCACGCGCAAGCACCGCAATCGCCGCCCAGATTATAGACCCTACCACCCGATGGCACGCGTGTTACCCTCGCCCCCAAAACCTATCCCGCCCAGTCTCCCACCATAGGAGCCTCAACCTTTGCTTCATGCCCGAGTATTGCCCTTGGCTCCACACGTAGCAACGAGGTGTGCCTGGAGACTTCCTGCAGTGGGGAAGGGTTGGAGGGGGAGGGAAATGGTGGAGTAAGGAGGGGCTTGGTGTGTTGGCTCCACGCAATATCCATCAGTCATGGCTGGGTGCATATGCGCCATGCCTATGCATCTTGCACACACGCCGCACCCTGCTGACCCCGCTCCACACCCCGCTGACCCACGCACCTCGCACATTTTTCACATCTCCCGTACTGCATACACCCCTCACCCACGCACTGCACACCTCTCTCACCTGCGCATGGCTCATCTCCCTAAACCCCATTCTCCTGCACACTGCATACACCCGCTAGAGCCGCACCCTACGCCGGCTCACTATCTAGTGGACCCACTCCACCATTGCCGCCCGCCAGCCCCTGGTATTACGGGGCGCCGGGCAGATCTCGCCTTGTCCCCTTCTCGCCTTCTTCCCTCCCCCCCCCCCCCCCCCCCCCCCCTCCACCACTGCCTTTCTTCCACATCAGACCATCATCCCACGCTTCAAACCGGGCTTGACCTTCTCACCACCGCTCTGCGCACCCCTCTCTCCCTCACTGCACCCATCCCTCTCTCCCTCTCTCTGCCCACCCCTCTCTCCCTTGCTCTGCCCACCTCTGGGCTGCCCGCGATGCCCCCCGCTCTCTCCCCTGCTCTGCCCATCCCTCACAGCAGGGAGGGTGGCATCTAAAGTGCAATGGAATGAGTCGGCAGAGTAGCATGGGGTAGGAGAAAGTGGGGGGACGGCAGTTCAATGGGCTGAGGGTAAAGTGTGGATGGGGGAAGGGGGGGGTATCGTTGTGTACCAGTGTTGGATGGAGAGAGATCCAACGGAGAATGGGGGTGAGAGACAGGTAAAGGGGAATCCGGAAACAAAGAAAGGGAGTGACAAAATGGGGGGTGTGCATCGTATGCTTTGAGATTGCATGGAAGAGACAGGGCCATGGTCTAGGGTCGGGGCTTGTATGAGCATAGGACGCCTACCAGCGGTGGAAGTGCCCCTAGGGGGGGCGTTGTGAGGAGTTTGGCAATGATCCGGTCGACCCATGACCAATCCATTGGGCCAATTGTGTGGGTATTTTTGCCACGCCGTATCCGCGTCACTCGAACGTTGCAAGTCATGTACGCCCTCACTAAGTGCTCTTGGCATTTGTTCCAAAGAATACTGCCAGCCCTGTTTGTGCGTTGAAGCTCCCACGGAGTCGGAGCCGTTTTGGCGCGTTCTTGCAAATTAGGGAGTGGAAGGATTCGTTTATTGAGCTGCAGCCCCCATGGATGTAGTGTTTCACCTGCTCAATCCCACAGGGCTCCTCAAGCCACTCCGTGACAGCTATATGGGTCGCCGACTGGGGTGCGTATATGGCACTCTCCTTGCCCCACTTCTCGGTTACACAACGGGGCGCCTCGCCAGCCCTTGGACACCGGTCATGCAGGCCTGCCCAATGATCAGCTACTATGCACAGCTCTTCCAAAACCGCCTCGGGTGACTTCGGCGCTCCATCCCGCCGGCAGACACCGCACCGCATCATGATGTGGTAGAAATGTATCACAAAGCATTGCGCCACCGAGACCTCCTCCTCACAGCAGCCTCCCGAATCCCCGGTCGACGCACGAACCCTGGGGCGCTTCCGGCAGTTCGTCCTCCGTGGTACAGCACCGCCATCCACCACTTCCAGTGGCACACTTGCCGGTTGAGCTCGTGGCATTGCGGTACTTGTGGCCTCTGGGCCGCCCACAATGTCGGCAGCAACTTGCACCTCCCCTGTGTCATGACGAGAGGAGGGTGGCAAATGCACAAAAGGGGATGTCTGTTTGTATATGTCTTTGGCAATGACAGTGTGGGATACATCACGTACTGCCACGCATGCCTTGCTGCCCCTCGCAAACTCACCACTCAGGTCTTGTCGCTCTTGCCATGGTCGAGCCCCTCCAGTGAAATGCATGCCTCGCGCGTCCCTCGTATGGGCAAGAACCATCAGCATAGATGCCTCTGATGATGGGCGTATCCTGCGGGCCTAATCTCCGTCATAACCCCAAAACTCATCCATGTCGGAGCACAGCACCTCCACGGTGACAGGTCCACCAAATCCCGCAGCTCCCACCTCCTCGTTATCATGACCTCCGACTCCTGCATTCACCCCACTACCTGGGCCACCATCCGGCATACCGCCATAGGAGACAGGGACCTCTACACCCATGCCATCGCCACCAACCCGTAGCACCTTCCTGAGCTCAGGATGCTTGTATTTCGCATCCTCCAACCTAATTGCTACATACTCAAACTGCCCCAACTCTGCACAAACATGGCGTATGAGCGTTTCTTTAAGTATAGCCTTTGACTCCTTCGTCTTCTCATGAGCACTCAGCCACTGCCTAAGACTATCCACGCTCGACACCCACAGGTCCTTAATGACACGCGCCTCCCCCATAGGCACGACTACGCGTAGCCATCTTGCGGATCCCTTAGAAACAGCTTCCACAGGGACTGCTTTACATGCCACCAATCCACTTGGTGGTTCAACCCCCTATCTCTAGCCACTCCCCTGAACGTACTTCCCTGATCGGAAATAATACCACGCACCCGAAACCCCTTTGCTGCTAGCTGTTCCATTCCCCTATCAAATGCGATACGCTCCAACACTACGGACGAGGGGTCATCTATATTCTTTTGTGTTACTACAACGTAAAGTATCTTCTGCGATTTCTCGCCCATAAATGAAACAGTGCACCACTTGCCCTCCGTGACCTGTGACCATCGACCATCCACACACACATAATCCCCTGCATCGTCGCGCCTGAATATCTCCGCCCTCACTTCCTGCAACGACTTATCGGCCTCACGCACACTTGCCTGAGTGCTTGTAGAAAGTGCCTTTACCAGGGCAGGGCAAGATAAAGTTCCGACAGAATTCCCATATCTGTTGGTACCCCATGCCTGCCAGTGCAAACGTGCCTAAGAACCTGGATTGCTGCACTTGCATGTTGGTACCCCTGACTCGTGCCCCGTCCACAATATCCCGACGTGTACACGTCCAGAACTCGACTGTGTGAATGCACTCCGTGCAGCCCCAATACAAACCCCACGATGCCCACGACCACCGCCACGTTCGCAAACCATCCTAACTCCCTTGAAAATTCCTCCCATGTGCTGGACCTCCACCAAGCCCACCGCTGACCCATCCAAATCATCCAGTCTTGGTGCGGGATCCCACAGTGGTGGGACTGTCCGTCTGGTGGCCAGTCTGGGGCCATGGGGCAGCCTGAGGTTTAGGGGAACAAGGGAAGGTTGGTACGATGGTTGGGCTACACAGGGGGAGAGGACGTAGGGGCGTTCTGGACTTGAACTTTATGAACACACCCTTGCGCGCTGGAAGCTACAGGTCGAGATTAGATCGGGCACAAGTACACAAAATGATGCATGGGATGCTGTTCGCACTTGCAAGCATGGGGCTCAGCCCCAACGGCGCATGGCGAGCTCTGCTCTGGATGGGGATGGACCTCGACGCCCTCCCCGTCGCTTGTGGCGGGTGCCCTAAAGAAGGAACAGGACGGATGCACATAATCAGAACAGATTGCCGGCATTGCTGCAGCATAGGCCGTCGGTGCATGGTGAGATCAGCTGTGGAAGCGGATGGACCTCGACACCCTCCCCGTCACTTGTGGCGGGTGCCCTAAAGAAGGAGCAGCGAGGTGGCGCATAATCAGAACCGATTGCTGCCACGGCTGCAGCATAGGCATAGGCCTAGACATGTGCATCGACATGGCAACAGCTTGGGTACAGCAATGAGTTGGGCAAGGGGGGGGGGGGGGGGGGGGCTTAGGCAAGCCCTAGGCAAAGGGTTAGCAAATTTCCCAGTTCTTTTCCATCCCCCGGTCTCCCAATTCTCAGGAACACTCTTTTGAACCTACTCACAGCTCCCCCCCCCCATTTCCCGGTTCGTTTCCATCCCCCGCTCTCCCAAGTCTCAGCCGCACTCACTCGCGCTTTCGTGCCCCACCCATGATTTCCAAGTGGCGTGTGCGCCCTCTCTTCCCCTATTCCAGACCACCATCACCCACTGCCCCTCGTCATCTAGGAGCATTCCATTACGGTGGCGCTTCAGCCCCTAAACGCAATTCCTGCTCTTCCGCACTATGCCCTTCTCCCTCGCCGTGTCCTTGCGCATTTCTCCCTGTTTCTCTCGCCTCACTCTCTCTATCAACCTATTTTGCAGTGCTGAATCCCCTCTCCCGCATGGTTCTGCCCTGCCTCGCCTCATCCGCCCCCTAGCGGGTGGGGTTGGCAGTGATTTTCAAGGCCTGTTTCCGCTGGCTTCCCGTTTTTTTTTCGTGCCTTGGTTTTGTACCGGCTGGTAGACTGCCGTTGCTGTTGTTTGCGCATTTTTGTTGTACGTGTCAATTTGTAGTACAATAGCAGCTGTCATGCGAACATGGTCTGGTTGGGGCAGAGTGGTGCTGTCACCCTGAATCTGCCCTGCGACCTCACAGGTTTTGACGAGGTATGTTTTCCCATTGCGAGGGGCCAGATTGTTTCGTGTGGGGCAGGGCTGGATGGGCCGCTCGTCATTTTCGCTACCCAAACTCGTGAGTCTTGAGTTTGGTCTGTCCGCTTGCTTTAAGTAAACCGCATGTGATGTTTAAATAAATTGCGCGATGCGATTTTACATCGCATCGCGGTTTAGGACATAATAGAAATCGAACCTAAAAACCCTAAATCGAGCCTAGGGGGGGGGGGGGGGGGGGGGTGTTGTGGAGAGTAGGAGGGTGGGGTGTGGGGAGTAGGAGGGTGGGGGAGGGGGGCTTGGGAGGAAGCAAGCAACAGTGCTGCAGCATAGTCATCGGTGTAGCACAATGTCACTACAAGTCAATTTCCTAGCCAACACAAACCCCTGAGCATGCTCTCACAACCCCGGACCGATCTCAAGGCCCAGCTTCCACGCATCGTCGGCTGTCTCTCCATCTGCCGCCGCCTGCGGGCCATCAAGCCGCTGCCTTGGGTGGGTTGCAATCCATGACTTCAGCATCATACTGTACAAGCATGGATTTGCTCTGGCCCCAAGCGGTAGCGCTGCCAGTGGATTTGGCTGCGACCTTGTGAGAATAGGCGCTCGCAAGGTGTGGAGGTGGACGAGATGGCGAGGTAATCCCGAGCCATGAGCTGCAGTGCTGGAAGCTCCGTGTGGACCTTCCAGAACTTCAAGGGGCAGTCGTGCAGTTCCGCCAGAGGGGAGCGCCAGGTACTACTGGATCTCATTATGCATTAATGAGATCTGTGAGGCCCGCACCGATGCGAGGTGAGTGAACACACCCAAGTCCTCATCCTCCTCCCCCTCTGACTCCATCTCTTCCCCTCCATTCGCGTTGTTGCCCCCCTCTCCCACCAACGCCCCCCTCCTCTCTGCCGCCACATCATCCACCTTCTTCTTGTACTTCTCCCACCTCTCACGAACCAATTCCTCCACCTTGCCGGCATCCAGCTCCTCCACCACCCCCTTGGTGCCTGCCACCATCGGCCGCTCAAACCACACCCTCTTCAAGGCAGAGTCCAGAAAAGTTGCCACATTGAGGTCATCTCTGCTGGAATAAAAATAAGTGAGCATCTTGTCTAGCGGCTTGGACACACAATGTGCCGTCACTGACCCCTCCTTCACCGCTGACAGCTTCCTCTCCAGGTAGTCTAGTAACACAGCAGCACCACACGTGCCACTGTGAGGTATACCGACCCTTCGGCGGCCAATGTCACGTTGATGAATGGCGCCATGAACGCCATCAACTCCCCAAGGAGCGCCCACTCAGCGTCAGTGACTGCCTTGTCCAATTCGGCCTGCTCCCTATTGTTACACCCCTGGAGTCGGGTGTCAGGGGGGGGAGGGGGAGGGGAAAGGAGGAGGGTTGTTCGAGGGGGACATGAAGGGTGGCGGCCAGGAGTGTGGAATGGAGGTGTGTGTTGGTGGATTTACTAGTAAGGCAAGGCAGAAGGGCGCATGTAGCATACGTCCCTAGCCACAAAGGCCTTGATCAGTCCCTTGAGCTCGATTGCCCGCCTCAGCATGGCGTGGGTGGAGCCCCAGTGCACCGGGGTGGTCGTGCTTCAACTTCAGGACTTGCTTCCCAGGGAACTGGTGACGCTCCTCCTTCGCAAAGGCGGTCATCTTGTTTACCAAGAAGCCTATGCGCGAGGAAAGGTTGCGCAGCTTCTTCAGTGGTGCATCCACCTTCGGCACCCCTCCCACAGCCTCGTGCACAGCGATTTTGCTGACGTGGGCGAGGCACTTGCACCAAGCCCAATGACAGGTTAGACCATTACACCCCACATTGAAGTATGGAGAGAGCAATGACACGAGAGATGGTGAACATTCAAGCCCTGCTGGTAATGGCACGATGACCTACCGGACGTGGGCGGCCTCGCCGAACTGAGGGGTTGTTCGCCTCGCCCCGCCTCCCTGGTCGCCTGCCTTGAGCAGACCGAATGCCACCATTTGACGGTGGTGAGCGCCATACACCGCCCGGCAAGCCCTCAATCCTCAATCACCTCCTCGAGGATGACTGTGAGGCCTCGCTGTGTGCCCAGCGGAGAGAGGCCTGAAGTCCAACGTCGCCTGCCTCAGCGTCCACTGGGCGTCAATGTAAAGCGTCTTGATGCCCATGAAACTGATGTCATTCTCCGACAACCAGATGCCCGTCGTGTACGAGATCACGCTCACCCCCTTGTCAGCTGCCATCTCTGCCTTCACCAACACCTTGCATTGCGCCGTCTGCCGCATGATGAGACCGGCCAGCTTGTGCCGCGAGGGAATGACCCCCGGCTGTGCGAGCCGGGGGTTGGCCTCACCATGAGGCGGCAAAACTGTTGGGTGGCGAGGTAGATGGGAGCAATTTGGAGAGGGGATGAGTGTTCTTGACGAGAGCACTTGGGATGTAATTCCAGTTGAACAGACAGACAATGCTCTTCTGCAGTCGCCGCACAGAGAGAAGGTTAGCAGACAAACCTTCAACCAGCAGAACATTCCCAAGCCCCACAAGCTCCCCATTAGCTCCCTTAACCTTGGCATTTCCAACACCAATCACAGGGAGCAAAGCACCTGACGCTGCTGCCACATACTTAATCTTCCCAGGGGATTTTACCTCATCAAGCAAATCTGCCCGTGGGGTCATGTGACTGGTGCAACCTGAATCAATCACCCAGTGTGTGAGAGGGTGCATCACAACCTTTCCCACAGATCCCACATCACCCTCATGCCCATGCACATCCTCAACCATGAGAAACATCCCAGGATAGGTATTACCCTGTGCACCTTCACCTTGTGCACCTGAGCCTTGCACAGCGCCACCTTGTGCACGTTCACCACTTGGCGGCTTCATGCCTGGAGGTGCCCATCCCTCCGGCCTGTTGAAGCACTTGAACCAAGGATGCCCGACCTTCTTACAGTACCAGCAGGTGCCCTCCATTCTGGTACTCCCCCTGCCACTGGAGCTCCCATGCCCCTCATTATAGTCACCTCGGCCTCTACCTCTGCCAAAGCTCCTCCCATGGCCTCGGCCTCTCCAACCCCCTCTTCCTCTGCCACGCCCTGCAGCTCCATACCCCTCAGCAGTCTTAGTGGAAGCACCACCTCCCACATGGCGTCTGCGGAAGTCCTCCTGCAGAATCTGCTGCCTTAGCCACTCAGATGTCCATTGATCTTGCTGAGAGTTGAGGGTGCGGATGAGGTTGTCCCAAGAGTTGTCCAACACCGAGATGATTTTGGTGCACTGCTGCCGCTGAGATACACTGCTGCCCGCTGCTGCCATCCTTGCATAGGTGTCCTTGATCTTGTCAAGGACCGGCTTCACATCGTCCCCTGGTCGCATGGAGATGGCAGCAAGTTCCTTTTCGAGCACGATCACCACCGGAAGAGTGTTGGGCTGAATCACATCACGTAGTAGTTTCCATGCCCTTGGACCCGAATCATCCGCTTCCACAAGATGCTTGATGTGCTCGAACATCTCCTTGTTGACCGATTGAAGGATGAGGTCGAAAAGCACCGCGTTTTTCTCAATCCACCGTTCACGTGCTTCGCCTTCTTCCGGCATCTTCTCCTCCCCAATAGCAATCTTCAGTAGCTTGTAGCGTTTGAAGGCACTCCTCATCCGCCCGCTCCATTCCTCATAGTTGGAGCCATCCAAAGCTTCAACTTTTGATGGCGGCGGCTCACTTGTCTTCTCAGGTACAGCTCCTCTTCCATTAGCATCTCCTCCCCTCTCATTCATCTTCTCCTTGAGAAATGACGAATTTCAGCTCCCCTTTGCTGTCCACACTCAGCTCCCTCGATATTTTCACAAGTGTCGGCGTCCACGAAATTTCGGCAGAGTTTCCCCTTAGCGGAAGACACATCCAACCTTTAGAACACCACTTAGACACACCCACAGGCCATGGTGGGTCTAGAAGGGTCTTCACACTTCTGTAGTCTCCTCTCAATGTCCTCAATCTAGCTCTGATACCACTTGTTAGGATTAAGGACGGAGTCTAGGTGTGTTTAGGAGCTACAATTCCTCAAAATATAAATCCGAAAATTCTGGACAGAAAAGTCGTCTTCACAAGAAACGACGTCGACGCAAAACTAGCCGTTGGAATGTCGCGAAACTCGGATATGTTGTAGCTCTTAATGTCATCTACCGTTCCTAATTTGAATCACGTTGATTGATGAAGTATTCGCGACGCTATGGCTTTCGAAGCACTAGGGGGTAAGCGGTAGGAGGAGAACTTAACTCAATCTCAAAAGTTCAATCAAAGTTCAAGAATCTCACAAGGAATTAGAGGAGCAAGAGAAAGGTTGGGATAGAAGAGAGGGATGAGAGGGAAGGTCCCAAGAGAGTCCCCAACCAAGGAAACCCTAAAGCACAAAGATTCCCTCCCTATAGGAACCCCAACTTTGACATTTGTCCCTTCCCAACCAATCCATCCAAGTTGGCCACCCTTGCCAACCTAACTTGGTTGTTCCCAACCAATTTGCAGCTGTTACAGTAGAGTGACGAATTTTCCCAACCCCAAAGGTCCCAACTCCATATAGAGTCACCCCACAACTTCACTTTGTAACCGCCGCAACTGTAACGCAAGCTCGTGAACTTTGAAACTTCATAGCTTTCGCGTTGTTGCTCCGATTGAAGCGATTCTTGTTGCGTCGGAAAGATCTTCTCAAGATCTATCATCACAAAATACCTGCTTAAACAAAAATAACACAGAACACATTCCCAAACTCCAGAACACACACCACACAAATTCTTTCACACACAGTCAAACCATACACGTGGGTTGAAAACATGGAATGGGAGGCAGACAGAATGTGATAGCATATGATGACATCACACAACAAAAACAAACGCCAACCCTTTGCGAAACCGTCAGTTTCGCAACGGTTTTGATGAACCCTTTGAAATGTGCGGCTCGGCAATTTCCTGATGTTGCACCTTGGGCAATGTTGACTGAATACAATTCAATGGTTGGATGAGCACCGAACTGTCAAAATGTGTAACGAATTGTATAGTCTATGAAACATTTATATGTATAAAAAAAATGGTCGAAAAACACGACCGCTTTTTTCCACCAAAAAAAAGGAACCATTTGAAATCGTTTTACATTGAATTAAACAACCAACAAATATGGTACCGTAGCAAACGGCCTGAATTTGAGGGGAAAAACAATTAAACGAACAAACGCCATATTTTTAAAACCTTGCACCCACCAGGCACTGCCACCGTCAGTGGCCTCGTCGTCCCCAAACCCCCCCTTTGGCAGCTGGTCCCCGACCTTCATTTCCCCTTCCCACCTCAACCTAGTCAAAATGTCCTAGTGCGCCATGTGGTATCCAACCATGTTGGCCCACCCGTTCGACATGGTGTGGCCCGCGAAGCTCACATAGTCATTGCACTTCCTGCATCTCCTCCAACCCTCCGCCACTTGTCATAACAAGCCACACACCGTGGTGGATCCTTTTCCACCTCCATGAAGGCGCCTACAAGACCTTGGTCAGGCGCCCCGTGACCCTCCCCCATGCCCCCCCCCCCCCCTCCCCTTACCGGCATTCATGGGAGTCCGCGCCACACCCCGCCCACTCCCCCCCGCCTCGTGGAGGTAGTCGGGTGACATGCCAGGCCGGCCGACGTCCTCGCACACTGGACCCTTCTGCCCCCTGCCCCACCCCCTTGGCCGGCCCAGGGGACGGCCCCTAGGCACCCCCTTCCCCCTGCCATCCCCCTCCGCAGGTGTGCGTGTCTTCTTCCCGGAGGAACCGACCGGGGGAGAAGGCCGCCATCCACCTTACGCTTCCCCTCCCCTCTCCGCCAACGCCCCCCCTCTCCTCCGCATCCCCTTCCACATTGCCACCCCCCCCCCTTGTCCATCCTCTTCCCCCTCCCCATCGCTGTCCTCATCCCCCTCCTCCTCCTCCTCATCCTCATTCCCCTTGTCACACTCATCTCGCACTCCCTCCGCCGCTGCTCGGATCGGCCAAGCGTTCCTGTCCTCTACCTCGTCCCTAATGGACACCTTGCCCGCAAGGGCGGGCGCCTTAGGGTGTGTCACCAAAAATCGTTTTGGCAAAATACCATACTAAACCGCTCTAGAATTAGACCGTTTCAGAGCGCAAACATCTCTGCGAACCGCAATCGGACGTACTTTAGTGATACGCCCTTAGTGCCGGCCGCGCCACTCCCCTGCATCCCAGGCCCGCCGTCGCCGGGGACTCCCATCTCCCCTCCTCCTTCCACCACATGCGAGGTGCCTGCCCTAATCCCCTGCAGCTTGGCGAATGCCGCCTCCCCCATCATCCTCCGCTGCGCACGCGCTTCCTTGCCTGTCAATGCGTGCGCTCTAGCTCGTGCCTCCGGTTCGACCTCTCCGCCATGACCTGTGCCACCACCACTCTTCCCGATCCCCCGCCCTTGTCCTCCTCCACGCTTCCCCATTGCTAAACCCTAGAGCGACTCCTCTCCTAAAACCCTAAACCCTTATGTCGCCTCCTTGTGGTGCGACACGCCTTAAACCCTACAGAGGCGCCTAAATCTGATCCACAATTGGAAACGGAGCAATGCTCGTGCATCGTAGCGGAATTAAAACTTGCGCACAGCAGAAACCCTTTCGCCACCCGAAATCCTTGCGCGAAACGTTGTGCGCGCCTAAAAGCTAATGCGACGCACCCAAATCTACTCCGTAATGGGTTTTTGTTCACCGTTAATCGTAAAGAATGGTGTGTTTGGGAGGCTGTAGGATGTGTGTGCTAGGCCCAAAACGAAATGCCAAGGAAAATCTCCAAAAGAGAATTTCTGAAATGCGTTTTTGGGCTTAGCATTTTTTCCCCCCTTGCTGGTGAGATTTCGTGGCACGATGTATTTCGGCGTTGCATGTGATTTAAAGAAGATCACATATCGCACTTAAATCGTGTTTTCCAGCACGATTTGAATGTGATTTAAATCATATCGCGCGGTAAATAATTCATCCCATCGTGCGATGATATATAATTATATATATATTTTGCAATCGCAAAAATTCGATGTGATGCGATGCGGTGCGATTTAATTTGCCCATGTCTACAACTGTCTCCATGGCTCCATTCAGACTTCCCTGGGCAGCCTCTCTTCTCTCCTGCACCTGTCAACTCTCCCATGCCCCTCTCTCTTCTCTCGTGCACCTCTACCTTCCACAACAGCAGCAGCCCTTTCTGTTTTTGAGTCGACTCAAAAGAACCTCTCACTTCCACGATAGCCCTTTCTTCCAACCTGACCTCAGGCTGACTCACCTTTCAGTCCATTTAGCTGCTCTTCCCGCCAAGCCGTGTGAACCTCACAGAGACACCTTCTGCTCTAAGGCACTCACCACAATCCCCCAATCCCTCCCCCCACCTTTCTATGACCCTCTCATTTGGATATTTCAACCCCCGTTGAGCTTCCCTTGTGCTTCGCCCTATTTCCATCCATTCCCCGTGTTTCTATTGCCTCTCCCCCATTTTTGCTTGTGCCGCCTGCAGTGATTTGTTTGGAAGCTCATTCTCGAGCTCCCTCCCTACTTCCCTGGGCAATCTCTCTTCTCTCATTTACCTGTCAATACTTTCTTTTCTCTCTTGGCCCCCTTGGCTTCTCCCATGCACCTCTCAGTTCTCTCTCTTACACACTCGATTTCAGCCTGCCCCAACGCCTGCAATCAACGACTAGTGCAGCAAGTTACACCTCCAGCCCGCTAAGTGACACGGCTATAACGGCTTGTTGAACTGGTTGTTCAACGCACCCACAACCCCCCAGCACAGCACATGTAGCCTTTTCAGGACCTCTTGGGTAAATCCCACTGGCTCTATGCAGTGACACACCATTGCTTTAATGCCTGAATGCAATCCTCTCCTCCCCCATTAGCCAATCGTTTCCTTCCCTCCTGTATCAGCATCCCTGCAACACCCCACCGTGTGCTTTGCACATTCTAGCCTCTAGGCATGTGGCGTTGATACGCCAAGCTGAGTCAATTGTTATAATCACAATAGGCTCAGATGTGCCTAAAATGAGAGAAATTGTGCACAGTCAGAATTCCGTCAGACAGCTTCAAATATTGATGCCGAACTGATCTGTGCCTCAAACGGTGATCTGTAAATTGGATCTAGAGCGCATTGCTGTCGCCTATCAGCAGCAAGTTGAATCATAAAATTCCATGAAGATTTGACGACGCTATGGCGGTTTGACTGGCAGAAGGTACAGCAGCCACTAAAGTCTTGGAAGTACAAACTTAGCAAGAAGAGTTCGAGATGGAGATGATTCCCAGCCTCTACATACCCCAAGAGCCGAGGTCTAGGTTGGTGGTACACCACCACAGAGTCCCCAACCATGAAGATTCTCGAAACAAACCCTCCAAGGGGCTACACCAAGTGAAATGTAACACTACACGAAGTAGCGTTACTATTTTCACTATTTAATATTTATCCGTGTCCCTTGGACTTGAAATCTTGAGCTCTTGGTCTTGGTTCTGCAAGATAAATTCTTCTTGAGTTAATGGGGGCTTGCTGCACACACCTGTGACGTGATGGACACTTCACACTCGACAAAATAGAAAAACACATGCGACACGCACACGACGACTTGACATGCGAGTTGTGAAAACTCGCTAATGTCTTGACCGACACAAACCACATTGTGATACACCATTCAAACACACACACAAGCACTAGATAGCAATGACATAGACTCACAAGTCATTCCATGCCATGCATGCACACACACAAACAAGGACGACAAGCCGAGTGCAAGCCATAGGGTTGCACCAACAAACTCCCCCTCGGATTGTTGGCCTTAGAATCTGCCCCCCTTAGTTCAGAGCCATCCCAGCAAGCTTGCAACACTTCCAATGCTGCTGCTCAACCAGCCTCTTGGTCATCATATCAGCAGGCTGTGCCGTCGTCTTCACGTAGTGCAACTCCACTTCACCCGAAGTTACCATGCTCCTCACCCAATGCCACTTCACCTTCATGTGCTTGGTAAGGCCATGAAGAACGGGTTCTTAGCCAATGCAATAGCACCCTGGCTATCACAATAGAGTGGGGTAGGTCCTTGCTGCTCCTCCCCCAATTCAGCTAGCAAACGCCGCTACCACACAACCTCCCTTATGGCACGGAAGAGTGCCATGTACTCGGACTCCACCGAGCTCAATGCTTGGTCCACTTGCTTCTTGCTCTCCCAAGTTGTTGGCCTCCACCAACACAGCAGATGAAGCCTCCCACACTTGTCATGTCCTCTGGTTCTGATGCCCAAGATGCATCAGAGAAAGCGGTGAGAAAGAGCCTCCCGGGTTCGACTCCATCCGTACCCTTTTGACGCCTTTGTGCCACCGCGGAGTATTGCAGTCCAACAGTTGCTGTTTGGCCAAGGTACTTGGCCACCCTCTCTCCAGCTGCTACTTGCTCTTCATTAGGGCATTGGACAACCCTAGCCAGCTGCCCGGTAGCAAAGGCTGCATCCAGCCTTGTGTGAACGGCCGCATACATGAGGCTGCCCACCAAGGAATGAAACGGCGCCTCTCCTCTTCACCAACACTTTCCTCCGCTGGTCCTTTCACACACTTGTCCCTGAGGGAAGAGGAGTAGCCACAAGACCTTCACTCTTTCCAAAGTTTGCAGCCAAGGCCTCCAAGTACTTCTTTTGATGCACTCGCATCCACCGCTTCTCCACATCTCGCTCAATGTGAAGCCCAAGGTAGTAGTTGACGTCACCCAGGGTCTTGCACTTGAACTTGTCTTGAAGCTTCAGCATCACCTCCTTCACAAGGTCAGAGGAGGGTGAGAATATGAGGATTCATCCACATAAACCACCATGAAGCTCCTCTGCTCCCCCTCGCCAAGCATGAACAAGGATTGATCGGCCGTTGAGGGAGTGAAGCCGATCGCCTCCAAACTTCCCGCAGCTTGATGTACCATTGCCTAGGGGCTTGCTTGAGGCCATAGAGTGCTTTCTTCAGATTCCACACTCTGTCACTCCCATCATTGTACCCTCTGGCTGCTCCATGTAGGTCTCTTCCTCCAAAACTCCGTTGAGGAAGGCCGTTACGATTCCATTGCTTCACCACCCATCCTTTGATGGCCGCCGCGGCGAAGAGAGTTCGAAGGGTTGTACCCTTCACCACAGGGCATATACTTCATTGTAGTCCTTCTTCTCCTGCTGCTGGTACCCCTTGGCTACAAGTCTGCTCTTGTAGCGCTCAATGTTGCCGTCGGCGTCGGTCTTGCGCTTGAAGAGCCACTTGGAAGAATCGCCTTACGCCCCGGAGGTAGGTTCACCAAGTCAAAGTGTCGTTCTCGATGATGCTCCCCATTTCTTCATCTGAGGCCTTCTTCCACTCCTTCCCATTGGGGCCCTCCCAAGCCTCCTTGGATTTGTAGGCTCCCCGGTATCTCCACCGGAGAGAAGAAGGCAAAAGCGCACTCCTCGCTTTCATCTTCCGCATCATCGCCTAGCATGAGAGCCGAACCGGTCAAGGTTGAGTTGGCTGGTCCTCCAAGCCGTCATAGCTCAACCTATTGGGGGGCTGAGTCCTCCTTCTCCCCCTTCCTTCCTCCTCTACTGCAGGGACTTGGATGCTCTCATGGCGTTGCGGCAAATCTGGTCGGTTCACGCGAGCACTTGTAGCACGAGGCGGAAGTGACGTGCACGCTCATCACCTTGCTGCACCTCCTCCTCCTCTTCTCCCCCATTCATTTGAGGAGATTGCCTTGTGATTGTGCTGCTGCTACTCAGCTCCAAGGGCAGCTCCACATGCTCCAAGCCGGTACTCTTCACCTCTCCAAGCCGCACACCAATCTTCGCTTGGTTCTCCGCCTTCCACTCCTTGTACGGTAAGTTCTCCATGAACTTGCAATCTCTGCTCACCAACTTCTTGGTAAATGGGTCCCAAAGAAGCCATCCCTTGCTGTTTTGAGCCATGCCCAGGTGCACGGCCCATGTTGCCTTGGCATCAAGCTTGTTGTGCCGAAGTTTCTTAGGCACAAGTGCCATGCACATGCACCCGAACACCCGAAGCATATCCACCTTCGGCTTCCTTCCAATCCACTCCACATAGGGCACCCATTTGTCTTCTCCCACATGAGTCAAGGCTCTGTTCTTGGCCACACAAGCATGCCGCACCGCATCCGGCCAAAAGTAATTGGGAAGACCGGCTTCAATGAGAAGTCCCCGAGCCGTCTCCGTGAGTGTCCGATTCGCACGCTCGGCGATGCCGTTCATTGCAGAGAGTAGGGCATGGTAAGAGAGTGCTTATGCCCTGCTTCTTCAGCCAAGTTGAGAAGTCCTTGCTCAGGAACTCTCCCCCACGGTCAGTGCGAATCGCCTTCACAAGCGGTCTTGTTGCCGCTCCACCATCGGCAACCAATCGGTCTTCACCGTTTCAGCTACGTCACTTTCTTGGGCAGCACATACACCAAGTCATGCGAGTGTAGACGTCCACAATGGTGAGGAAGTACTCTGCTCCAGCAGCTCCAAGCTTCAAGGGCCCACCACATCCATCACCACCTCATCAAGTGGTGCCTTCGCGTTGTCTCCGAGCTATGGAACGGGTACGGGTGAACTTGGCTTGCATGCATGTTGGACAGCCAAGCACCTCATTGGGCTCCCCCTTGACACGTATCCCACTGACCATCTCTTGCTTGACTATCTGCTGCAAAATGGGCAATGCCACATGCCCCATTCGCCGATGCAAGGTCAGCCAATCACACTCTCCCGTAGCGGAAGTCGGGTTGGAGAAAGCGGCACTCGCAATTGTGCCCCACAAGCTCTCTCCTTTCTCCTTCGCCGCTGCTGCTTTGCTGATCTTATGATTCTCCTCCTCATTTCCACCACCTTTGGCTGCTGCACCACTCTCCTTGGTTCACATGCCTTGCTGGTCTCTCCAAGATTGCACTCGTTCGAGTCACTCTTGGTGTCACTTTGCTTCCGTGATCACCGCCACCAACCGCTTCACTCTTGGTGCTGATGCTTGCTGCCACTTGCCTCTCTTAGGCATGGGACCACTGGGATTTGCCACATTTCATTGTAGATGTCCCTGTCCTCATGAAGGTCCCAAAGCTTTCCGCTCACCAAGCCGCGCGGTATAGTTTTGGATCCCTTGGAAGATGTGTCCATGCCGGCCTTTTGCAAATGCCGCACAGAAATCAGGTTGGCTGCAAGGTTGGGCACCCAAAGCACGTTCTTGAGGCCCACCATCTTCCCATCAGCACCCTTGAACATGGCCTTGCCCATGCCTTTCACCTCTGCTCGCTGCCCCAAAGCCGATGTGACATGCTTGACCGGCGACGGTTCGAGTTCGGTGAGCAAGTCCGCACGAGGTGTCATGCTATAGGTGGCGCCGCTATCGATCACCCAAAAGTCCAGAGAGTGAAGGGTGACCTTTCCCACAGTAGCTGGCTCCTCAAAGCCTTCCACACCTCCTGCTGCAGCTGCCGCTTGCGTGGAGACAAAGAAGAATTGGCCTGGGTATCGATCTTCACTCGGCCCGTCTCGTAGTCTCCACCTTTCATGCATGCCGCTTCGCTTCCACGACCACCACGGCCTCCACGACCTCTGCCTCTTCCTCCCCTTGCTCCTCTGCCTCTTGGCCTTGAGAAGGGTCCATCCATCAGGCAATCTGTAGCAATCTCTCCACATGTGGCCGGTCTTGTGGCAAAAGTGGCATTCGCCATCAAATCGACCGCGCCCACGCCCGTAGCCATTGTTGTTGTTGTTGCTGCCATATCCTCCATTACCACGGCCTCCATTGAAGTTGCTGCTGCCAAATCTTCCTCCTCGCCCTCTGCCCCTTCCACGGCCGTGCCCACGGCCCATGCTTGCAACTCCGGCACCATCGGTACCCGCCAATTCACGACGACGGAAATCTTCTTGTAAGATTTCCCGCTTCACATCTTCGAGCGAGAGGCGGGGCAGATCTCGATTTAGGTTGATGATGAGCGAGGACCATGAGTCGGAAGCAAGGCCAGCAGCTTGGTCTTCTTTTGAAGGTCACTGTAGTTCAGGTCAGCTCCTTCAAGCCGTGTCAACAAGTCGAAGAATTTCTGCACTCCGTCCTCCACCGGTTCGCCTTCGTCAATTCGAAGGCCGCCATTTGCCGCTCCAAAACCACAGCCACCGCCGCTGTTGCAGGAGCGTGTACACCCTTGAGAGCAGCCCATGCCTTTGGTCCCTTTGCTGGTTCACGCTGAAAAGGCTTGATGTGACGGATTTGGCTGCTCCCCAACGCTTGCCCAAGTAGAAGTAGCCTTGTGCGCTCTTCCGCACCCACGGGCTCTTCTCCGGGTCGTTCTCGGGGCGCTTCTCCGTTCCTTCCATCACCTCCAGCAGATCATAGTGGTCAAAGATGTTCTCCATCTTGAAGGACCACTCAGCAAAGTTGTCACCGTTGAACTTGTCAAGGCCAAACACTCTAGGCTCATCCCTAGAGGGGCCAAGGCTAGGTTGCACGGGAGCCATGGGTGGATCTTGGTGTTGACCTTGTGCTTGGGCGTCTTCTCTGCCTCCAGCACCTCTGCCACCCCCTTCCTCAGGTCTAGGCATGGTCGAGACAGCTCCAAGGGGCTCTGATACCACTTGTTATAATCACAATAGGCTCAGATGTGCCTAAAATGAGAGAAATGTGCACAGTCAGAATTCCGTCAGCCAGCTTCAAATATTGATGCCGATCTGATGTGTGCCTCAAACGGTGATCTGTAAATTGGATCTGGAGCGCGTTGGTGTCGCCTATCAGCAGCAAGTTGAATCATAAAATTCCATCGAGATTTGACGACGCTATGGCGGTTTGACTGGCAGGAGGTACAGCAGCCACTATAGTGTTAGGAGTACAAAAACTTAGGAAGAAGAATTTGAGAGGGAGATGGTTCCCAGCCTCTACATACCCCAAGAGCCGAGGTCCAGGTTGGTGGTACACCACCACAGAGTCCCCAACCACGAAGAGTCTCAAAACAAACCCTCCAAGGGGCTACACCAAGTGAAATGTAACACTACACGAAGTAGCGTTACTATTTTCACTATTTAATATTTATCCGCGTCCCTTGGGCTTGAAATCTTGAGCTCTTGGTCTTGGTTCTTCAAGATAAATTCTTCTTGAGTTGATGGGGGCTTGCTGCACACACCTGCGACGCGATGGACACTTCACACTTGACAAAATAGAAAAACACATGCGACACGCAAACGACGACTTGACATGCGAGTTGTAAAAACTCACTAATGTCTTGACCGACACACAACCACATTGTGAGACACCATTCAAACACACACACAAGCACTAGATAGCAATGACATAGACTCACAAGTCATTCCATGCCATGCATGCACACACACAAACACGGACGACAAGCCGAGTGCAAGCCATAGGGTTGCACCAACATCCTCCCCACCTCTGATCCTCCCCTCTCTTCCTCGCCACTCCGCCTCACCTCTCCTCCTCCCCTCTCCTCCTCGCCTCCCCGCCTCACCTCTCCTCCCCACCTCTGATCCTCCCCTCTCCTCCTCGCCACTCCGCATCACCTCTCCTCCTCGTCTCTCCACCTCACCTCTCCTCCTCCCCTCTTCTCCTCGCCTCTCCGCCTCACCTCTCCTCCCCAACTCTGATCCTCCCCTCTCCTCCTCGCCTCTCCGCCTCACCTCTCCTCCCCACCTCTGATCCTCCCCTCTCCTCCTCCCCACTCCGCCTCACCTCTCCTCCTCCCCTCTCCTCCTCGCCTCTCCGCCTCACCTCTCCTCCCCACCTCTGATCCTCCCCTCTCCTCCTCGCCTCTCCGCCTCATCTCTCCTCCCACCTCTGATCATCCCCTCTCCTCCTCTCCACACCGCCTCACCTCTCCTCCCTCTCCTCCTCGCCTCTCCGCCTCACCTCTCCTCCCCACCTCTGATCCTCCCCTCTCCTCCTCGCCACTCCGCCTCACCTCTCCTCCTCCCCACTCCTCCTCGCCTCTCCGCCTCACCTCTCCTCCCCACCTCTGATCCTCCCCTCTCCTCCTCGCCTCTCCGCCTCACCTCTCCACCCAACCTCTGATCCTCCCTCTCCTCCTTGCCTCTCCGCCTAACCTCTCCTCCCCACCTCTGATCCTCCCCTCTCCTCCTCGCCACTCCGCCTCACCTCTCCTCCTCCCACTCCTCCTCGCCTCTCCGCCTCACCTCTCCTCCCCACCTCTTATCCTCCCCTCTCCTCCTCGCCTCTCCGCCTCACCTCTCCTCCCCACCTCTGATCCTCCCCTCTCCTCCTCGCCTCTCCGCCTAACCTCTCCTCCCCACCTCTGATCCTCCCCTCTCCTCCTCGCCACTCCGCCTCACGTCTCCTCCTCCCCTCTCCTCCTCGCCTCTCCGCCTCACCACTCCTCCCCACCTCTGATCCTCCCCTCTCCTCCTCGCCTCTCCGCCTCACCTCTCCTCCCCACCTCTGATCCTCCCTCTCCTCCTCGCCTCTCCGCCTCACCTCTCCTCCCCACCTCTGATCCTCCCCTCTCCTCCTCGCCTCTCCGCCTCACCTCTCCTCCCCACCTCTGATCCTCCCCTCTCCTCCTCGCCTCTCCGCCTCACCTCTCCTCCCCACCTCTCATCCTCCCCTCTCCTCCTTGCCTCTCCTCCTCACCTCTCCTCCCACCTCTGATCCTCCCCTCTCCTCCTCGCCACTCCGCCTCACCTCTCCTCCTCCCCTCTCCTCCTCGCCTCTCCGCCTCACCTCTCCTCCCCACCTCTGATCCTCCCCTCTTCTCCTCGCCTCTCCGCCTCACCTCTCCTCCCCACCTCTGATCCTCCCCTCTCCTCCTCGCCACTCCGCCTCACCGCTCCTCCTCCCCTCTCCTCCTCACCTCTCCGCCTCACCTCTCCTCCCCACCTCTCATCCTCCCCTCTCCTCCTCGCCTCTCCGCCTCACCTCTCCTCCCCACCTCTGATCCTCCCCTCTCCTCCTCGCCTCTCCGCCTCATCTCTCCTCCCCACCTCTGATCATCCCCTCTCCTCCTTGCCACACCGCCTCACCTCTCCTCCCCTCTCCTCCTCGCCTCTCCGCCTCACCTCTCCTCCCCACCTCTCATCCTCCCTCTCCTCCTTGCCTCTCCTCCTCACCTCTCCCCCACCTCTGATCCTCCCCTCTCCTCCTCGCCACTCCGCCTCACCTCTCCTCCTTCCACTCCTCCTCGCCTCTCCGCCTCACCTCTCCTCCCCACCTCTGATCCTCCCCTCTCCTCCTCGCCTCTCCGCCTCACCTCTCCTCCCACCTCTGATCCTCCCCTCTCCACCTCGCCTCTCCGCCTCACCTCTCCTTCCCACCTCTGATCCTCCCCTCTCCTCCTCGCCTCTCCGCCTCGCCTCTCCTCCCCACCTCTCATCCTCCCCTCTCCTCCTTGCCTCTCCTCCTCACCTCTCCTCCCCACCTCTGATCCTCCCCTCTCCTCCTCGCCACTCCGCCTCACCTCTCCTCCTCCCCTCTCCTCCTCGCCTCTCCGCCTCACCTCTCCTCCCCACCTCTGATCCTCCCCTCTTCTCCTCGCCTCTCCGCCTCACCTCTCCTCCCCACCTCTGATCCTCCCTCTCCTCCTCGCCACTCCGCCTCACCGCTCCTCCTCCCCTCTCCTCCTCGCCTCCCCGCCTCACCTCTCTCCCCTCTCCTCCTCGCCACTCCGCCTCACCTCTCCTCCTCGTCACTCCACCTCACCTCTCCTCCTCCCCTCTTCTCCTCGCCTCTCCGCCTCACCTCTCCTCCCCACCTCTGATTCTCCCCTCTCCTCCTCGCCTCTCCACCTCACCTCTCCTCCCCACCTCTGATCCTCCCTCTCCTCCTCCCCACTCAGCCTCACCTCTCCTCCTCCCCTCTCCTCCTCGCCTCTCCGCCTCACCTCTCCTCCCCACCTCTGATCCTCCCCTCTCCTCCTCGCCTCTCCGCCTCATCTCTCCTCCCCACCTCTGATCATCCCTCTCCTCCTTGCCACACCGCCTCACCTCTCCTCCCCTCTCTTCCTCTCCTCTCCGCCTCACCTCTCCTCCCCATTTCTGATCCTCCCCTCTCCTCCTCTCCTCTCCGCCTCACCTCTCCTCCCCACCTCTGATCCTCCCCTCTCCTCCTCGCCACTCTGCCTCACCTCTCCTCCTCCCCTCTCCTCCTCGCCTCTCCACCTCACCTCTCCTCCCCACCTCTGATCCTCCCCCTCTCCTCCTCGCCACTCCGCCTCACCTCTCCTCCTCCCCTCTCCTCCTCGCCTCTCCGCCTCACCTCTCCTCCCCACCTCTGATCCTCCCCTCTCCTCCTCGCCTCTCCGCCTCACCTCTCCGCCTCACCTCTCCTCCTCCCTCTCCTCCTCGCCTCTCCGCCTCACCTCTCCTCCCCACCTCTCATCCTCCCCTCACCTCCTCGCCTCTCCGCCTCACCTCTCCTCCCCACCTCTGGTCCTCCCCTCTCCCCCTCACCTCTCCGCCTCACCTCTCCTCCTCACCTCTCGTCCTCACCTATACTCGTCGCCTACTAAGTTATAGTCGCTGTTGGTGCAACCCTATGGCTTGCACTCGGCTTGTCATCCTTGTTTGTGTGTGTGCATGCATGGCATGGAATGACTTGTGAGTCTATGTCATTGCTATCTAGTGCTTGTGTGTGTGTTTGAAGGGTGTATCACAATGTGGTTTGTGTCGGTCAAGACATTAGCGAGTTTTCACAACTCGCATGTCAAGTCGTCGTTTGCGCGTCGCATGTGCTTTCTCTATTTTGTCGAGTGTGAAGTGTCCATCTCATCGCAGGTGTGTGCAGCAAGCCCTTATCATCTCAAGAAGAATTGATCTTGCGGAACCAAGACCAAGAGCTCAAGATTTCAAGCCCAAGGGACGTGGATAAATATTAAAATAGTGAAAGTAGTAATGCTACTTCAAGTAGTGTTACATTTCACTTGGTGTAGCCCCTTGTTGGATTTGTTTCGAGTCTCCTCATGGTTGGGGACTCTGTGGAGGCGTACCACCAACTTTCACCTCGGCTCTTGGGGTATGTAGAGGCTGGGAACCATCCCTACCTCGAACTCTTCTTGCTAAGTTTGTACTCCTAAGACTATAGTGGCTGCTGTACCTCCTGCCAGTCAAACCGCCATAGCGTCGTCAAATCTTCATGGAATTTTATGATTCAACTTGCTGCTGATAGGCGACAGCAACGCGCTCTAGATACAATTTACAGATCACCGTTTAAAGCACAGATCAGATCAGCATCAATATTTGTTTCTGTCTAACGGAATTCTGACTGTGCACAGTTTCTCTCATTTTAGGCACATCTGAGCCTATTGTGTTTATAACAAGTGGTATCAGAGCCCCTTGGAGCCATTTCGACCATGCCTAGATCTGGGGAAGCAGTTGGCAGAGGTGCTGGAGGCAAAGAACACGCCCAAGTACAAGGCCAACACCAAGATCCACCCATTGCTCCCGTGCAACCTAGCCTTGGCCCCTCTAGGGATGAGCCTAGAGTGTTTGGCCTTGACAGGTTCAACGGTGACAACTTTGCTGAGTGGCCCTTCAAGATGGAGAACATCTTTGACCACTATGATCTGCTGGAGATGATGGAAGGAACGGAGAAGCGCCCCGTGAACGACCCGGAGAAGAGCCTGTGGGTGCGGAAGAGCGCACAAGGCTATCTTCTACTTGGGCAAGCGTTGGGGAGCAGCCAAATCTGCCACATCAAGCCTTTTCAGCGTGAACCAGCAAAGGGACCAAAGGCATGGGCTGCTCTCAAGGGTGTACACGCTCCTGCAACAGTGGCGGTGGCTGTGGTCTTGGAGCGGCAAATGGCGGCACTTAGAATTGACGAAGACGAACCGGTGGAGGAAGGAGTGCAGAAATTCTTCGACTTGTTGACACGACTCGAAGGAGCTGAGCTGAACTACAGTGACCTTCAAAAGAAGACCAAGTTTCTGGCCTTACTTCCAGACTCATGGTCCTCGCTCATCATCAACCTAAATCGAGATCTGCCCCGCCTCTCGCTCGAAGATGTGAAGCGGGAAATCTTGCAAGAAGATTTCCGCCGTCGCGAATTGGCGGGTCCCAATGGTGCCGGAGTTGCAAGCATGGGCCGTGGGCACGGCCGTGGAAGGGGCAGAGGGCGAGGAGGAAGATTTGGCAGCAGTAACTTCAATGGAGGCCGTGGTAATGGAGGATATGGCAGCAACAACAACAATAATGGCTATGGGCGTGGGCGCGGTTGATTTGATGGCGAATGCCACTTTTGCCACAAGACCGGCCACATGTGGAGAGATTGCTTCAGATTGCCTGATGGATGGACCTCTTCTCAAGGCCAAGAGGGCAGAGGAGCAAGGGGAGGAAGAGGCAGAGGTCGTGGAGGTCGTGGTGGTCATGGAAGCAAAGCGGCAAGCATGAAAGGTGGAGACTACGAGACGGGCCCGAGTGAAGATCGATACCCGGGCCAATTCTTCTTTGTCTCCATGCAAGCGGCAGTAGCAGCGGGAGCTGTGGAAGGCTTTGAGGAGCCAGTTACTGTGGGAAAGGTCACCCTTCACTCTCTGGACTTTTGGGTGATCGACAGCGGCGCCACCTATAGCATGACACCTCGTGCGGACTTGCTCACCGAGCTCGAACCGTCGCCGGTGAAGCATGTTACATCGGCTTTGGGGCAGCGAGTAGAGGTGAAATGCATGGGCAAGGCCATTTTCAAGGGTGCTGATGGGAAGATGGTGGGCCTCAAGAACGTGCTTTGGGTGCCCAACCTTGCAGCCAACCTGATTTCCGTGCGGCGTTTGCAAAAGGCCGGCATGGACACATCTTCCAAGGGATCCAAAACCTATACCGCGAGGCTTGGAGAGCGGAAGCTTTAGGACCTTCATGAGGACAGGGACATCTACAATGAGATATGACAAATCCTAGTGGTCCCTATGCCTAAAGAGAGGCAAGTGGCAGCAAGCGTCAGCACCAAGAGTGAAGCGGTTGGTGGCGGTGATCACGGAAAGCAAAGTGACACCAAGAGTGACTCGAAGGAGTGCAATCTTGGGGAGACCAGCAAGGCGTGTGAACCCAAGGAGAGTGGTGCAGCAGCCAATGGTGGTGGAAATGAGGAGGAGAAAGGAGCAAGGAGAGAGCTTGTGGGGCACAATTGCGAGTGCCGGTTTCTTCAACCCGACTTCCGCTACGGAAGAGTGTGATTGGCTGACCTTGCATCGGCGAATGGGGCATGTGGCATTGCCCATTTTGCAGCAGATAGTTAAGCAAGAGATGGTCAGTGGGATACGTGTCAAGGGGGAGCCCAATGAGGTGCTTGGCTGTCCAACATGCATGCAAGCCAAGTTCACCCGCTACCCGTTCCATAGCTCGGAGACAACGGCGAAGGCACCACTTGATGAGGTGGTGATGGATGTGGTGGCCCCTTGAAGCGTGGAGCTGCTGGAGGCTGAATACTTCCTCACCATTATGGATGTCTACACTCGCATGACCTGGGTGTATGTGCTGCCCAAGAAGAGTGATGTAGCTGAGATGGTGAAGACCGATTGGTTGCCGATGGTGGAACGGCAACAAGACCGGCTTGTGACGGCGATTCGCACAGACCGTGGGGGAGAGTTCCTGAGCAAGGACTTCTCAACTTGGCTGAAGAAGCAAGGCATAAGACACTCTCTTACCATGCCCTACTCTCCTGCAATGAACGGCATCACCGAGAGTGCGAATCGGACACTCACGGAGACGGCTCGGGGACTTCTCATTGAAGCCGGTCTTCCCAATTACTTTTGGCCGGATGCGGTGCGGCACATGCTTGTGTGGCAAGAACAGGGCCTTGACTCATGTGGGAGAAGACAAATGGGTGCCCTATGTGGAGTGGATTGGAAGGAATCCGAAGGTGGATATGCTTCGGGTGTTCGGGTGCATGTGCATGGCACTTGTGCCTAAGAAACTTCGGCACAACAAGCTTGATGCCAAGGCAACATGGGCCGTGCACCTGGGCATGGCTCAAAACAGCAAGGGATGGCTTCTTTGGGACCCATTTACCAAGAAGTTCTTGGTGAGCAGAGATTGCAAGTTCATGGAGAACTTACCGTACAAGGAGTGGAAGGCGGAGAACCAAGCGAAGATTGGTGTGCGGCTTGGAGAGGTGAAGAGTACCGGCTTGGAGCATGTGGA